>KN846959.1:1362103-1919043 GCA_000835435.1 Phialophora macrospora | reverse complement strand
GGGGGGGGGGGGGGGGGGGGGGGGGGGGGGGGGGGGGGGCAAGAACACCTGGGTCTTGACTGCGTCCCCACAGACACCCCTGCCATCCAGCCAGCTAGCATGCGTGCCGTGCCATCCGCTCGACTTGGTGGCGTCTTTCAGCCCCAAGCCGCATGCAGGATCGTGCCGGTTCCTTCCGCTCATTGACCAGCACTTTCGGGACTTGTTGCTACCACAAACCAGTCCTTCTCACGAGAAAAGAGCCAGGGGCGATCAAGTCCCTGACTTCTTACTATGCGCAAAGATGAGTGATTCAGACCAATCCGACTATCACTCCGAAGCTGGATCGCTTGCGGGGGATGCCAAAAACAAGACTGATCAGATCAAAATTCTTCTCGGTGATATCCGCCAAGCTCCCAGCTGTAAACCCGAGGCTCCCAACGCTCCCTACGACAAGGAAAAAGTCAAGGATCTGGAGGACAGAATCAACGCTTGCGACCTTGTTCCGTCAGGAGGCCAAACCGATGAAGGCAGGGATAATATTCTACACCGTCTTGCGAACTTTGTCGACAGCAATGATATCAACAAAACCGCCGATATTGAAAAGTTCGAACTGCTTGTTGAGATTGTTCTCGGGCGCAATTGGAGTCTGATGGAAGCAGGAGATGCGGATGGTAAAACAGCTCTATGTATTGCGATAAAAGGACACAGGATTCGGCTAATAGAGGTAAAGCCCAATTCTTACCTGTTCCTTTATATCACACCCTCCCACAACTATCATCGCAACTATCACAGCTTCAAAAAATGTCGAGGTTCACTACCTTATCTGTATTCCTCGCCTCCACGTCCTCTGCCTGTGGCTACGAGTTTCAAGTGATTTCTAACCATAGAACAGCTCTTCGATCGCGTTGCAAAGAAACTAGGGAAATCGCTCACGAAAGCGATTGCGAACCCGCAGCACAGCTCCAAACGAACCTCTTTACACGAGATAATAACCAGACAGCTATGGAGAGTATCCCAGAAGCACGTCATACATCTTCTAGAAGAGTGCGACGAAGAAACCCTGATCGCAAAGGACAGTGAAGGACAGACTGCCCTCCATTTGGCAGTCAAGTATGAAAACTTTTGCCAGTTGAAGAGCCCCCAAGCTGCAAGTAAAATCACCGAAATGCTGGTTCAAAAATGTCCGAGATTGCTGGATTGCAGGAATTCTAAAGGGGCAGGAGAGCTGACACCTCTTCAGCTTCTTCACGAAGAGCAAAGAGATCTCAAAAGCAGGTGTGAGGCGGCGAAAAAATCTAGGATAGACTTGAAGGATAAGTCTGAACCTGGAGTCCCTCATATACCAGAAGAGCAGAGTTCCCATAAATTGAAACGGCGGGAGAGTAACATGGATGGAGGAGAACCGGTAAAGGATCGATTCATCAAGCCCGCTTCTCAAAATACAGCGAGGAAGATCTCAGCGGCTCAAAATACCGCCACCGCCATCAAAACCACCGCACTAATCCAGGATCCGACGGTGGAAAAAGCCATTAACTACGAGCAGGCGTTAATAGCTTTTACTGAAATTGATGATCATCTCACGTGGATGGTGTTTCGACATTATAGGTATGGCGATGCCAGAGAAATCATCCAAGGGAGGAAGCCAAGTATGTTTGAAACGTTGTTAAATGATCACTGTCCTGTCTTGCGAATATGAACATACTGATATCAACCTCAGCCAAAGCACTGGATTTCAATCTCCTCGGAGTCAAGACACGTCTCGACGTCAAAGAAATCAAAGAGTACTATAAGTTTCTCGATTTCGGCAAAACCCTTCAATTCGTTGCCCTACCCATGCTCAGGCAAGTGGGTCCACCACCTGTCACTGTCGGTACCAAGAGGGCCGGAAAGAGAGACAGAGATGAAGCCGAAGAAAACTGGAAGTTGACGTCTCCGAATCAATACGTGGATATTTTCAACTGGTTGAAGTCGAGCCGAGGGGTCAAGAGGGTGCTGGAAATCATCATCGAGGACGACTGGGACAATCCTCACAGTGACAGTGACATTCAAAATGCCATTGCTAACTTGGGGGTCGAGATATGGAATTGGAGGAAATACGACATCAGTAGTGACACCGTGGTGCAGGCCGCGCCCCAGGCAAGAGCAGTCTACCTGTATACCACGGGCAAAAAGGCCGTACTTCGAGAATGGTCGGGAGAGGATGGCCTTCGAAGGCTGAAGGATGTAAGTGAACGAATGGGTGGCCCCAGCCGAAGACCGAACATCGTCCATGATCTTGCAGCTGACCATTTCTTTTCCCTCTTGAAGCTACAAAGAGTGGTTCTTTACGTCTCAGTAAGTGCCCGTCTTGTCCTTTTCTAAAGGTTCTGTCTGTACTTAAATCTTCATCAAAAGGGTGTGGAATTGGGACCCAACAAGATCGGACTCCGCAAAGACGTGCAAGAAAACCTCGGGATCTTCAAATCTCGTTTGCTAGCGCTCATCAACCGCGATCGCAGGACGCCACTGGTTTCGAGGAAGTCGCTGGTCGATCTCCTCCAAGATGGGGGTGAGTATAAAGATGCAAAGGAAATCAAGACTGAACATTTCATCGAGAAAGTTCGTGGGTTGCAAGCAGCCAAGTTGGCGCCTCTGTCGAAGCAGAAGCCAGAGACTCAGAGTGAACAACAACAGCAGCAGCAGCAACAATCGGAAAAATCAAAAGACACCATCACGTTGGATTGGTATCCCATCTTGTCCTCGGAGAACTCGTCGGATGGCTACTTCCCCACGTTTGGGAAGGCGGATCAGCAAAGAGCGTAGGTTCCAATCCAAATTCCGATCCTTCCCAAAAGGAATTTTGAGACCAAATAGGCGGAGCAGCTGACTTGAGACGCACGTTGTATTATAACATAGCCACCGCTGGATCCAAACCGTCAAAAACTGCGCCCGCTGGGTAGCCAACAGCGTGGGAGAAACCAACGACAAGGACCGGATCAAAGTCGCCTTGATTGACGATGGCGTCGATGCGAGCCACGACTCTCTCCACTCCTTCATTAAAATGGGCTTGACTTATTGTACAGCCCATAGCGGCGACCGCCAGATCTCCAGCAGCTTCTACGCCTCAACGACCGGCCACGGAACATTTATGGCCACGTTGATTCGGCTGGTGTGTCCGTATGTGGATCTATACGTGGCCAAGCTTGACGACCATAAAAGGAGCGTCAATTCGGGATTCACAGCAGAATCCGCTATTATGGTACGTTACGGGAAGATCTCCCTCTTCTTCTCCCTCTCCTTCTCCCTCCCCTTTCTCCTCTCCTCTCCTCTCCTCTCCCCTGCTTCCCGTCGTTTCTTCTTCTTCTTCTTTTTCAGAACCCAGCACTTAGTAGGCAAATGGAAATGAAATCAAACAGGCCATTAAATGGGCTGCCGAAATGGGTGTCCATATAATATCGATGAGCTGGATAATCGACAAACCGAGACCAAGCCAAACAGCACAAGCAGACAAGCTATCAGCAGACATGAGAAATGCTCTCCAAAAGGCAAGCGACGCGAATATCATAATGCTATGCGCTGCACGAGATGAGGGGCTCGAAAACGCCGGCGACATCGGCTTTCCAGCCGCGGGGACGGAAAAAATATTCAAGATCGGAGCGTCGGCCCCCTCAGGCGTGGGATCCGAGAGAACAAACAAAGCTGCGGTCGATTACCTCTTCCCGGGCACCGAGCTACGAGACGCTTCCCCCGAGTTCAAGTTTTCTGAAATGCCCTCGGTGGATGGGAGTTCGTCGGCGACGGCGCTGGCGAGTGGGCTGGTGGCATTGCTGCTCTTCATCTTGGCCCGGGACACCGATAAGAGTCGGGCGAAAGTGTCCGACCGGTATAATCAAATCAAGAATATTATGGACGGGGTGAAAAATGAGAAGTATGTGCAGGTGTGGTCTTTGTTCGAAGAAGATATTCAGCCAGGCACCGAGGGGGATGAAAAGAACGTTCAAAAGCTCGTGGACTCCTTGTATCATTGGGGTCGCAAAGCGAGTACTGTGGCAACCCGTTCTTAAACATGCGTGTACGTTGTCCCATCTTCATCTTCATCGTCATTTCAAGGTCTCAGGTCTAGTTTAGCAAAAACAGTTCGGTTCCTTAATTAGATACGGCCTGGAAAGGGGTTCATGATCATTTCGAGTTCTGGCAGAGCATTTCTAATGTCGAAGTCATGGTCAGGATGCGTGATTTTCCTGCTCCGGGAGCACTTGAAGCAGAAATCAAAGTCGTCGCATACCCGGCAGTGGTAGACCGGTCCGTAGATGTCCTGAGTGTTTTTGTGTCAGCCTCTCTTCCCTGCATGCGTTCAGCTCTCTCAAACGAAAAAGTTTTCAACTTACAAGGCTGCATCCGTAACACGTCTCGGGATTGATCTGTCCGGATCGCATTGGGTATTTTCCTGCAAAGATAGGGGCCGGATGATGCTCGGCTTCGTCATCGCTGTTGTAGTTGTTATCTTCTGGACTTTTCCATCTGTCTTCGGGCGGGACAGGTACTTGAAGTTGTTGAGCTTCAGATTCTCCTGCCTGCAAGTCCAGAAGTCTCGTATTCTCTTCGTCAGGACCCGAGTCTGAAGGCTTCGTTGTGTCTTCTTTGAGCTGCAGCATTGTCATCGTGTCGGCGGCAGCGCTGCCGTTGAAAATCGCGACATGCTCGGGCTTCCATCCCAAAGAATCTAGGAGGCATGGATCGGCTCCCCACTTGACCAAAAGCTCGAAGACCGGCGCTTTGAATGACACGTCACTCCGACAAGCCCAGTGAAGAGGTGTCCATCCGTCAAAGTCGGCGGTGTTGACCATCGAGTGGTCATCTTCTGCTGAAGAGTCCAAGATGAACTGGACCATCTTTGATTCGCCGCGGGCGGCAGCAAAATGAAGTGGCAGCCTACCTTGCTTGTCTTTGAGTCTCAGAGGGCTGGCTTGCTTCTCACTGAAGAACTTCAGCAGATCGATGTCACCAGTGAGAGCGGTATTGTGGATTGGTGTAATCCCTTGCGCATCCGGGTCTGAAGCCTGCGCGCCGCTGCTCAGCAGCATATCAAAGATATCTGATCCGTCATTTGATTGGCGCCAGACCTGGCAAACGGCAGCATTCAGGATAGTTCCCCATCTCCCGCCATGAGCTCTTGCATCGCTACCGTTTTCAAGCAATACTTTGGCGATTTCTTCGCTGCTAACGGCCAGATACAGCGGCGTTTCCTCCAACCGGCCACGCGCATGGACGTTGGCGCCGTGATTAAGGAGATATTTCACTTGTTCAAGCCTCTTGTTCCGGACCGCCGTATGTAGTAGTGTTCCGTGTTGATCCTGAACGTGGATATCCGCTCCATGGTCATGTAGAAGTTTCAGGATTTCAGCCCCATCATCAATTGAAGCAGCCAGTTGCAGTGCCTCTATGGTATCGTCAGAGGAAGGGTCGAGCATAAAGCCGTGTTTGAGGATGGCTTTCGCTATTGAGATATGGCTTTCGGTCAGAGCATTGAGGAGCGTAGATTTGCCTCCTTCGTCTCTAATATCCACATCAGCGCCACTTTTGAGGGCCAATTCAACAACATCAAGAGCCCCTTGCATGATCCCCTCGGTGAGCAGTTGAGCCAACGCTGCGCTCCCGGTAGGCACCTTGACAGACTTGCCTCTCAGAATGGCAGTGGCTGTATAGATGTTGCCACGTCCTACAGCACAGTCGAAAGGTGTTTGACCCATTTCGTCACGCAAGCTAGCACTGTCTCCGGCGTTCAACAGGGACTGAGAGGTGAAAACATTTCCTTCCTCGGCCGCATAGTGTAGAGCCGTCCTTGTCCCAGGCGTCGTCCACTCGACTCTAGCGCCACATTGAAGGAGAAGATCAACAGTGTCAACATTGCCGGCTCTGGCAGCATGGTGTAAACTAGTCAGACCCGCATTGTCCTGTTCGTGGATGCTGCTGCCAGAGCGTAGGAGGGATCTGCACAGCTCTGTATAGCCCTTGGAAGCAGCCAGTAGGAGCGGAGTGAGTTCATATTCATCCTGGTCGATTTTTCCGTCACTGAAGCCCTGCTCATTCGCGAGACAGCTCACAATTTCGACAGAACCGAGTTGTACTGCCAAAAGGAGTGATTTTAGACTCTCGTTTGTAACGTGACCCAAGGAGGCATCATTTTCGATCAGAACCTTGACGGCATCCACCGACTTTTCCAGGGTGGCAATACGTATCAAGCCTTCCTTCCTCTTGTTGAGTTTTTGGGGATTTGCCCTGGCCACGAGGAGCGCGCGAACAATTTCAGGATGTTGGTTCCTGACAGCGAAAAATAGCGGTGTCTCACCATTTTGGTCTTCTAGATCAATTTCCGCCTTCTTCGAGATAAAAATATCAACCATCCTCAAATATCCATACGCAGCAGCGTAATGGGTAGGATTGCGCCCTTCAGAATCTTTGGTATTCAGGTCGACTGCACCATCTTCGACTAGTTGCCTCACCACGGCCTCAGCTCCTGCCAAAACTGCCCAGTGGAGGGGGGATCGACCTTCACAGAAGCCGATTAGAGGAGGGCGTGTGACCAAGGTGTCTAAAACGTATTGATCGGCATATATCACCATTTTGCTGGAAAAAGCGGTTTGAGGATCATTTTCCGGTCGGTAGAGATCTAGGGAAAGTATGAAATCGACGATATCAGCATTCCTGTTGTAGATGGCAGCGTCGAAAGCCACTTCAATTTTAGAACGCCACTGTCTCAGATCCCGGCCCGGTTGAAGAATCCTCTTGAGGAGATCCGTCTTTCCAATACGGGAGAGTGGCTCCAAGAGCTCTTCCGGCCGTTCAGAAGTGTCAATAGGTTCAAGCTTATCGAGGAGTGTCTGTAATATGGCAGCAACATTCGGCGTATGGCGTGACAAGGCTGCGATGGCACTGTTAAGAGATGGTTTCGTTTTCTGATGATGAGTTTCAATGAGATATTGAAGGATTTCAATATGGCCCGACGCTGCTGCTGCGACGAGACAATTGCCGAGTACATCAGCATCGGTTTCTTCCGCTGATGATTTGGACAAGACTTTCAGAACTGCGTCCAGGCCTAGATGGCTCGCAAGACTCAAAGTCTTACGCGCGACAACGCTTGGTGTTGGAAGGAAAGTGTTCCGGTAAAGTTGATGGCTCACATCAAAATATTCTTTCAGCCAGCCGTTGTCCTCGAAACGAGAGATAACCACTTCGACATCATTATCAGTGGGGTTCCGAGTCATCCGAAAATGATTTGACCAGCATTGAACGGCATAGAGAGTAAGTCCGTGCTCTTTCCAGAAGTCGTCAGGCCCATCACCTTCGCTCCGATGGAAATGGTATGTCTCCAATTGATAAAGCCGGCCCCGAAATGACTGCAAACGATCTGCCGAGAGATACTTAAGACACATCATGGCAATCTCGCGGTGGGGATTGAAGTCAGCATCCTCGTGTCCAAGGACGGTGTGAACGAATTGTTTTGCGAGTTGAATCATAGCTGGGTGCGCAACATTGACCCATTTGTCCTCAATTGTCACAAGCGACCCAAGGTATTGGGTAATGTCAGCTTCGAGATCCTGAGCAAATTCATCTTCGGACGGGTTGAATGATTTGTCGCTTCCGACAAGACTCAAGGCTGCTGCTAGTTGCTCCAGTCGGAGCGGCTGAGGAGAAAACACAACCCACATCCACAATTTAGCCGCCCATTTCGTAGAACATTCATCTAGGCGGCAAGTCACTCTGTCAAAAGTCAATTTCGGAGAGCTAGCAAGACGCTCATTAAACTCCCGACGAGCTGCGGAAGGATTGCTTCGTGAATGGACCGCCTGGATGCATTTGAGTCCAAAGATCATGTCTTCAGTAGACATATACTCGAAGTCGGAGATCTGCTTTTCCAGTTCCCATCGGAGGCTCGCCAGCCATGGTGTCTTCTTGATTGCCACATCCAGGGTGTTGTTAATTTTGATCCTTTGGATGCGACGATCCTCATTCACGGCGTAATCTTCTAGGTTCACCTCATGGACATTCTCCGGTTGTCGAATGTACGTTGAAATATCCACAGATCCATAGACAATTGCACGGGTTGAAACATTCGCAAACACCATGGCTTCGCAGATATCGGAAAGAAGCGCCGATGCTCCTACAATGGACTCATGGAAGGAGCCGATGACGATTGTGAGTCCGCTTGCTTCAGGACAGGACAAAGCTGTTCGTAGGAGGGCAAACTCTCGGCCTTCCTCTTGCTTGTGCTGCTCCTGCATGAATTCGTCAAGAGAGGATCCGAATGTGTTGTAAAGATAGATCATCAGGTTGGGTTTTGCCATCAAGATTTGTCGGAGAATAGACCGACGGGCGTCGGAAGCAAGGGCATAATAGTCATGATTTTCTCTAAGTGCATACCGCACAACAAGAGCTGGATTCAGAGCTTTCTCGGTGCGGCAGATGTGTGAGCACAGTACAGCTGTCGATTCTTTAGCAGTTGCAGGTTCTCGTAGATACAGCATGGCCGGACGCCTCGAATCCAGCCAACCTTTGTAGGTTGAATCCGTGGTCACTCTACCAAAGATCTCGGACAAGCCAGCTGATTGCTTCCCGGACTTGAGGAACGGGCGCTCCGACCCTGCACTGAGAAGTCTCAGCATCGATAGATAAAGTCCTCGATGCCCATCTAGCGGCTGGGCCTGGAGCAGTTCGGTGACGAAATCGCTGATTGTCTTGAATTGCTCGTCCTCGTTTGTAAAGTGGCACATACTGAAATGTGACTTGCGTCGCGGCAAAATGACTTCGTTGGCACTTGCAAGAACGACGTCTTGCTTGCGAAAAACCTGACCAAAAAAATACCAGCATGAATTCAGTTTCAGTCAGAAGGAAAATAGCGTGCGTGCTCTGAGAACGGAGCGCAATATGGCCGAGAAAGGCGCCATGAGCCATGAACAATAAAAACACTCACAGCAGTGTGACTACCAGCATTGTCAGGCGGTCCCATTTCCCACACTGTCAAGACCGATAAAGTGGGGGCGATTTTGCAAAACTCATCCGCAGTAGCTTTGCAGGCCTTCGAGATTTCTTCCAGGGCCCCAAAAGCTCTGGCTCTGATGTTCTCGTTTGGTGTTTCGCAGATGAGGTTGATCAAAAGTCTTCGAAATCCATCGTCATCTGGACTGTTCGCGGGGGTTGAAAACAGAACCTGGAGTGCATTCAGCGAGTTTCCTAACTAGCCGGCTCCTATATTTTCTTGCCATCCGCTCCAAGTCAAACGCAATTGGTTGACATTCGTTCTGATTTCGTGCGATTAGAAGAGCCTAATTCGTTAGCACCTAGCATGGCCGCGGAGGAATGCATTCGCACCCTCTGTGCTATAATGCCACCTATATCGTGCGCGAGCACCACCATCGGCACGCCATCTCTCATCTATCCAGATCAGTGTCATTAAAAGCACATTGATCTCTTGTTAGTGTAACCCACATCTCTCCACGAGTTCTCGCTGGCTATCTTGCCCAAAAGACTCCGTGCCAGATAATCCAAATTAGATCCCCCATTGCGGGTTTGGAAGAAGTCGATGGGATCGTACTCAAAATTCGTCTGGTATACACGAACGATCCTGCGGTCCTGCTCCGCCGAGCGGGAAATTAAAGATTGAAGTTGGTCCGTCAAGGAAGAAAGTCGGTTTTGGGTCCAAGACTCCGCTCCTGCAATGCCATGAACGGTGACGATTCTATCACATTTAGACATCTTCTCGCCCATGAGGCAAAGAACATACTCAATTCGGCCTCTTAAGTTGCATTTGGGGCTTCTCAAGAATGGTACCCAGGGACTTTCGACAGGAGCCTGATCTTGATTTTCGACAACGGCCTGATCTAATTCTTCGCTGTTGTATTCGGAGAAACTCACCGACGACGTTGAGGGGGAGTCCATGCTATAATGTTTTGCGTTTCATCAGCATCTACGCGTTAGTGCGACGCGACGATCGATGTCGAGACTTCAAGGTGCGGTGACCCAGAAAAATCTAAGCTGATGAAAGGCCGACGCAGCTTCGGCTGAAGCTGCTGACTGACGTGTCACGCGTGTCACCTGAACAATCCCTGTAAGCTTGCCGCGGGGCAAATATTTGGCACATTACGGAGACTGCCGATGACACTAGTCCTGATGTCGCTAGTACTGGGTGGCCTAGTTACTGTGCCTTTTGCCAAGTTTTGTAAAAGTGGTGGCCCCGTGGACTTAAATAACCAAAAGACAGGAAATTTGCAAAGCAGAAGTTTGCTGTCTCATTGTCGATAGTCGCTGACTATCAACTCCCTGAATCGCTACGGTGAAGCAGCAGCGTGCCCATTTTTTTGCACTTGCATTTCTTGGCAAAGGCACAGAGATAGGGAGAGCACAATAGTAGCAGTAGTAATAGTAACTGGCAGGAGTAAATACCCTTGACACAGGACTCGAAGCATGGAGAAGAAAGGACTTGCATGGGAGTCGAGTTTGGCTGTCTACAGTCCCCCGCGACAGGGGGCATCTTGGCATGCATGCCACATAATCTTTTATTTTCGCTCTCGACGAGACCTCTGCTAACCACTTTCCTCTCCCCGCTACTCGGTGCCGGCCATCCTGTCTACCACTGCGACCATGTTGACGTCCATTTCCAAATTCTCAAACGACCCAGGTGAGCAGTCCACCGCTTTGTGCAGGTCCTCTGGATCCTTGACCGCCGAGATCAAGCCACAGCCACTCTCCATCAAGAGCCCATTCATCAATCTAATGACCCACAGTCGGGGTCGAAAAGACTCTCAAGCTTCTTCAATCCACCGCGCAAATCGCCGCCAACATCGGGTACTGGGAGCCCGACGAGGCTGCATTATGGACTGTGGCCAAGAACCAATTCGCGCTCGGTAAGCACAGATCTTTCTCTTCCCCCCCGGCCATTGGATTGCATTGCATCGCATTGCATGCATGACCTTACTAGCTTGAAATGTTCAGATCTGGTACATCGTACCGTACTTGTGTCTTCCCTTTCCTGAACTAAGCCCCCCCCCCCCCGCCTCGATAAGACTCGATCTTACTGTCTCAATCTAATCTATCGTGCCTTGCCAGCGCGTCGCTTCTTCCGCCTCGTCAAATGGATCGACTGCTGGAACAACGGCTATGCCCAATACGAGCGGTACGGGCAGAAGACCGCGGCCCAAAACGGTCTGCACCTCCTGCTACTCGTCTCCAAATGGTCGTTGCTTGGCGCGTATCTCTTCGTCGAGATGTTCACGATTGTCGACGCCGTGGCCGGGACGTGGAGGCCCTGGGCCGTGGCGACGCAGACCGAGGCGCTGAAGCTGTGGTTCTACGCCCTGGCCGTCTCTGTCGTGCTGGACCTGTACGAGATCTTGCTCGTGTATTCGCCTGATTCCACGGCATCGTCACCGGCTCCAGCCACGTCAAAGGGCGGCGCGCCGGTAAATGAGGAGAAAAAGCAGGCATCGCGAAGGGCCGACGCGGGTGCCGATTCTTCCGCTTTCGACGCGGCAAAGCGCCGGTCGACGTACAGACAGCTCATCATCGACGGGTGCGATCTGCTCATCCCCGGCGCGGCTGTCGGGTGGTTGGCATTGGATCCCATCACCGTTGGGGTTGCCGGGACGATCAGCGCGCTGGTCGGGGGCTCGGATGCGTGGGCGCGGGTCAAGGCGTAGAGTGACAGCACGGGAGACACTGTTTAAACCACGATGAAGTCCGTTGACGTCGCTGAGGGTATGCAGTCCGTCCGAGAGAGAGAGAGAGAGAGAGAGAACAGCATTATCGAGTTCGATACGAATGCTTCATTCGTCACAGGAAAAACTACATCTATCTACTTTTATGTCCCCCGCTATGCTCTCTCTCTCTCTCACTCACTCTCTCTCTCTCTCAGTATGTATGCATGTATGTCTGGTGTCTGTCTGTCTGCCCATCCTCGACGCTTTAGCTGTTCAGACTCGAATAGTAACTCTCATCCTGGTTCAGCAGGTAAAACGCGTCGGGCTCCGGCTGGTTGGCCCCGCCGTGCCACACCGGGCTCGGCAGGCTCGTCAACCCGCCGCCCGCCTGTGGCGCGTCCGCGAAGATATACTCGAACGTCTTGGCCCACTGGACGCGGTTGTTCAGACCCTCCAGCCCCCAGAGCTGTTGCAAGAAGTGCAGCATCGACGAGTGCGTGTACGCCGAGTTGTCGGCGTACGAGGTGCCTTGGTCGTGGATCAGCGTGTTGGGCGGGATCCACGGCGAGATGGCAAACGCCGGGACACGGACGCCCAGGCGCGTGAAGTCGTAGGTCACGTTGTGGCCGTCGGACTTGCCGCTGAACGTGATCCCGTCTTCGGGGGCCGGGATGTTCACTGGCGGGGGGACGTGGTCGGCAAACCCGCCGTGTTCGTCGAAGTTGATGATCAGCCTGCGGTGGTGGTGAATGGTTAGCTTCCCAAGTGGACTCGGGGGTGTCGAGAAGTGAAAACTTACAGCACGTTGTCCCAGTAGGCGGAGTTGCGGAGCGAGTCGTACAGGTGCTTGATCATCATCTCGCCGGCGGCCATGTTGCTGGTTGGGTGCATGGAGTCGATGGTGCAGCATTCCGGGTTGATGTACGAGAACTGGGGGAGGTTGTTGTTGGCGAGGTCCTCGTAGAACTGATCCGCGTGCACGAGCCGGTCCATCGCGTTGTCCTGCACCCACTTGTACATGTACGCGTCGATGATGTCCGTCTCGTAGTAGTTCTTCCAGGTGATGTTCTTGCGGGACAGCGACTCGAAGATCGAGACGGCGCAGTCCGTGCCGGTGGTGTTGCTGAACCAGCCGGCGGCCTGGTCCGTGTTGTCCACGTACCCGCAGGTCGAGCCCGATGTCGCGAATTGGCGATTCGGGTTGGTCGGGCCGGGGTGTTCGGCGTGGTACGTGTCCCAGAAGGCGTAGTTCTGCGCGAGCGTCGTCAGGGTCGTCGCCATGGACGGGTCGTACGCCTTGATGACAAAGGCGCTGTCTCCGGGCGTGGCGTTGTATCTCTCCGACTGGCGCTCGATGAATCCGGACATGTCGGGCACGTCGTCGGCCGTCGGTTGCCACTTGCGGTAGATCTCGTAGCTGGTGCCGGCAAAGTTGTGGTCTGGGTCTTTCAGGGGCACTTCGGCCTCGTACTTGCCCGCGCAGATCAGCAGCGGCTCGTTCCACACGGTCCAGTTGGGGTTGGTGAATTCATTGCAATATGTCACGTTGCGTAGGTTGTCGATGTCGTTGAAGTCCCAGTACCCTGGATGGCATTAGAGGCCGGCGACACAGCGAGAGGGTCATATGGGGTGGTCCGGCGGGCTGGGTAGAACCCGGATCTGCCACTCACCAGCGATGTTGTCAAAGGAGTGATTCTCCAGCATGAGATACACCACATGCGTGATTTTGCTGCTCAGCGTCTCCCATGTCGACGCTTGGCGGCTGACCGGAAGGGCAAGAGTGGAAGAAATGAGCGCAGAAGCACTGAGAAGAGAGAGGGTGGAAAACATCTTGACACGAACCTGCACCCTGTGAGTGCGACCGATGACCTGGTTTCTTCTGTCGTCTGCGGCAGGGGTCTTCAGGCAAAGAGCAGGTTACCGACCTTTTATGCCTAGTCGTCCGTTGTGCGTCCCTTCATACCTTATGCTGCGCTTCCACGTCTCAACACACAGACATGTCTCAACGGTCTTCTGCCGGACTGTCTCCCGAAGCCAGAGGAGCACACATCGTCATGTGTTCTCATCCCGGGTCTTCGTACAAGCACCAGATAGCGAATGTTGTGTCTATTCGTCGGCACGTTCCCCTTGACTTTTACTCAATGTCCAAAATGCCGACATGTCACCTTCTGTGTAGGGCAAAACGTGCCTTAAACTTTGGCCATCGACCGTATGCCACCCTTGCGTGGGACAGCGAGGTTCGAGGACCCCGTTCGTCGGTTGCATGGAACTTGAGATGATGAGGGAGCTTGAGAGCCTCGTCAAGGCTCTCCGCCGTGAAATTTTGCTGGCAAGGTGGGGCTTGCATTAGCTTCTCTGTCGCCTGCAGGGATGGGAGCTCGAGAGCTTAGCCGATGCTTGTCTCGACCTGCTAGAGAGTGCCGTGTTCCTAGACCTCCAATCATCTTCTCTAGATTGTCGATGACCACGCACGTTGTCCACGAGGCGAGGGCAGAGACGCAGAAGATCGTCATGCTGCATGGGAGCTGCGTTCCTGAGCTTCCTGCGTCTTGTTCCTTTGACGCACGAAACCCACAGGCTCTCGGATTTTGCTCTCACAAGACCCCCCCACGTTTCTCTTTGACAGGTCGTGGGAAATACGCGATGCCGTCTTGATGCTCGCCAAAACGTCTCTTTGGCACTTTCGCATGCAAGAAACTCCCGCGCATACCTCATCCGGTAAGAGATGGGAGGAAGACAATCCACGTTACATTCGTACAACGAGCCAGGTGCCAGGGAGTTAACCACCGGTGAGTCCGCGAGAATGAAGAAGGTAGGTAGAGCATAGCGGTGGCCGGACAGCATCCCATCCGCCCATCGGTCTCTTCCCAGAACTCCTCCCTCCTTCAGTCTTCTACTTGTTCAACGCGTCGAAGAGGAAGCCCAAGTCAACAGCACGCTCTCCTGAAAAGATCTCGCAGAAAAGCTGTTTCCCGGCACGATGTCAATTGAGAGCTTTGAAGACACCAACGCCATGGCGGCCATGCTCAGAGCCCTCATGAACCGCTCGTACTCAGCCGTGCCCGTGGACGCGGAGAAAGATGCAATGCTCGGCCAGGCAGTCATGACAACGCGCTCAGAAGAAGCCGCCGAGACGAGCAGCCAGTCTTCGGGCGAGACGGTCTGCGACACACCGATCCCAGGCCCGCTGCACCGCGAGCGCACTCCCGTCAACGCGCGGATTGTCTCTGACGCGATCATCGGGCTCTCAGACGGCCTCACAGTCCCCTTCGCCCTGACGGCCGGCCTCTCCGCTCTCGGGGACACAAAAGTCGTGGTCTTCGGCGGCCTGGCCGAGCTCATCGCCGGCGCCATCTCCATGGGCCTGGGCGGCTACTTGGGCGCCAAGAGCGAAGAAGCGGCCTACAATGCGACATACCGATCAACGCGCACGCAAGTGCTCGAGTCGAGCGGCAGCTTGTCTTCGGAAATCACGTCAATCTTCGCGCCCTACCATCTCCCCCCGTCGCTGCTCAAGGACTTCACCCACCAGCTCATCACGTCCAACAGCCCCGACGCGGTCATCGACTTCCTCATGCACTTCCAGCACAATACGCCCGAGCCGGCCGCGAGCCGGGCGGTGACATGTGCGCTCACGATCGCGCTGGGCTACTTCGTCGGCGGCTTCGTCCCGCTCGTGCCATATTTCTTCACCAGCCGCGTCACGTACGGGCTGGTGTGGAGCGTCAGCGTCATGATCATCGCGCTGTTCGCGTTCGGCTACGTCAAGACAGGCTACGTCGAAGGCTGGAGGGGCTGGAAATGCGTCCGATGCAATCTCTGGGGCGCCGGGCAGATGGTCATCGTGGGCGGCGCGGCAGCCGGGTGCGCCATGGGTGTTGTTCGCTTGTTCAGTTCTCTGACACTTTGAAAGAGAGGGTCCCTGTAGGTTTAGTGCACGGTACGAGTAAAATTATGGAGTCGGCGTTCGTGTCCACATCATGTTCATGGATGGAGAGCCTAATACTCGACGGGTCCATTTATTTCATCGATGGAGAGCGTGATACTCGAAGGGGCCGTACACCCTGCTAGAGCAACAGCGCGTGCACGCGTGAGCGAGCGAATCAAAATTCCAAGATCCAGCATTCACACCGAGGTACCGAACTCGCACAGGAACAGCACAACATGCGCTTCTCCCAATGCGCATACCGGTAGCTTTCGGCGACCCAGGCCCCGCATCCTGGTCTAACATGCCTTCTCGTAGGATTTGCCCGACGATCCTACAGTTCAATCTCTGACCAATTGGCTTTTCGTATCAGCGAAGGTGCCCTGCTAGGTAATAGGTTTGACCGCACTTCGGACTCGCTTCGATGAGCTGTTCTCCGGTGAGCTTCATCACGCACGCGCCGTGCACACTATTCGGGGATTTTTCGTTGCCGCATATACCGATCCCAATGACGGCACTGGGAGGGGACCGAACTAGTCGCTTTGAGGGTCCACAGCACGAGTACTCGCACACCGAAGGTGAAGCTTCTGAAGCTTCCTGCCCTGGCGATCACCGTTGTGTCAATGTCACTGGTCACTGAGGAGAAGGACGAAAACGGAAAGAGCTAAGCTCGAGACACTGGTTCCAAGTGGAGAAATTATATTTCGTGGCATGATTGTACTGCTATTCTCCTCCGCTGTCGTTTCTTGCTCTACGCCCTTACGCGGGAAAGCCTCTTTGTCGAGCCACACGCCGGACAGCCGCCCACTTTGCTAACAATCCTCAGGGGACGTCGTTGCCAGTCTTAGCATCATACGGGTACGGGTTGGTATAGTTGAAGGTGGCAATTTTTCCCTTGTACGTGTTGACCACTGATTTCAAGACGCCCTTGCCATGAGCACAGGTGGATGCGTTGGTAGGAATCGGCCATGCGGAAACATATTGGGCATCGGAGAGAGGGCCAGGGTATGACGAGTTGAAGAACAATCCCTTGGTGTTGACGTTGGCGTTTTTGTACCTGCGCAGCTTCGTTAGTACGGGCTGGATTTGCATTTGGACCCAGAGGTGCATTAAGGAAAGGAACTCACCCGGTCTTGTTGGCGACAATCTCGAACACGTTGGCGTGGCAGTCCCAGCGTCCGAGGGATGGGAGGCCCCAGTTCTGAGAGACCGTAGCGATGGTGGAGTAGTGGTTGTAGAAAGTATTGTCCGTGGTGCCTTTTAGATGCGCGGGAATGGCGCCGCCGACAAGGATGGAGAAGATCTTGTTCTGGATGCCGTAGGATTCGTTCTCGTCGAAGGTCAGAAGCATGAGGGTGTTGTTCCAGATGTACGGGTTGCTCATGAGAGGCTCGACGAAGTTCCGCAGCCATGTCGAAGCAAAGGTGACGTTGGTGTCATGAGCGTCCTACAAACGTTCGTTAGAATATATCAGTTGGGACGGGCGCAGGGACACTTACATTGGTCATGTTGGGAGTTATGAACGCCCACTGAGGCAATTTCTGGTTTGCAAGATCGCTCTGGAAGCCGTCGAGTCCCTTGATCATTTCTCGTCGAGTGGCGTTGTTGGTGATGGACTTGTAGAGGATCAAGGGATTGTGCTTGCGGACATAGTCGTTGGCAAAGGTCTGCTGGTTGGAAAAGTTGAAGCCTTGGAACCCTGGGAATGGGATATCCTCCTGGTACTCGGCCCAGGAGATGCCCTTGGTCTCGAGCAGATCGACCACCGTGGCAACGTCTGCTGGGACCTGATGGAAATCATCGTTGTCCATGCCAAAAGTATCGCCTCCAGCTGCGGCACAATAGTTTGGCTCAGAAGGATGGGTGACGGCGAGGTAGTTAGTCAACGTGATTCCCTGTGCTGTGTCGTTGTTAGCACTTGAATTCGGCGCGACAACTAGGCATTGTTAACTCTGTCAAGACTCACAAGCGAGGAACTTCTGGTTCGGGTCGCCAGACGCAGCCGAGTAGTCAGTGTTCTCCAGCCAGATCTGGTAGAAGCGGTTGAAGGCCAGGCCCTTGACATTGCTCACCGGCGAGAGGCTGGTGGCTGTGGCCGCTGATTGTTCAATCTGAGTGAGTGTAGGCTCAATCGTCGACACGGGGGGAGGGGACTGATATGGAGAGGCAGCTGCCAAAGAGCCCGCGGCAACGAGCAGAACAATTGACTTCATCATTTTTGCGCAAAGTCTTGTAGTCGGTCTTACGGTGGCTATCCTGGAGCGGGAAAGAGAATGGTCCCTTCGCTCGAGGAGCGACGGACAGCATCTTTTATGCTTCTGCCCTCAGGCCACGAGAAAAAAAAGTTCCTTGTCAGGCACTGGCGACGAATCTGCAAGCTTCGTCGCTGCAGGGCCACAGCTGCGAGCATGCGCTCTGGGTCGCATCAGAATCTCGAACAAGATACAGTAGCTCGACGACCGCGGCTCGCCTGTTCGGGCAACTGAATGAGTCCCACGCAGGTCGGGAAGGAAGAACCAACCAAACAAAAGGGTGGACCAAGCTTTAGTGCCATGGCGCCTAATCGCGGCCGGCCAAAGCTTGAGCTCGAGTGGGGCCGTGACGTAGCTCGAGTGGGTCAGCCGGGAGCGTTAGAGGGAGGCTAAAAGCCCGCGCCAAGGCGTTAGGCCAACCGTGCGAGCGCGACGAGGCACGTGTCCCTGCCGACTCCCTGTCGTCTCTTCGTTTCCTTGACAGGCCTCGTGCCTGAGCGTCTGCTACCAGGGTTACAATGATTAAAAAAAATGTGTCCCTGATAGGTTGGAGCCACGGGAGACTCTCTTCAAAAGCGTCTGCGGAGCCAATGCTGAGCGATGCCAGGAACGTAGGCCAAAGCCGAGAGACCAGAACCAGCCTTGCCATTCACTTATCGAACAGCCATTCGTGCTGCGACGTTCGCCCACGCAGCTTCTGCATGACCGATGAAGGATCCGCGAGCGGTTAGCCTGGGTGGCTCGTGATGGAGCACCTGGATTCCTCGCTTGGAATCATGTGTTATCGCTCAGCGTTTCGCCGCGGGATTTGTAGAAGGGGAAAATCTGTGACAAACTTGAAAGACACGCCCCGTTCTGGAGGGTAGCTTTCCTTCGCGTTGACTTCTACAACCTGTCCAAGTAGGCTGCCGTTTAGCCCTCGTTTCCACGGGACAGAACGGAAAAATGGCACAGGATACTTCTGCCGAGAAGGATGCCACTCAAGAGCGGAGACATCCTGCCACACTGGAGGGCCAGGGCTCACCAGTTGCGAAAGAAAGTTGTACTCGATCCGGCGTCTCGCGAAGGCAACGAATACACCTCGCAATCGTTATGGTTATTATCATTGTCCTAGCACTGGCATTGGGTTTAGGTCTAGGATTAGGATTGAAGCACTCAAGAAAGTCGAACTCAAATACATCCTCAGGCTCACCATTGCCATCAAACCCTCAGATACCGAGTGAAGACTCGCAAGCATCGCTTTCCATACCGCCATGGAGGTCAAACGTCGCAGATTATACGCTCGACATTGCAAGTTGGGACTTCAACGCGCCGCCAACAACGCGAGAGTACAACTTCACGCTCAGCGAGATCCAACTATCCCCCGATGGTGTGTTCCGTACGATGATTGCCATCAATGGTCGCTTCCCCGGGCCACTGGTTCGCGCTAATGTGGGGGACCGTCTCGTCATTAATGTGCAGAACAACCTTCCCAATGGCACCGCCATCCACTGGCATGGTCTGTTCCAGAATGGTACAAATTGGATGGATGGCACTTCAGGGATAACTCAATGCCCGATCCCTCCTGGCGGGGGTCGATTCACCTACAATTTGTGAGTTTTGTGAAGATTGATCTCCATATGGTTTGAGTCCTGTGTTCGTCCCTGCTGACGTCGATGTAGCACTCTAGAGAACCAATTCGGGACATATTGGTATCATACCCATTATTCAACAACGAATGGTAAGTCTATCCGAAACTGTGGGGAGCCGAGAACCGTCCCGATTACTATCCTCGTAAGCTATCTTGCAAGCCTGACGACGAACTAGGAGATGGCCCTGTTGGTCCACTGATCATCCACTCACCGGAGGAAGTCAAGATGCAAAAGTACTACGATGTCGATCAGGTTGTGCTCCTACAAGACTGGTACCATGACTATAGCCAGGCGCTTCTGCCCGACTACCTTGCGAGCGGAAGCGAAAATGGCGAGCCTGTGCCCGACAATGGCTTGATCCAGGTAAGTCTCGGAGGATGGATTTTTTTGCTGGGACTCTCCCAAACAGCCGTCTGTCCTGGCGCTGGATTTCCACGTTGACGTCGAACTAGGGCACCAACTACTTCAACTGTTCAACGCTCGACGCTGATAGCGGCTACGTGTGCGAGCAAAACTCCACGCGTGCAGTCTTGACGGTAGAGCACGGCAAGCGCTATCGATATCGGCTCATCAACACCGGCGCGTTCGCGACATTCGAGTTCTCCATTGACAACCACCCGCTATCGGTTATTGAAGCAGACGGCACTGCCACCGAACCGCTGTCTATCCACCGTCTGGACATTGCAGTCGCTCAGAGATACTCCGTCGTCATCAACGCCAACCAATCCTCAGAATCGAACTACTGGATGCGCGCTCAACTGAATACTTTCTGCTTCGGGGACGATAACCCCATCCTCGACGCCGATGCTCGTGCCTTGATAACGTATACGAACAGCACTGCTGCGCCCACAAACTCTGTCGACTGGAAAGACGCACTGGACGTCGAGTGTGTTGGCCTCAACTCGTCGTTATTGACCCCAATGTTCGGGACCGAGGCACCACCCGCCACGATCATGTACGCCATCGCGGCCAACTTCCAGATCGGCGACTATGCCCTTGACCGCGCCTACATCAACGGGACTTCCTGGGTCATGTCGGAGGTGCCGACACTCAATCAGGCAGTTGCCGGCCTCGAGGCAGCAAACTCCAACTTTACGACGTCGGGAGTCAGCTCGGCCTTCAGTGCCAATCAGTATGTCATTGATATTCCTGAGGTCGCGGTCGTGGATCTTCTGATCACCAACTACGACGAGGGCGCGCACCCCTTCCATCTGCACGGCTACAGCTTCTGGATCCTCGCCACAAGTCCAGATCAATATTTTGACTGGTCCACGTACCCAGCGCTGAACACAACACTTTCGAATGTGATGAAGCGAGATACCATTATGATCGATGCGTACGGTTGGGCACTCATCCGTTTTGTGGCCGACAATCCAGGCCTGTGGGCCCTGCATTGTCACATTAGCTGGCACATGGAGTCCGGTCTGCTGATGCAGATTCAGACGAGGAATGATATCATGAAGACGTGGACTTTGCCCTCGGATGTGCTTGGGCTCTGCTCGGCATAAAGCACCCATCCATATACATGTGTAGTGATAAGTTGCAGGTCCACCCAAGCTTGCAAAATACCTACCTACCTGTATCATGAAACGTTTGCATCCACCGGAGTCATACCAAGTGATCAGCAGCACCTCGTGGAATTCATCACCCATGCTGCCACATGAGTAGGGTTGACCTCCTTCAGGATGCTTCCACTTTGCTGTAACCCGCCACGTCGGAAGGTCACACAGACCTTCTAATGGTCTACAGGCCAGACTGGCTCAGAAGGTATCGAGGCCAATCTTCGCACTCATGTTCACAACACACCCACCCACCCATACCAAAATTCATGGCGGTCAAATCGGTCCGGTCAGGTGCATTGCCGTTGCTCGGCGGTGCTGAAACCCCACCCACTCTTACAGGAGAGGAGGGTGAGTCTTGGGTAGGTGGTTTTCAAACCAGCACGGTCGGAGTGAGACCCCAAGCGAGCACGTGTTTCTCGCCTGTGACGTTACAGCCTTTCGTTCTGCTCGAGTCGCAAAAGAGCAAAAGGCATACAGGTGTTGTAGTTGCGGACGGGAAGTAGAATGATGGGGTGATTATGTGGTGGTTTTTGCCAAGGCCTCAGTGTTGAGAGCTCAATCCAGCCTGGCGGCGGGCTTGGCGCGCTAGGGCCAAAAGGGACTAGTCAGGGACGAGGGAGGCGCGTCGATTCAAGCCCAAGGGATGGAGGACGAGGACCGAAAGATTCTGGAGAAGCGTGTTTTGTCTTTCAACAACCTCTCAGTCATTTCTTCGAGCCATTCGTTATCACCTTCTTTGTTCCGTTTTCTTGCCCCTTACAGTCACTCCTTCTGCTCCGAGTCGTCTTCTCCAGGCTGGTCGAATTCCGTAATTGCAACACACCCATCCACCATGCAACTCCGCGACATCCTCTCCGCAGCTCTGGCAACGGCACCGCTGGCAGTGTCCGCCGCCGGCACACTTGGCTTTGCCGTGGGAAACACCAATGCTGATGGCTCCTGCAAAGTCCAATCCGACTTCGAAGCCGACTTCGCGGCCATCCTGAGCAACACCGACGCTCAATTAGTTCGCACCTACTCGTCTTCCGATGTCTTCGGCAACCCGTGCCACACTCCCTCAGAGGTCCTGCCAGCCGCGAAGAAGGCGGGGATCAAAGTGCTATTGGGCATGTGGTGAGTAGGCGATGGACAGACATAAGAGAGCCGGCACTGATACGGGTTGTCACTATAGGCCCGACGGCGGTGCTTACGACAAGGAAAAGGCAGCTGTCGACGAAGCAGACCCGACTTCTTTCGGCGACACCCTCTACGGTATCACGATCGGCTCCGAGGGCATGTATCGAGGCACATACGATGGCGATGAACTTTTGGGCTGGATCTCCGACATGCAAAAATCCTACCCTGATACACAACTCGGGACTGCCGACAGCTGGAACTGCTGGAACAATGGATCCATGGACGCCATCATCAACAGCGGGATCCAATTGATGTAGAACCCGCTACCGTACACTTTCAAAAGAACACCGCTGACGAAATATATTATAGTCTCGCCAACGGCTTCGCATACTGGCAGTACCAGGACATTTCCAACGCCACCAAGACCTACTTCGACGACATGGCCGCAGCGCTAGGGCACGTCCAGGAAGTCACCGGGAGCTTGGACAAGGTGCACTTCATGAACGGCGGTACGTGCTACGACCCCTTCTCCCTTCCCAGCGATCAACCTAACAAAGTCTCAATCTAACGTTTTTCCCCTTCACTAGAAACCGGCTGGCCAGGCACGGGCGGCTCCGACGCCGGAGCAGCCAAGGCGGGTGACGACAACATGGAGACCTACTGGCATTCGGCCGTCTGCGGGCTCTTGGATTGGGGCGTCGATCTCTTCTGGTTCGAGGCATTCGACGAGCCGAACAAGGCGGACGCCATCGGCGACAATGGACAAGTAGCGAGTGAGAAACATTGGGGCAGCTTCACCAGCGACCGCTCGCCCAAGTTCGACATGCATTGCTAGGTTGGCTACGGGAGATAGCTGCTCCGTTGACGCCTAGTTGGAGCCATGTTTGGATACAGGACATGTTGTACATTTGTCTGGAGCGGCGTTCGGTGGATTTGCCAGGACCGCGCACGTCAATAGTACTTCAACTATCAGGGGATGTCTTCGGAAATCGTGAGGGACATTTCACTGCGGGAAAGAGTTCAACATAGGTGTGCAGAGATCAATATGTGTCACAGGGGGACATGCACCGGTAGAACAAAATCAAATCTTTCGAGCAGACCCTGCAAGGTTTCAATTCATGTTCAATTCCAACCGAGATACGGAGGATGGAGTACCGAGTACTCGGTACGGTCCCCAAAGATGGCTGGACAGTCGGTCGTTTTCCGACGTCTCTTTTCTGTTTGTTCAGGTTGTTCCGATTTGTGCAGTCTGTCCATCGAATTATACACATGAGGAGAAGCGTCCCAGCCAGCGGCTCATCCAATACATGCCGATCATTATCCCGTGTAGCTCGTACTCCGTATGGACAGGGTTATATACCCATTCCTATGCTGTGCAGACACTCGATCCAATCCCAAGTCATGCCACGCATTCATATGCTCCCGCTAATAACGGACGGAAATGTTCATTTATAGGACAGTCCATGCCAAGTCCCAAGCATGACTAGAATCACCGCCTCGACCGCGACCGGCTACTTCGCCTTGTTCTTCGATCGGAGGAGCTCTCACTACCTGCGGAGAAAAGTTAGCAACCATAACACACATATTGGGACTCAAGAGGTTGGTAAACTCACTTGAAATTCGGGAATCCGAGTAGTACGAGCTGTCGTAGGATACCGAGCTCTTGTCGCTGTGTCGGTTCTTTCTCTTCAAACCGAGCCACAGCGCCAAAGCGCCTACTCCGGCAGCCATCCAGCCCGCCGTGCCCCAGCCGCTCCTCCTCTTCTCTTCGACCACCTCGGACCTTGCAGGTCTGGTGCCAAACCACGTTCTTCGGCCTCTGCCACCGTGGTGAGAGTGTCTCTCGACGTAGACTTCCTCCTCGGTTGTGCGTCTTTTCCTTGGCCCGAGCCCGAAGATGGCCAGTAACCCGTCGATCAGGCCTTTGAAGATACAGCAGGCGCAGAAGAGAAGAAGCAGGAAGATCCCGACGATCACGCCGATCACGATGCCCGCAATTGCGCCGCCGCTTAGACCGCCCCCGGAGCTCGACTGTGATCCCACAATGATGCTTCCATCGGTGCTCACGGGCGTCACGAAGGGTTGGGTGGTTGTTGCGCCTCCGATGCTCGTGACGGTGACGAGCGTGTTGCTGGTCGGTCGGATCGGGGCGCTGGCTGTGTTGGTAATGACCGTGGTCACCGTGTAGAGACTGCTGTAGTATCCAGAACTGCCTCCGCCCACGGCTGCGCAGATCCCAGCCGCTTGACAGAACTGCCCTGAGAGGCAGCAGACGTTCCCGCAGGGGGTTTCGCCCAGAGAGTATGAACAGCTGAGGGTGGTCACAGGAACGTACGAGCTGAACGTCTCGGTGACGGTTTTGAGATCAGTTTGTACGTAGGTTGTGGTGTAGTACTGCCACTGTCCTGCGGCGGTGGTAGCGGCGGTTGCGGCGCCGCACTGGGCTTGGTCGTTGGAATCGGTGTAACAGACTTGATCGGCTTCACAGCATAGCTGTCCGTAGTATCCGCACGGATTTGAGCATCTCTTTCTGACATCTTGGAGGTCTTCGAAGCTGCGTAGTAGGTCCGGTAGGAGGCCCGCAATGACGGGTCTCGAGAGGAGGGTGGTGAGGACGAGGGAGGCGAGGGAGGATGGCATGTCGCCGACTCGCATAATTGCGACCCAGACCTCAGTGTCGTGAGGAGTAGGGTGTTTATTGCCCGCAGATTTGTGTATGGTACGTTCGCATCCAAGTTGAACTGATTTGGAGCCGAATTCTTGGACCGAACCAGTGATGAAAATTCCAAGAATGGGCGGGTTAAACAGCGAAAACAATGTACAGCACAGGAAAGGCCAGATCACAGAGCAATTGAAAGATGTGGTAGAAGGTTGGGCTGCGCTGGCGGGCTTTTTTGCGCTGGCAGCTTCTGAAGTACCAACCTCTTCCTGCCACACAATTTCTTAGACACACCCAAACATGAGATCAGCACCGAGATTAGTGGGATACTCTGGTGGCTGGGAAACAAATTGATTGGGCTTGAATGAGATGGATTAACCTGTCAATCACACACCACGATGTATTCCTTCACATTAGATATCTGGTAACTGGAGATGCCGGACCTACAGCTGAATGGAAGCTGGAGCTTGGTGGGCAGCTCTGCCGCGGGGGTGATGCCTCGGCCGCATGCTAATTAAGACGAGCGGATGTCCGTTGGCACCCAGTCCGCTCAATGTGGCTCTGCAAATACCAGGGATGTACGAGGTACTGAGAGAGTGTTCGTAGTTGACGCGATGAAATATTCGTGGAGTGCGAGGTCAGGAGGCCTTTGAAACAGCTCACCTTGCCGCCCTTTCGCCCTGATCTCACGGGCGTTGCCTCCCGTGCCTCCCTTCTATGAGTGCCACTAAGCCACTAGCCACAGCTGGCCGACTACCGAGTCCCCAGCCACCCGGCCGGACGCCACAAGCTTAGCCCCGGGCGACTTGCCTTTGGAGGGTTGCTGTGAGACACCCATTTCGTGTCTTACTCCTGCTACCCACACCCAGCACCCATTCTTCTGTCGTCGGTTTCCGCATCTCGCAACCCTGCTTGGTCTTGTTTTGTCTGATGACGTCCCAGTATCTGGCCATGGGCTCACCGCAGCTGCGAGGCCACCAAAGCCTTGTGCAGAATGACATCAACGGACTCGTCCACCTTCCGAGGCTTCCTGGCGAGGCTGGAGAGGCCCTGAGAAGCTACGACTTCCTATCTGGCCCAGTCACGCATACCCATGCTGATCTGACCAAGAAGGGCACGATTCTGGAATCGAAGAAGAATACGTAAACACGTGGGTCGGCCCACCTTGAATGCCCGGTGCACGAACCCCCCTACCTCTAGCGAAACAGACCTACGTAGTATCCTCTCAACCTCCCCAATCGATGTGCTCTATCCAGCCGCCCATACAAGGTGCATGCTTGCTGCGTCATTTACGACTGCCCCAACTAGCCATTCGCTGTTGCAGGCTGCGTGAAATTTAAGCCGTCGAACAGGTGGTGTGACATGCCAGGAAAGTGTCAGATTCTTTACTGGACGAAAGAGATGTTTGTTTGGACGACCTCGGAGCATCACAGGGTCAAAGGAAGTCTTTGGTGTCCGAAGTAAAACTCGGTATTCCTTAGTGCATGGCCCTTGCTTTCATCTGCACCCGCATTACTACCCTTCCACCTCTTCTGCTTACAACTGCATGGACGGTTGATAACGTCAGCTACTAATCACCTAACTATTCTTCGGCAACCTCCTATTAACCCAAGAGCCAATCACTCACACCATCTCCGAATTGGCTTCCACTCATGCCCCAGCATGGGTGATAGCCACGTCTTCGTTGACTTGTCTGTCTATGACGTCGAACCCCAGCGTGCGACATTGCCGAGAGATTGCGCATTCGGCCGCCGCCCGAAAACGGGAAGAAACTTCGATACTGTTACTGGCCTCGCGACCGTACTAACGAGTATGATGCTGGCTAAGCTCCGGATGGCGCCCTAATGCTCACAGAAAGGTCGGAGTGGGGTCTGGTTGGGCAGGGCTTCCTGCACGGCGACCGCCGCCCCTGGTGAATGTGCCACGAGTCGGAGGATCTTTTCCGGTAGCCGGAGTCGACGGGCAAGGCCTCGCTCACCCAAGGTTTAGCGAGGTCTGTTCGGTACCAATCCTCGAGCTTGTCACCGCCACGCACAATCAGCCCCAGAGACTGCTCCCACACCCAGGAGGCCATGACCAGGCTCCAACGCGCATTTTGCACCCGGATAGCAGTCATCAAGCCGCTATGAAGCCACTATCCTGGACAAAGAGACTACGGGTGATTATCACAATAGCGAAGCCTGTCCGTGCCACCGCCAACGTCGCTGCAATGGCGCGTATTCATGGCAACATCACTCAGGCTGGGAAACACCTCGCGGCAGCCTCGCACATCTGTCACCTAGTGGCCCACAGTGAAGACCCAGTCAGTATACGACCCTTGAGATCGCTGGAACATGATGCGTCTACGTCATAGTCGCCGTTCTCAGTTGCTGGATCGTGAAGGGTGGTCATGAAGCTTGTGGGCTATGTCAGTGCTACGGATCACCGGTCGCACCTATGCGCGACAACCAACGAGCCTCAACCACATTTGCCACCTTCCAGAACCCCAAGTCACATTCCAAAGCCTTTCCTGACCCAGGTTGGCGCCAGGAAGTCGGGTCGACGTCGAACCGGTGCGACCCGACAAGCAGAAGTCCAGTGAGACGTATGCACATGTAGGGACCTGGAGCAGCCCCTGCTGCGTGTCCATTCGCCAACCTAAGCGACAACCGCTGATACTCCACGAACCGGCTATCAATTCAGCCCCTGGTAAGTTGTCAAAAGGGTCTGTCGTCTTTGGTCATTCTGCAAATCACACCTTCGAAGCCCGTGGTTCTGGACAGTTCCGTAGATCGAGTTACCAGCTATGTTCCTTCCTGCGGCGTTCAGAACAGCTGATATGCGAATATGTCCATAGAACCATTCAGGTGGCTTGCGAAAAAGATATGATGTAGCGTCACCAAGAAAACGCATCAACAGAACATATCCAGGCATTGTTGGCCGCCAATATCGACCAAAAGCGAATAGAAGTACTGATATATTCAACCACTGCTCATTCGCAGACATGATTGACGCGTGTCATAGTCAAGGAAAATATGCGTTGCTGTATAGTAGGCAGGTTTTGCTGCTGTCCGGGGTCCTGTTTTCTGATCATGGAAGAAGTAATTAACCGCTTGATAGACGGTGGCAGCCTCACATTGGGAATACCAAGTATGTCTCATCTACAGACCGGTCCAACCATTCCATTCAATGTGAACGAGATCTGATGTGTGTGCAGCTACAATGTACGTTCGCCACTCGAGCTCCCACACGAAACGAACCGCAGCTGGGATCCGGCCTCGGTGGGGGGAGCCGTTGAGGTCCGGCTGTGTGGCACGTTTCCAGGCACCCCCAACATCGGAGGTGCGGCGCTTATTGTCCTCTGCGTCTTGGGTGTCTTGGGCTCTCCGTACGTACGAAGTCGTCAATGATCCACTGACCACGGCTTATCCAGCTTTTAGTGAACTCCCGAGACCTCTGCACAGTGCTAAATCTTCAATTGAGCTAGCTGCTCTGTCCTCAAGCCACAATATACCTCGTAGAGAATGGTGCGAGAGGTGGGGATGCTTCGCGGCTCTTGATTCGGCTCCAGCTTCTGCCCGGTGCATGCAAGTTTGGCTGAGTCAAGCAGGATTCATGTTCCGTGCAGAAAGAAGCCAGGCAAGCCCCGGCCAGGCCGCCATGCCAGTTCCGACAAGGTGCGTCGACAAGTGCGCCTGCAAAAAGAGGGAAAGCGCCGTTTTGACAGCCGTTCGATTTCCCACTGTCGAAGTGTTGCTCCGATTGGATTCGCGTGGGGAATTGGAAAGGCACAGTCATTCGCGTCTCTCCTACACCTTGTTTGCTCACACCTGAGGCAGACCACCCTTTTCGTACCCATGCCAGCCTTGTGTGCTAGCAGATCCTGTATAAGAGAGCCCCTTGCCCCCCACCGTCTGTCTGTACGGATCCCCTCCAAGTCGACCGCAAAGCGAAACTCTCAGACAAAAGCAACAAGACTTCGATCCTCAGACAACAACCAGCATTCCAAGTCCTTGACTCAACATGACTGACTACCACTCTACCAACGGCTGGTCCCAACAATCGGGCAGCTTCTCTCCTATGGACACCTCTTTCCAATGGGACTATGCTGGCGTCCAGTCACCCAAGAACATGGTTAGCCATTACAACGATGTGAGCAGCCATCCTTCCGAAGAGAGTGCGATGTAATTAACACCGATGGCAGCTTCTGCAAAGAGCGGCGGACTTCTACGCCACGCTCGACAACTCTTTCGACAGCATGTCGTCGTCGGGCTCAGACCGATCCTACAGATCGACGCCTGAGCGACGAACATCAGCAACCACGAGCAGTGTTGTCGCGCAAGTTAAAAGTTCTATTCCGGACAAGATCGAGGTAAGTCCGAAACCGGACGCCAGCCCGTCGCTCTCGACTGGACTAACAATTTGGCAGAGGAGACGAGAACAAAACCGCTCTTCGCAGCGAGCATACCGGGAACGGAAGGAGCGCCATCAGAAGGAGCTCGAGGGCCAAATTGCGCAATGGCAGCAAAAGCACCAGCTCCTTTCTCGGTCGTACTCGCAGCAGACCGAGGAAGTTGCCCGGCTCAAGTCGCAGATCGAGCAACTCAACAGCGAGATCTCCAATCTCCAGACCGGCTTGCCGACCCTCTGCGGTTCGTTATGTCAGTCACCGCAGGAATTCGACCTGGTCCCCTTTTTCAACGCGGACTCTCTGAGCCCCCAAAGCACCCCTCGGATGTCCCATTCCATCCCAAGCAGGCGTGGCTCCTAGATGCGCACAGTTGACGCAGGGGTGTTTCTATTGGTTTGCATAGCGCAAGGCTGGGATGACAAGGGGCGTTTAGGTCGGCGCTGATTTCTGGGCGCTTGAGGAAAGATGTGGTGGCGAAATGTGTGCATTTGAGCGAGACGGGCCATTGTGCGTATTCGACAGCATCGAGGCTGGTACCTTTTGTGAGGATGTACGCATCGACGACGAGCAAAATTGGGACACGCAGCTCACGAGAGAGGGTTTTGGAGCGGGCTTCTTGCAAGCAGCAGGGCACGTAATGCATACCTAGTTCCGGTGAGGACTCACCGACTCAGGTGCTTGTCTTGATCTCAGGCGGCTTTGATAGAATTCTCTTCCTACGCTGGCACACGCCAGAGGGAATCGAGCAAATTGAGAAACCTCTACCATACCATTTCCGTGCCCTTTCATGGTCCTTGGCCAATCTCCGAGTCGCACCCTGCTACTGGAGGCATCCAACATCAACACGGGATAGAGTTGGGTGTCCACACGTAGCGCCATGGGCAGATGGGTGATGATCCTTCGAAGGGTCGTCGGCACAGTGCCGGGAGCACCAGGCCCTTCTGGGGTTTGGGTCATGACCTGAGCTGCAGGGCATGAGTAAGAAATTTGGGCGGGCGCCTGTGTAAGTTACATAACCCAAACCCTGCAGAGAGGCCCTGTCGGTGCCCTGGCAAATCTCGGCTTGCCTGCCAACCAGTAGAACCTCCGGCGAGCAAGCGGGACTGTCCGAACATCGTTAGCAGATTCCGCCTTGGCAATTTCCTGATTGAGAAGTCCCCGTGGAATGTGATTGCCAGGGCGTTGGGCTGCTGCCACGTGGGGTGTGCGGTGGGTGGGCGAGTGATGACTGTGCCGTTCCCTTTCTAGGCACCGTTGTTTTGCCATATAGGCGACATGCAACGAGCGAACCGCAGGCAGCATCGTGAACCCCATTGCCAATATCAGCCATGGGCAGGGCAGCTTCACTGCGTTGGATATCGACCGGGACTGCCTTCGCTTGGGGAAGAGGCAGCACAGTAATGACTTTCACACCATCAAGGCAGTCAGTCTGTGGGGATCTCTTCGACCTGACGGCTGTATTCGCCCAAGCGAACCTCATTATGATTGGCCTCCTTGGCGAGGAGGAATATGCAGGCTGCCAACCAATCCCAAGTGCAGATTCGACTACCCGGAAAGGGAAAGATGCCAACGCAGGACCAGAAGAGCCAGCGGGCAAAGACGACCACCCCTCCAGAGGAGTGGACAGGGCTGGAAAGTTACGGAGCACACGGTAATGTGAAACCGCCCTGGCGTGCAATTAGGCTGTGACGTCGTGCAAGTCGTGAAGCGAAGCCATGTTCCTGCACCAAAGCCACAGACTCAGGCTCACCACCCACCTCCGGTCCTGTTGCCCTCCGTGGTTTTTCCGGTCCCCCACGGAGTGTCCCCATACCCAGCACCGGCCGTCGCGTGGAACACGCTCCTCGCCCGCATCTACAACCAGATTGCCTGCCTCTTGATGTTCCACAAAGTCTCGTGAGGCGGGCTACTGTATCCTACACGCCCCGAGATTCGAGCAGCAGCCTGCTGAGAGCGGCGCGGAACTGTGCTGTTGGAACGCGTCCCTTCGGACCAGCGTCGACGAGTACAAACTTCAGGGAGCGATATTACCTGGTTCGGAAGGTGTTCGTAGAACTGCGATTCATGGGCGCCCTGGACGAGCACTCTTGGGTTGCCGAACCCTTGCATGGTGGGCGCCCAAGCTTGGTGTATCAAGCGAACAGCATCTCGCATGTCGCTTCGACTGTTGAGGAAATGCTACTCCACAATAGCTGGTCAGCGGCGCCCAGGATTACATTGCCAGGGCGACCTGTTGTTGCCAAGTTTCCGAGAATCCAAGAGTCCAGACCTCTACTGTGTACTTGTAGACCACGGCTTTCGTGCTGGGCTAGTTAAGCTGCCGTTGACCATACCCTTTACTGCAGGAGCACTAGTCTGGAGTGGAGCTCCCTCGAACCTGCTGGGGGAAAAATCGTGATCAACACATCGCCTATACCCAGGACTCGTACCCATGGCCGCAGGCCAAAGAACCAACCTGGGGCTGCCCAGGTCACCAAATGCGCCAGACCGTGTGACTCTGTGAGAGATCCCGGTATACACAGTGGCCTGACTGAAGCCTCCTGGCAACTGGCCGAAACTTGGCACTGCACAGGAAGTAGGATACCCCGGCGGTCTGACGATCAGTCACCCAGGAACCGGCAGCCTTGTCGGTGCTTGTCACATTTGGTGGACTTCTCGGGCGTTTCCCACCGGGTCTGTTGACACGCAAAATCTTGACCACCGGATGCTTGTTACCGTGTACACGACCCCCCTCCCCCACTTGGGTCTTGTTGCTGTTGACCGCTACCCACTTGCTAGAAGGGTTAAGGAAGGAGGGTCCCTCCCACCCCAGTGTCGATCGTCGATCTCTTTCCGATCTCTCCCTGCTTTCGGTGCATGCACAATGATGTCTGCGCCCACATGTGGTAATTACGGAATAGGGTCGCTGTTGAAGATCGGGCACCTTCCGCCCTGGCCGGCGCTACAGTTATAATGAGCTTTCTAGAAGCCTGCTGGGTTGCACTGACCGAGCGCAAGCGAATTCATCGGGCTCCGCAGATGCAACGCTTCGTCTTCATCGCAAACCCACTCTTACTGGTACAGTAACTACGGGTACCTCGACAGAAACGGTACTCTCCTTACCCACCTTGGCCTGTAGCACTCTCTCTTGCAACTGTTGCAGTGCCTATCTCTGTCTATCCTCACCTGTGTGCGCTACCTGTCAGTCTGTCCCACTGACACAACTATCACAGCTGCCGGGTGAATGCGGTCAATGCGGTCAATACTGGAGTCGCATCCACAGTAGCTTCCTCTTTCTCCCTCCTTCCTCCTCAACCAGACTTGCGGTGAGCTCAGTTCTGTTGTCGCGAACCTGCCGCTCCGCTGCGTCCGTCGATACTCGCTGCCATCCGTTAACCTGCGAGATTCATTCCGTGTTCTACTCCTATTGTCAGCCGTCAGAAAGACCATGAGATCGCGGTGGTGCTGGCCTGACACGGAGAAGAAGTAAATAAACAGTTATGTTTGCCACATTATTGTCGCCCACAAGTGGTCTACTTCGTCAATGTCTCACACAGAGAGTTGACTCTGACATGCGCGGCAACATCAGGAGGCGTTGTTCTGGTTGGATCTCGCCGCACAGGATGCAGTGAGCGCCCTTCCAACGAAGAATGCGGCATTCGACTCCGCAACCACCCCCGCTTCTGCCACTGCTTTCTCGCACCGAGCGAACCCTGTTCCCAGCCCTACAACACTTTACACGCCATGTTCGCATGTACTATGGTCCTTCGATGTGCGGAGGGTGATCGTTGGTGGAACGTGACTCGGGGCACAATTTCTGAACCTGGCCTGATGCAGCACGCGGCTTGCGGCCTCTGCGACATAGTCAGGGACGATCAATTTGCGTGTCTTCTGCTGTACGCGTGGTCATGGTGTACACAATACGTGGTCGATTTCATGGAGCCCTGCCGAGACGAGACACCTGTGCCTTTTGCTCAATTACAAATGGTGCGCCTAGCACGGGACACATTGCACAGAACAGCCCACAGCTGCTGCACACGCGGCAGTGGCAGTTGGCATTTCCCAGAGACCACAATCAACCAGCTCCATCACCTCAAAGAATTTTTCGTTTCAATTCGTGTGTCGCGCCCTCATCTCCGTCATCAATCCTTCCGGGCAGCGCCCGGGGAGGAGCTCGTCTGCTTGCCATGGCCCATCGCCAGGTCCATCACTCGAGATGCATTCTCCGATCGGATTGCAACGCGGGAAATGTGGGCAGGGAAATACACAAGAGGAGGAGTACGTGGCACTCACGCGATTAGACGGCCGCGCGACATCCAAAAACGGAGAACAGCACCGCGAAGAAAACCTGGTGGGATGACTACGTGGTCAACAAGTCGGCGATACCTTTTCCCAGAGTGGCAAAAGCTGGGGGTGGTTTATGCATGATTTGTCAACGGCAGGAGCTCACTCTTTACTGGCTCGCTGCATGGTCTTTCTCCGAGAGAACACGATCAACTGTCGAGCTGTGTGCCGTACGCTGGACCAGATGACCCTCATGACGCAGCTCTAAAGAGGTCACAGAGGGGGTGACAAACTGTGTTGACGATGACTAACTAAGCCATGGAGGCTGCTTTGGCATTTCACCCACACCACGCATCCCCCACGTTTGCCAGAGCCCAAAAAAAAATCCCAGGCCCGGTTCCGGAGTAGAATTTTGGGGCTGGGAATCGTCGATGTCGTCGTTAAAACTGTACGAATCCATATTCGAGACATCGTCCCGTCTGTCGTAGGATACAATACTCTATTATGATGAGTCTGTATGGATTCGGACACGCGCTGTTCCAAACCATCCAAGGCGGTCTCCCAGGGACCAGAGGACGGATCCCATAACGCCGGAACGGTAAGTCTGTACACATGGGACTACACGCATCTCACGATCGGCGACTTCGGGTCTGCCGGTGACCGGTCCGATCCTTCCTTGCTCCAGGACCTCGGACCCTGGGGCACCAGAATAATGCCCCCCCCCCCCAAACTCGGTGTCTTCATGGTTGAAAGGAAGGAGACCGACCAACAATATACCCACCCATTAGGTATTCGGTGTTTGATTTTCCTCCGTATTCGTTCTGTGGGACAGCCTCGCCATAATGTCTGCATCAGGAATCCTGCTCGGAAGGTCGCGACAGTAATAGGTAGTGGTGTGAGAAAGCTTATTCCCCGATCCTGCACGACCAATCAAGTTTTATCTACGTTGTAAAGTAAGTCGGAGAGTGCGAGTGTACCTCACTCAAAGTCAAGGATGTACAGAGACGGAGGATGCAACGCAGTACTGTACGAGTACAGGAGCTGGGGGTACGACTTAGATATGTACAGGCCACCCCAGGCACTCCCTATCCGGATCCATGCGCCTTCCCCATTCGTGTTGCGTCCGGCGTCCGAGATGGGCTAGTCAGGAACATGACATAACGTCGGGATGCAGGATGCAGGATGCTTGCGCTGCGTACTTGTACGAGGTACGGAGTAACGGGTATAGTATATCCACAACACTAGTCAAGCACAGGGACACAGACACGGCAACAGTATATCCACAGCACTAGTCAAGCACAGGGACACAGACACGGCAACAGTATATCCACAGCACTGGTCAGGCACATACGCATAGGGCTACAGGGGGAATGCTTGATGTGTATATGCATATCCTCATATGCTCCTGGATGACCTCATCACTATGAGAGTTTCGAGACCGGGAGTGCGTTCGTGCGCTCTGCACCGGCTTGCACCCCGCTCGCCCGCCGCTCCGGTCGAAGCCGGTGTGATGGATGATGAATGGTCCATGGAAATGGAAGCGGGCAATGTCCTCTGGCGGAAGGAAGGGAACCTGTTCCACGCGGGCCATCACTCTGACAACGCCCGTCTATACACAGTTCGTGCGGCGTGAGTGCCCGTGGCGGACGTCGTCTCGCTCTACATCGATCGATACGCCGGCGTTGGCATTGGAATCGGCACCGGGGATATCGGCATGTCTTGTCCTCGATACGCAGGGCTAGGAGGACATGCCCTACGAGCACTTGAACAAAATGTCGAAGCTAATAAGGAGGAGGTGGTGGTGGTGGTACGCCCTTGAATCGATCTCATTGATGAATTATGAACTTGTTGTGCTGCCGACAAGGACCAGGCAGTGTTCCCTATCCTGCTCGTTCCTCGGACTTGTAGGGCAAAAATCGTGGATGAGTGTGATTATACAGATGAGAATATTGGTAGAGCATATTTGAGAGAGCATATTTGAGAGAGCATATTTGAGAGAGCATATTTGAGAGAGCATATTTGAGAGAGCATATTTGAGAGAGTAGACCGGCATGATCTACTCTAACCAGACATCTAGAATTAATCAACCAAGCGCCTCGATTCTCTTGGTTCAAACAAGGACGGCGAGGTATCATCGATAGGGAATAGGGGAAACCATGTTCGCTGGCAACTCATTTCCTACCAGGCCGCTTCGGCCTTCTCGATACATCGGTAGGGATACTGCCCTGGTGCGCTGTGGCAGATGCTCATTCAGGCAATGCTAGACCAGAACGCTCGAGTCTCGAGAGCCTCGAGAGTCTCAATCAAGCAGGCAGGCACCGCCTTGCTAAACCCACCTTGGTAAAGACTGTGCAGTACAGTATAGTGGAGCCGATTGAGGTTTCCATAGATGCTATCCTGGATATGATTCAGGCATCTATACGATTGGGCAATTGGGGTACGAGTGAACATACCCTCCTCTCTAATGCTTCTTATTCCCCCTATCCTTCTTTTCGACCCAGTGGCGATATCCAACCCGCTTCCCTTCGGATGAGGTCCTTCAAGAGTCACAGTGGGACCTTTCTACCGGTCTGATCGGGCTCCACGAATCCCGCGTGATCACTTTGAGTTCTGCACTATCACAGTGAGTCCTGCACTATCACAGTGAGTCCTGCACTATCACAGTGAGTCCTGCACTATCACAGTGAGTCCTGCACTATCACAGTGAGTCTGTTACCTAGATGTCTGTGGGACCGAAGTCGAAATCTCAAGCCACGAATTGGGAGAGTCACACTCCTAAGTGTGATACCCGTTTGTCCAATGGCGTTGACCTTGATGTCGACATTGAGACTAATGACGGCACAGCTGCGGAGGCCCCCTTCCGCCATGGAGCCTCAGCCCATCCTGGATAAGCTAGCCCTTGCAACGGGACGGAGATCCAGGAGAGGCACCCCGGATTCGCTCGGCTACTGTAAGTACCACCCTGCAGGGTAGATCAGTAAGGCCTGACCTCATCAATCTGGGATTGCCGAGACTGCTGGGGCTACAACCTTTACTTCCAGATCGGTTGTCCATCCATGTGAATGCGCACATCAACCGCACAAGTCTCTTCCAACTGTCACTGTTGTTGCTATCCCTTTCCACTGTTACTGTTGTTGCGAAGTCCATGCGTGCTGAAGAATTTAAGAGACCTGATCAGTCGGTCGGTTGCTCGTGCAGGAGGCGAGGAGGACAAAGAGGCTGCCTTGAAACCGTTGTCGGTGATACTCAAGTCATGTCTGACGCCTTTTGGATCGTCAGGCGAGGTAATGGTTAAATCTCATACCAATATCGTCCTTCACCTGCGGTTAATACTCCAACCCGGGGTCTGCCGTATTATGTAACCAGAGACTCGAAGAGTGAGTGTTGCACGACCCTAAGTAAGCAGAGAGAAGATGGGAGCTCCCTTGTTGCGGTGAGACTGTTCGGGAGTGAGTGTATCATGCAATATTCATGCTTGTCCACATACAGTGCTAGAATTGTCTTATGCGCGGCAAAATATTATTCATCATGTTGCGATCGCGTGACAGTTGAGATGCACAACATTTGCTCAGGGAACTGGACGTTAGAAATCACCTTCGAGCTGCGTCTTCAGTCTTGTGTCGGCCTTCCGCCCGTGATGGTATGACGTGTGGGCTATCCTATTGTGCAGACGTGGGTTGAACAACGCGACTTGAGGTGCTGGTTGTCGCGGCTCAGCCTTGTCTCTAGCGCCGTAGCCTCGTCGGGATTTTGCGGAGGTCGTGGGGGTGCCAGGATGTTTAGTCATCGGGGGAGCTCAACATCTGCGCCGCATCGAAACCAACAAAATCAGTCGATTTGCGGCTATCAGGACCCGAGTGCAATCATCAACCCCGAACCTCTCGTGGTACAGTAACATCTCCTCAGGCTAGAGCTCGGCTTTATTAGAATCGCCAGCGCGGTCGATGTTCGTTCCTCGGACCAATTGAAAAATTTGGCTGGTGTTGAGTCTGTGCGCTGCTCAACCATGTTGCTTGTCGAGGCATGAGTTCTAGCTCCGCTTCAGTCCACGATGTCACGGCGGCTTCCGCACAAGCAAAGCAGGCTGCATGCTTAGAATGTCGCCGGTCAAAGGTGCGATGCACGCGTGATGTCGGCGCGACAGTGTGTCGGAAATGCCAGCAAGCCGGCCTGCAATGCGTCACACCGGAATACCACGTGGGAAGATACAAAGGTGTCAAGAAGTAAGCCTGGCTCGATTCTCGATCTCGAACACGCTAACGTCGAACCTTTCAGCAAGAGGTCGGGTCTGGAGAAGGCAATCTATCAAGTCGAACAGGCTCTGAAGCGATCCAAAGATTGTCCTACAGGGCTGCCCGCGGAAACTGAAGCTGACCTTCGGCAACTCATTGCCGCTCCTCAGACGGGCTCTTTCCTCCGCCGTCAGTCCAGTACGGCTACGCCGACTCTAGACCGCCGGCAGTCCTTTTCCCAACCGCATGTGGGATTGATCTCCGTTGAAAGCACCGGAACCACAGACAACAGTCATGAAGTCTCCCCTGCAGATCAGGGTGAGAAGCCTGATGAGCTTGCGCTCAACAATGCCGACAACCCTTTGCAACTGCTCGCCATGGCGTCGGTGTTGCCTGGCCAGTCACCCTCGACCGCGATGTCCACATCCCCTGCAGGCGTGGTGCCTCATCCTGGCGCCAACGAAGCGAGCGCACATGACGATGCGGAACTTCAACAGTTCTTCGGATCTCTACTTCCGCGCTTGGATACTTCCCCCAACCTGGATCCCATTAATCTCGGGTTGGTGACACAGGAGGAAGCTGATTCGCTGTTTACATACTTCTACGAGCGACTGTCTCATACGCGATGGGGGCTAGATCCGGTCCTGCATACGGCTGCCTTTGTGCGCTCGCGGTCGGCTTTTCTTTTCACCTCCATTCTGGCGGCGTCTGCCCTGTTCTTACCCAAAGCCGAAGCGCTCTCCAAGCGACTGTCGAATCACAGAAACATGCTTGCCCAGAAGGTGATTTCCGACAGATACCGATCGGTAGAAATCGTCCTTGCGTTTATGGTCAACATACCGTGGATGACCCCTGCTAAGCACTGGGCCGACGACGAGACATGCGCGTATCTATCAATGGCCCTGGCGCTGGCATTAGATCTTTCGCTAAACAAGATCGTGGTCCCGTCTCCTACTATCCGTCCCGCAGGGTTTTTGGATCGAGTGGCCAAAGCAGAGTGCATTGACTCTGCCAAAGCCCTGCAACTGGACGGATTTCCACAGGTCGACCCGTCGTCAGTGTGGGGAAGACGTCTGCTAAGAACCCGTGAGCGGGTGTGGCTAGCGTTGTTTGTTCTCGACCGAGGGTATGTTGGTCTTGTTTGCTCTCTGTTGAGCGCAATCCGCTGACACCAGCTCCGCAGCATCTGCCTCGCTAGGGGACGACCGTATGCTGTCCCGATAGGACCATTAGTGGAAAGCTGTGACACCTGGCACATTTCAGATATCGCAGATCGTTGGGATGGCAGTATCATCTCTGCAGCCGTGCTGAGGCGCGATCTGGTATGTCTCTCATGTCTGCGCTCAGGTGATTTTTCTTGCTGACTTCGCTGAGGTCGGTCTCATCACAAGTGTTCGTGAGTTTTGCGATGGGAGTCAAGGTATCAGTGGCGGCTCGACGGCCGTCCGATTGTAAGTGCGAGCTCGGCCAGGGTTGGCGTTGCTCTCGGTCCGCCCCGGGGTTTGATGGTCTGCGGCTGACATTTTGACAGTCTGAAGGATAAGATTGATCGCTTTTTCGAGCAATGGTACGCAGTCTGGTCACGACAGATCACTCAAGGAGACGGTAAGAACAGTAAATATAAGCGTAAATGTACCTACTGATGCAGGATATCAGGTCAACTGCCGCCATATGTTGAAATCTTAGTGTCCCACACCAAGCTATCGACGTATTGTAACGTCGTCAACCACCCTACGGCGTCAAATGACGTGAAACAGTTCTTCCGGGCAGCGGGTCTCGCGTCCGCCATGAACGTCATGCGTGCGGCTGTGCACGGCGAGAACCGATTGAAATCAATGCCGAACAACACCGTCATCATGGTATCATTTGCGGCGACTTTCGCACTGGCACTCGGGGCCACAAGCTTGGGCAATCGTGCCATGCTGCCACCAAACGCCAAAGCGCTAATTGAAGAAACGACGCAGGTGCTGGAGAGGATCGGAAGCTCGCCCCGACATCGGAAAGGGTTATCCGTGCTGTTCGCCCGGCATATCCGTCGAATCATGCAAAGCGCTCTCCTTGATCAACCTGAGGAAAATCACGCTCCGGTAACCACCTCTTCGGACCAGATTCCGCAGCAGGTCCAAAAGGTCGAGTACAGCAACCCTCAAACCAACGCCGCACCAGCTCCCACTGCTCCTCCCGAGCCGTACGTCTTCGACATGACTGACGACCAGATCCTAGAAGCGATCAATAATGCCAGCACTTCACATGACCTGTTCCAGCTCGACGAGACAATGTTTTTTGACTGGCTAGATTGGCCCAATGTCACATGAGACCAAACAGTTTATGCCGACCATATTGGTGCTAATCTCAACAGTTCGCACTGGTGGTATTAAATCTTCTGGGCGGGTACATTGGACGTGACGGGGTCAACTGAGCCCATTTGTCTTGACATGGTCACGAGCCTCTGCAGCTGCTCAATAAAGATGAAAGTGAGCACCGTGTTCGGTCTACCGAGTGTCAGCCACCACTCTGATCGCATGCGCCTCAGTGAAAACTTACGCGAGCCTGAGCCAGGCAGGTGTCCAGCCCCTCATCAAGAAACGTGGACCTTCGGTCCGCATCGACTCTGCAATGATCCTGCTCACGCTCTATTGAATGGCATCAGCAGCAACTTGGCAACAGTGGAGGGGATATATTCTGACCGGCTTTACTCCGTCGACAACCACTGCGTTCTGGACCCGGCTCTTTAACACATCTGCTGGTGCGCAAGCAGTTGTCGCGACCGTGCCTGCCACCAATGAAGCGAGAAAGTGGGTGAATATTCCGTCCTTGAGGTCTAGAGAAGAGTTCGAAAGAAGATGCCGTTTGGCTGCGGAATATCTGGGAACAGTGAGCACCTGCACACACAGTCGCGGGTCAGACAGCATACGTTGCTATTTGGGAGACATCTGCACCCATGTCAGCGGCATTCGCAGAACAGGAACTTAACGGCACACATACTCATGATCACACTGCGGATAACGTTCGGGCCAAGACCTCGAGTGAAGGTCCGCACGCCCTCCTCCCGACCGATTCTCAGGACTGCGTCCAAGGCGTGCTTATACCCGAATCTCTGAGCAGGCGGTTTGGCTCCGTCCGCACACATTCTCACGAGAGCGACCTACACCTCAAGTCAGCGAGAAGGCTCGGCGAGCAATGGCGCATCCAGACCTCTGTCGGATTTCCAATAAGCCCAGCCAGGCCGCCAGCAGCCCCGGCGCAGATGATCTCCGATCCACTCGTGAGTCGAGCTGCCCCCGTCCGCTCTCGAGCCTTATTTGCGAAGGAATTGTACAGTCCGAATCTTGCGGTCGAATAAGTCGACTGTCGCAGCATCGAGGCTGATATGCCCCACCACAGCGACGGGATGCCTGCCATCGATATGAGTCTGTCTCGATGTGATGACGGAAAACCGACGATGCCGGGACCTACCATCTCGACTTGCGAATTGTATCATCGTCCGCAGCATGTTTTGCCTCGTGGCCATGACCTGCATCCTACTGAGGTCGTGGTCAATTCGAGTCGTAACAGCAGAACAGTGCAGTGGCCTACTATTTGGTCTGATCGAGTGGATGAGCTGGGATGTCATGTCAGTGGACCTGCATTCTGGAGTCGGGGGAACTGGGGATCATACTGAAGCAGGCGGCCATTGATGCGGCAGCACCTCTATCCCATGGTCAGTAACATGTGCAATAAGGCGAGCGCGGATTTGAGTCTCTCACCCAAGCCAAAACGGCTGCCGTTGCTTCTTTGATTTCGGCATGCTTGTCACTTGTCTTCAGAATACGGCGATAGCTGGTTACCCTTCTGCTTGACAGCTAGCATCACAAGTGGCGTTGCCCTGCTGTGATGGGTAGGGCGGATCTGTTTGAAACCAGATCTTCTGGATAATGTTGTCGAGTGCGAATGTCGGCGGTATAGTCTACACACCCCATGACAGCATCGGTCACGCTCTGTTGTATATCCTCGCGTCGTCCCTTTTTGGCTGGCAATGTCCCACATTGCGTTGATTGTTCATACGCACACAGACGATCGCTATCGGCAATATCATCTCCGAACGCCCCAAGCGTCAGAATTCCGCCGGCGAGGAAAGCGCACGGCATCAAAAGAATGGCCGAGCACAAATCGTCGATCACGTGGAATGGCCGGAAGGTGCACTGACAGCGAGGACATCCCGGGAGTCTATTCTGGCCGATCTCGCCGATCTCGCTCAACTCTCCATGATCGGTGTCGAAGAATTATTTTTCCATTCCCATCCCCGTGCCTGGGTGATAAATTGCTCAAGAGATATAACATCGCCAGTCTTCATTGTCAGGCCAGTAGAGGAACGTACGGAGGCTTAAGATGGCCTCGTCGACGGCAAGGCGCACACTGCTGCTCTGCGTCAATGATCTCAAGATCGCGAGCTCGCCAAACCCTCACGTCAACCACTTGCTTCCCCGCAGAACCCTGGCTCTGCGCCAATCAAGAGTCAGACCATGGCTCGCCTCGCAACAGCAGCATAATGTTCGATACTTCTCACATTCGCGGCCGAGACGGCGCGAGGCGGCGGATGACGGCCAGCCCGTCATTGACCGCACGAGATCAAAGCTGTTCAAAGACGCCGACGAGGCTGTGGCAGATATCAAGTCCGGGTCCATGCTTTTCAGTGCCGGGTTTGGCCTCTGCGGGACGGCCGAGACGATCATCACGGCCCTGCACAAGCGTGGGCCCGACTCGCTGAACAACCTCACTGCCGTGTCCAACAATGCTGGCGCGGCAGGCGCGGGTGGCTTGTCGCCGCTGACCCAGTCGGGCCAAATCACGCGCTGCATCCTCTCGTACCTGGGCAACAACAAAAAGCTCGAGCAAAAGTACCTGAACGGCAACATTGCGATTGAACTATGTCCGCAAGGGACGCTGGCGGAGCGCATTCGCGCTGGCGGGAGTGGGATTCCGGCCTTCTATACCCCTACGGGTGTTCGTACGTTGGCAACCCCGCGCGGCCATTGCTTGTCGTACCAACGCTGACGTCTTCTCAGACACCTTCATTCAAACGGGCGAGATCCCGACACGACTCGGCCCCGCAGACCCGGCGACGAAGAAATCCGTGGTGCTTGAACCGGGCAAAGCGCGCGAGACGAGAATCTTCAATGGCAGGACCTATGTCATGGAGACGGCCCTTACCGGCGATGTTGCTATCATTCGGGCGTGGAAGGTCGATGAGGCAGGAAACTGCCAATTCAGGTGAGGCCCCTTCCCTGTTGTTTGGGCTCGATTGTATACAGCTCTAGTACATTTGTGCGCTAACTCGTCTCCTCTCTCTCTCTCTCTCTCTAGATACACAACCAAAGCTTTCGGACCCATCATGGCCAAAGCAGCGCGCCTGACGATCGTCGAGGCCGAAAACATTGTGCCCATTGGCTCGATCGACCCCAACGACGTCCACCTCCCCGGCATCTACGTCGACCGCATCGTCCCCGCCACGGTGGAAAAGAAGCTCGAGATCAAAAAGACTCGACCCGCCAACACCACTACTACCACTGGAGATGAAGCCCACGCGAGCGGTCCTAAACCCGACGCCCTCGTCCGCCGCGACCGCATCGCCCGGCGCGCCGCCAAAGAGCTTAAACACGGCATGTACGTCAACCTGGGCGTGGGCATGCCGACGCTCGCGCCCAGCTTCCTGCCCGAGGACGTCAAGGTGTGGATCCAGTCCGAGAACGGCATCCTCGGCATGGGCGCGTACCCGACCGAAGACGAAGTCGACCCGGATATCATCAACGCGGGCAAGGAGACGGTGACGCTCGTGCCCGGCGCGGCCACGTTCGACAGCGCCGAGAGTTTTGGCATGATTCGCGGGGGTCACGTCGACGTCTCGATCCTGGGCGCCCTGCAGGTCAGCGCGGCTGGCGATCTCGCCAACTACATGATCCCCGGCAAGGTGTTCAAGGGCATGGGCGGGGCGATGGACCTGGTCTCCAACCCGGGCCAGACCAAGATCGTGGTCACGACGGACCACGTCGACAAGTACGGCGCGCCCAAGATCGTCGAGACGTGCTCGTTGCCCCTGACCGGCGCGCGGGTCGTGAGCACCATCATCACCGACTTGTGCGTGTTCGAGGTCGATCGCGTCAAGGGCACGCTGACGCTGACCGAGTTGGCCGACGGCGTCACTGTGGACGAGGTCCGAGGCAAGACGGGCGCCAAGTTCGCCGTTGCCGAGGATCTTGGGTCGATGGAGTAAGTAGGTCGTTCATTATGTAGAATACGAGCATCTTAAAAATTGAGAAGGAACGGGAAGATGAAGATAACTCATGGAACAAGACGGTCTTGTTTCACGGTGTTCTCGCTCGAGGGAACAAGGCCGGATAGGATGTACACATAGCATACACTCACTATACACTGGTGTGCTGATACAAGGATACAAGGATACAAGGGGACGCTGGTACGCTGATACAGAGTCATCTACAGCCGTGCACCGGCCAAGGAAGTTACAGTACCTAAGAAGCCTAGATAGGTAGTTCGAAACTAGAGGTAGATAGGTACCTGGGGATGGATCATTTCTATTTGACCTCCTTTTCTCCCCCTGGCTCTCACGACTGGACGACGCGCGCTGCTACATATGCCATGCTTTGAAGACATAGTCAAGGTATACATAGTGGTCAAGGTATACATAGTAGTCAAGTCATGTCTCGAGGCTGTACTGGACTTCGGACTCCCCGTGGCTGACGTTGACTTGTCCTATTCATATATATACTGTGTGGACACGGTCGGTAAATACAAGTCAACTCATCGATGCAGGTAGGTCGATTCGTCAATACAAGTCAACTCGTCGATGCAGGTAGGTCGATTCGTCAATATACCTTAGTCAACTCATCGATACTGGTCAAATTCGTCAATATAGTCAACTCATCGATACTGGTCAAATTCGTCAATTCAACTCATTTGGCTGGCTGTATTATATATATACTGTATGTGGATGGTGCTTTTAAGCCCGTCTTAGGCATTTAAACTCTCAATACCGACCGTCCCGTCCCTCGAACGCAGACCCGGCGGACACGTATATATAGATGTATACCTCTATAGCTGGCTCGAGTCTACAATTTCGCCTTCAACTTCTCGGCTCCCAGGCTCATGCCCGGCGCAAACGTCGTGCCGCGCCCTTCACCGAGCGCCTGGATCAACTCGTCGACCGTGTTCAAAATCCACTGGTTCCCCTCATCCGTGGCCAGCCATTCTCCGCCTTCGACCTCCTTCTCCGCCGTGCCGTCCTGATACGCCTTGCGCAATCCGAACACATGGCTCGTGACTTGTGGGCCGACCCCGGTCTGGGCCCTCAAGCACGCAATCGCCGCCAGGGACGTCAGGACGCGGCCCACCCGGAGAGGTGAGTCGTTGGGCGGATCAGACAGCAAGTTTGAATAGTGCCCGTTGATGATATGGACCGGCAGGTTGGGGTGCGAGTGGGCCAGCCGGGCGAGCAATTTCTCCTCGAACGGCTTGTAGACCGAGTCCCAGAGCTTGCGACCCCGGGCCAGCGACTTGGCGATGTTCTCCGGCGTCAGCTGCCGGGACGGCGGGGCGGGGATCTTGTCGACCACGTCCTTGGGTAGGCCTTCGCGGAAGGCGCCGAGCACGTTGATCGTCCGCGGGATGCCGTTGAAGGAGATGCATTTCAGGCCAACCTCGCGCATAAGGCCCGCGGTGTCGGGCGGCGACGGTGCCGACGGGAGAGATGACGCGAAGTGGAACAGTTCGATCATCGATTGCGGCGAGTTCATCGTCATGGCCGTGGCGGTCGAGAGGGTCAGCCACGCGGGGATGCCGACGCCTCGCTCATGGGCGCTGGATGCTATGCGTGAAAAGGTCGAGCGAATGGATGGCGGCGCTTTGAGCGTGCCGGGCAGGGCGTGGGCAGCGTTGATGAGTTGTTTTAATGGCTCCGAGAGCTTCGACATGGTGTCTGATGCGTGAGTGTGGCTGTGGATGCGATGTGCTGGGAGATGCCGTTAGTGTACATAAGTTCAATAAAGAAACAGAGGCGTGGAAGAGAGCGCAAATGAATGGAAAGGACCAAGACTGCCTGCCTACAGCTTTGACGTTGACGTTGACCTTGGCGTTGGCGTTGACTCTGTTGCCCTCGCGCTTGTCGACACCGAGGTCGCTCTTCCTCTTTCTTCCCGGTGGCGTTATCACTCATGTAAAAGGCCCGAGAATGCGCGATTGGCGGGCCGGTCGTATGCAAGGCTGGTCTCACCGGGCTCCCGTTGAGGTAAAAATAAACAAGTTGTTCTGAGATGGAGCTGTGGGCGAGATCAAAGTGAGTTTCCGCTCATGCAACCACCGCGGCAAAATGAAGGTCCGGTGAACGGAAGATGAAGCGAGTCTGACTTCGGCCAGAATCTGGGCTCCGTCGGACATTCTTCTACGCCCCTCCAATCACCGCCGGCTCCTGCTTTGCTCGATCCAATCACCCCCCGCATTCCTTCAGGGTCTGCCTCATCGTTGTCCCTGTGTATCGCCGTGTGTCGCCTGCCTGACACGGCCATTCACCGATGTCCGCCATACTCCATATGGGAAGCTTGGTCGTGCTTATTGGTGCCTCTCGAATGAGGTCACGTTCGATAAGGCTTGGCCGACGCACGACGGCCGTGCGACCACCTTGTTGAGACGCGACGTCTGATCACTAAATGGTGACTGGGCCGCACATCCTTACCAATAGGCCGGCGGCGAAGCGTTCGTCGAACGGATCCCTGACCCATGGGGTAGAAGGACGGATAATACGGGGCCCAACATTTGGGCCTTCGATATAAAGATGATAGTCGACCCCGGATTTTCATGACCTTTACTCCTTCTTGCAGCCCGGGACGTTGAACTGAACAGCCTTGAATCTCCCCTCCCCGTCTCTGCTCTCTTCCTTTCTCGTGCTTCTTGCATCTGAGCCGTCGTCAGTTCTTCCTTTTGCAGTCCGACACGCCTCTGTCGGCCTCGCGCTCACATGGCTGAAGAGAAGGTCGCTCACGAGCCCATGGCTGAAAAGCCCGACGATGCTCAGTTCGAGACATCGAGTCAAGTGCCCTCGGCACACAAGACCGACTCGATTTCAGTGTTGGCTGATGACGCCAACACCCAGGCGCTGACTCGAAAGCTTCTATGGAAACTGGACACAAGGTATTCTTCTCTCGATAATCGGGTCCTGCTTTCCGATGCCGTGGATCATGTTTAACCTCGCGCTCCGTTCAGAATCCTTCCGGTCCTCGCCCTGCTGTTCCTCTGCTCGTTTTTGGACAGAACCAACGTCGGGAATGCGAAGATCTTGGGCCTTGAGACCGATATCGGTGTCAGCAATGGCCAATACGCCAATGGTCTTGCCATCTTCTTCGCATTCTACATTGCCGCAGAATTGCCTAGCAACCTGGTGCTGAAGAAGTTCAGCCCACGCTTATGGCTCGCTTTCTTGACCTCCGCCTGGGGCATCATCGGAATGTGCCTGGGATTCATACGAAACTACGGCGGCTTTTTGGCTGTCCGGGCTTTTCTTGGCCTCGCGGAAGGAGGCCTTTTGCCGGGTATGTATTTTCTTAGACAATCCCACGAGGCGAGCAGATGTTAATTCACGGCCAGGCATGGTGCTTTATCTCTCAGGAATGTATACGAGAGGCGAACTTGCCCTCCGCATTGGCTTGTTCTACACCAGCGCCTCTCTCGCCGGAGCGTTTGGAGGTCTCCTAGCCCGGGGACTCTCTGCCATTGGGCCTACTGGTAGCGCCGTCGACGCGGGCTGGCGATGGATCATGATTATCGAAGGTCTATTGACCTTGGCTGCAGGAGTGGCCTCATATTTCCTCCTTCCCAACAATGTCTCCACCGCTTGGTTCCTGAGTCCCGAGGAGCGCGAGATCGCGAGGCGCAGGCTCCGAAATGATACTTCGGCGCATCTACCTGACGGTCACGAGAGTGAGGGAGTCGAAAAGTTCCGGTGGTCGGAAGTCCGCCGCGGAATCCTCAACGTCCAGCTGTGGCTTAGCGCAACGTCCTACTTCGCCATCCTGTCCGGGTTGTACTCTTTTGGACTGTTCCTACCGACCATTATCAAAGGACTCGGTTACACGGCAAATGAGGCCCAGCTATGGTCCGTCATTCCCTATGCTGTGGCGGCTGTTGTGACTGTCATTGTGGCTTTCATTTCCGACCGCCTGAAGCTGAGAGGAGTAGTGATGCTGTGTACCCTGCCTTTGGCGATCATCGGGTATGCCGCCATTGCCAATGTCGCGAAGCAGGACAACCACACAAAGTACGGCATGACATTCTTGATGGCCACGGGTCTGTACGCGAGTGTCCCGCCAGTGCTGGTCTGGAACTCGAACAATTCTGCTGGCCACTACAAACGGGCCACGACATCAGGTATGCAATTGGCCATCGCCAACGCGGGAGGCTTTGTCAGTTGTGAGTACACCTACTTGGATTCCCCAGCTATCACGGTGAGGACACTAACGCCGCGATAGCATTTATCTACCAGTCTGAGGAAGCTCCTCAATATCACAAATCGCATAGTATCATTCTGGGCTTGTTAGTCTATGCTTGGTTCGCGTAAGTCTACGAGGTGTTCTTCTGCGGTTACCACCCCGGGCCTTATGCTAACGCCTCACACAGGGTATTGTGCAATGTCCTCTACTGCGCCAAGATCAACCGCGACAAGGCTAATGGAAAGTACGACAAATATATCGGGTATGGTGACGACCGAGATCCCGAGTTCAAGTTGGTGTTGTAATATACAGTTTCGACTCGGCTATGGACAGCTTAATGCATCATGTGGGACAAGGGAGACCTTCAGAGGACTTCACAGACGCGAATGGCGAGTAGTTTCCTCAGTAGAGATAGGAACCGAGTTTACACGGAGTACTTTCCCCCGATATCCTCTCCTTACGGAACCGAATGGTGTGCGGGGCGAGTCTCTTGACTTGCAACCCGGGGGAGGGGCGGGGTATGTCGTACATCGTTGATGTACGAGTACCACAAACTGTCGGCGTCTTCTCAGTTGTGAGTGAGTTGTCACCTGCACAGTGGACAGCGGTAACAAACGTCCGAAGTGACGGATATAAAGAGTACTGCCACGTTCTGTCATTGCAAGAATGTGTTGAGTTCCCGACATCTTTGAACGTCGCCCTTTTGCTACAAAGCAAGCAGTTCAATCGCATCAACTTACATAGCTCGGACTCACGCGCGCGCTCTGAACATCTTTCTTCTTCTTCACTTCACCTCAGCACATCCGCCGCGGCAGTTTTTCCGTTCTGAACATGTCTACGTCCCGTCCACCCAATCCCACGCAGATCCCTAACGGCCTGCCCGGCCTCACCACCCACCTCACGGGCCACGATGCGAGCACGGGCAAAGCCATCGTCCAAGAAAGCCGCCCCGGCAATTGGTCGGTCTACGACGACAAGCTGATGGCCTTCAACGTCGTCTACACCACCTCGAAATTCCCCGCCAACCTCAACGACGACGCCGACATCAAGGCCCACGACGAGACCTTGTCCAAGGGCAAACTCGGCCTGGTCAATTCCAACGGCACGGTCTGTCGCGTCGTCGACTTTGCACCTGGCTACGAATGTCTCATGCATCGGACTCAGAGTCTGGATTACGGCATCGTCCTGGAAGGCACCATCGAATTGGTGCTGGACAGTGGGGAGAGAAAGCTCATGCAGAGAGGGGATGTTGCGGTTCAGAGGGCAACGATGCACGCATGGAAGAATACCAGCGAGACCGAGTGGGCGAGGATGATCTTCGTGCTGCAGGACTGCGAGAAATTGGAGGTGGGCGGGAAGGCGTTGAAAGAAGACCTTGGGAGGGGTGTCGAGGGCTTGCCTCCGAGCGGCAACGACTCTTAGACACGGGAGAGGATGCCAAAATGAAAACGATCAGCATTTGAGAGGAAAACCCTGATACATTACCTACGTTATGATGAATTCTCTAGGGTGCTTTTGTTTCCTGTTGAGTTGTCTCGCGTCGTTTGCACTGCTATTCTCCTCAGTACGAAGTTCAGGAACTGGGTACTCGTAGTGTGTAGGAACGCGTCGGCAAGACCTGACGAACTGCAACGTGGGGTTCCTCCGGGTCGTGCACCCCTTAAATGCTAAATAAAGGTGGATTGCGACGTTGAGGCAATCAACCGGTTGCCGGTGTCACTTGAATGTCAGCGGGTTTGCAGATGTGTGGTGGCGCTCTTACAGGGCGTTTTGGGGCAAGCGTGTTTCAGGGGTGACCGAAAACTCCGAGAGCCAAGAAGCAGCATGGATGACGAGATTGCAGGACTGAGAGGACTTAATTGGTGGCGAAGCAAGCCAAACACGTCGGCGGCAGTGAGTCTCGGGGTGTGACAGACGATAACCAGCGGCGGTGAAGTTGAAGCGGCGCAACATGCAATTCTGTGGCAGAGGCGAGGAGATGAAGGCTGGACTGCTCAACGGCAACTCATCTCGTGCATGTGCCTTTCGTGCCCCAGAATAGACATTGTAATGGATGCATCTCTGCCCGCCGCCCACTTTCTCGGAGGATTTCGAGCTGTGCGCTGACATTGCGACAGGACGCCACGCGAGGCGCTAAGAGAAATCTGAAGCACGCCAGGCCGACGGGCCTCGAGGGCGACGCTGGGCTCCTGCAACCGTGACTGGCTGGCTGGACGACGCCCCTCCCCATCTTCTCCGAACGCCATGCTCTCTGTTTCCATCCTTTTTGAAATCTGTGACCGGCGCTGTTCGAAGATTGGTCTCAGGCAGACTCTCTGCTGTGGTGCTCCCTGCGTCAGCTGCCGGCCCCATCCCCGCCGATATCACGCTGGCCGGCCGAAATGGCTGAAAGCAACAATGCTGATTCGGCTATCGAGAGGCCTGCGTTGATGGTCACAGAAGAGATCGCAGACCTGCATTCGACCTCATCCATGCAAGTCATGCCACACCCCGGTCTGTTGGCGTGCGTTTCTTTGCAACCGCGTGGTTGAAGGTCGTACCCAGATGGCCCAAGGAAATCATGTCATGCCATGGCATTGGCGGGCTGGCAACTTTTGTTGCACTTCGTGCCTCGAATGCCGTTTCTGACTTTCTCACCTTCCGCAAACTCAGACTCGACGACCTCGACGCCCTCGGTTGAAGGAACACCGCAGGGAGAAGCGTGCATGGCCGTGTCACCATGCTCACCTTGTAACAGTCTCATGGTTCCCTTGATTTCAGGGATCTAGAGCCGAGTCGCCAGGTCTCTCGCTTATCACCATCCGTTTCCCAGTCACTCATTTGTCAACGTTTTAATCGGTTCATTTTTCCTTCCCGGCTGGTTCGGGACTCCCACCATGCCGACGAGGTGGTTATCAATTCGAAAACGAAATCCTGCTCTGAACGATCCGGATTCACAGCTTCAGACGAAACAGCAGGAATTTGATTTTGCTTTCGGGGAGCCGCCTTCAGTTGCTCAGGCGGACTCGCTCAGAGTTGGGCCCAGGCTGGTTCACCTTCGCCCGACAACTTCTGCAGGCAACACAGGCAAGAGGAAACTACGGGTCGAGGTGCCTTTAATCCGACCTCGAACGTCAGAGGCTCACCAACCCTCGCCGCTGCACAACCTCAATGGTATATCGAAGTCGGAAGACAGCTTTATAGGCTTGGCTTTTGGTAGCCCAAGCCATCCACCTGCGAGTTTCGGTGGCCACGGGGAGACGCGCAGTCCAGTCGAGCACAGCCCCTTCGCTCGGCACCAACAAGGACTTCGAGACAAGACCAACCAAATGCAATCCAAGAGATGGAGGAAGTTTGGCACCCTGTTCAAGACACGGCATGTTCTCAGACGGGATGAAGTTCCATCAGGACCGACCATCGGTCTTCCCATGGGTTTGGTAGTATTGGACAAAGACCCAACTCTTCTGCCCGACAATGCCGGGGAGGATCGGGCAAGATCTGGACAGCCGGAGCAGCCAAAGCGTGAGTCGCCTCCGCGGCCGGTTGAAAAGGCTGCGAAAACAGCACCGACAGCTGCAGGCTTGCCTCTGCACAACCCCGAAGACGAGTTAATGTCTAGACCTTCTACTGCGACGGCGACCGATCCTGGCTCCGTGGGAGAGCCTCTCAACAGACCGCCGATACCGAAGCTGGAACTGGCCATTCCCCGCAACCTGGACGCCGCTAAGCGCTCCTCTTCCCTTCTGGCGAGACGAAGCAAGACCTTGGAGAGCCTCAAATCATTCGAGGACAGTCGACCTACCACCAAGGGCACAGTGGACGGTGACTCGGATAACAGCTCGAAACCTGGCTCAAAGCCCCTAACACCACTCGCACCACCGAGACGGCTCACAACACCCACGATGACCAGATCACCGGTAGTGAGCAAGTATTCACTATTTCCAGCCACATCCCCTGCACCGGTCAAGTTCGTAGGCAGAGTGCCCAGCTCAGAACATGACACCCTCTCGGCAGGTCCACTAAAGAGATCTGCCACCTCTCCTGCACGACTATCTCCGATGCAAGACCAATTCTCCGGTGTATCGAAGCCCGCGCCGCTCTATCCCAAGAGAATAGACTCCATCGAACCGATCGTTCACAGCCCGGAAGACAATACAGCGTCCACCGACCGCGAAGCACCCTGGAGTTCGGCTCATTCTTTCCAATCATCCGTATCTTCCGCAACCACAGTGGACGAGATATTCTTCGACATCAAGTCGTTCCGGGACTCCAAGGGCGTGGAGGATGGGCATTTTGTCATGACCAGGCCGGACTCTGCACAAGTCGAGCTTGCCCGCACGAGGTCGAAGCGGACAGCGCCTTCAAGTCGCCTGCGGCAAATGGAGGCTTCGACCTGCGATGAGGGCTCGCCCGAACCCGCGCCAGCATCTACCGGCAGCCAGTCCGCGTGGACTACCAAACACACTTCCGTCAACACGGCTTACTTCGATGAGGCCATAGCTGCAGTGGAACGACTCACCACGCCAACGGGCGCTATTCCTAGCCTAGATACGCTGCCGTCTATTCCTACCGTTACAATCGCAGAGCATGACGACCGACCACCGCTGCCTTCGTCACTGTCGAAACTGCAGCCCCCAAAGCCGGCGGATCATCATCTCAGGCTCACCAGCAAAAGCCACGAAGAAGTCAGCCGCCTGATTCCATCTCCGGTGGTAGAGTTGAAAGAAGACGACTCTCCCAGACCGGACGCGTCACCTGCAACTGCTCCCACACCTACTCAGCAAATCCAGGTCGCCAAGTTGGTGTCGCCCCGGATTACAGCGGCCAAGCGCGTCGATCGACCGATTGACGACTCACCGACCATCCCTCAAGGCCCTCCTAGTCCCAAGCGAACTCCAAACCCTCCCTCACCTTTGGAAGACAAGCCACCGCCAGTTCCGAAAAAGGATGCCAAATTCATCCCTATGTCGAAATTTGCGCCCAAGGGCACTGTAACGGCCATCGAACAGCGAGCAGGCGTCACACCCACGAGACCTGTCCGGGCCAACACCGAGGATATGGTCCTACGCGCCCCGCCTCAGCGGGTGTCGAAGGAACGATCAGCCACGATGCCATCCTCTGTCCAGCCACAACCGCCTCACCAGTCTCCACAGAACTCGTCCCTCCGTGGTCTGGAGAAGATTGTCCCACCTCGTCCCAACCCCGTTGCCCTGAACCCCGTAGGTACGGCCGAAGTTGCCGTTGCGCGGACGATCTCCCTTTCCCGCAAGCAATCCGCTCGGGTGCACATTCCTGGACCTCGACTCGCGGCCCGCCGCGCGGAAGCTCAAGCCCAGGGCCAAGCTCAAATGCCTCCCCCACAAGCTCCTGCACAGCAGCCTCGGCGTCAACCCTCCACCCACAACCGTAACGCCTCGGCCGTGTCGCAAAAGTCCAACAAATCCGCCAAGGGCAGCATCCTAGGCCACCGGCACAAACGGACAGCCTCGTCGGCGAAATCCGTCTCCCGGGCTTCGAAGGACTTCTCGTCCAAGACCAAAGTCGTCAAAGCCCAAGCCGATGGCAAGTCTGGCAGTTTCGGAAAACTCATGTGGAGCAAAGAGTCCGAGAAGAAACTCATCAAGGAGGCTCGGAAGTGGGAAATCCTCGAGAAGAAGAGCTACTCACCCGTTGTGGTTCAGGCCGAGAAGGGCCATCGGCCTGGCCTCTCCGTGGGTTTGGTCGTGGAGAGCACCTGATCTCAGAGTGGCCTCGAGGGCGATCGACCGAGCGATCTTCATTTTCATTGTGTAAAGGTGTTGTTATTATGCACCACCTCTCTTCACCTCGGTCTGTTTGATTGACGACAATTTCCTTTTTTTTTTTCCCTTTCCCTGGCGTTCGTTTCGCCCGGCCTGCCTGTCCGTCTACGTTGCATGATGGCCTTGCACGTACGGACTACGCAGGGAATCGGGCATTGTGCACTATACGTGGTGTACGGAGTACATACAGCAGCGCGCTGGACATCCCACGAGGCTCGAGGGGACGGGAGCCTGGAGAATTCGGCCAACCCCACGGAAAGGAGGACACAGGGACATAGGGGGATTGTCCAGGGGCAAATTCACGACTCTTCTATGTATATGTATGTGCATGTGTATATATATGTTCACATCGCATTTTGGGGCTCAAGTACAAAGCACGGAGCACGGAGCACCAGAGACGGCATGCTGGTGGGGTGGGGATGGGAAGCCCAAAAAGGGTAGAGATTGTAAGATAGCGTAGGGAGTGCCGAATACCGGGTACAGTACAGAGTAGATCTATCGCTACATAAAGTATTCGGCGCTGGAGGGAACACGGAAGACTCGGTCATCAGAAGATCGAGACGAGCCACAGTCATACCTTTCCACTTTCCAGAGCCACGTCTGTCTGTCTGCCTCGGTTCGAGACTAGAAGACTCCAAGTTGCCACGTCCACATACATCTAGGCCAGTAGAGCCCCAGCACGAGTACTGTGTACATAGCACAGCCGATCCTGGCGAGCTAAATCGAGAGTCGCCAGGCGTTGGATTATGCTTCAGGATTTGTGTATTGTTAATCTTCTCAGGCATCCGTGGGAAACTTTTGAAATCAGCGCAACACGCACGTGACGCAGCAGGCAATTCGGCGTCGGTTGGCGTCATTACCAATTTATGTATTCCTCACTTTCAAGCTTCTCACCTTCCTTCCCAGGACCTGGCTACGCAGTGCTATGGCGCTAATGGGTCACAGATGGGTTCGAGAAGCGGTGGTTCCGATGCGCAAAGGGCCTCAGCCTGGGAGACGCATCAAAGACAAACACAGCGTCAGGAGGCACGAAAAAAGGCAAGTTTGCACTCCGCATGGGCCATAACCGTGGAGGCGGGGTAAGACCGAGGAGTTCTCACCGCGAGCTCTGGGGAACTATGGGCATGTTGGGTACGACCAAAGCTCAGATTCGGCAATGCCATCACTTGGGTCAAGATGTCGTTGAGTCCGGTTCACACAGGGGAAGCAACAGGATCTGCGAGAAGGAGTAGACAGGCATGTATCGCATGCCATAGACGAAAGGCGAGTCCTCGGCTCTTTCTTAGCCGGGTATTTGGCGACAATTTCACTGACAAACCGCCTCGTAGGTTCGCTGCGATCTGGTTCGTGGCCAAGGGCCCTGTTCCAATTGTCGATTCCAGAGGATTGCATGCACGTAAGAGGGAGTCAGAACCACTCCAGTTCCTTGCTGATGATGCGTGCTTCAAGCCCTCACAAGAGGAAGCGACGTGACCTGACGTGTTTCAACGAGTTGCCAGCTGTCGAGGCACCGAACAATGCGTCGCTCATCAAACCAATTGAGGATCGTACTCTACCACCAATGCCGGAGGCCGCCACTGAACGCAGCCCCGCAACAACAGCAAAGTACGGCAACTCTTGCTCACCCACCAGTGAGAATCTCGCCTATGTTGGCAGACCAGAGTATCTACCAGGGGAATTCGCCGCCGAAAGAGAACCTGACGGCGACCCACCCAAGACCTCTAGAGGAGACGCCGAGATGACGTATCTACAATCGTTGAAGGCATTTGATTTCCCACCGAGACCGGTACGTGATGGCCTCATCGACAACTTTCTCCAAATCTGCAGTCCTTGGATGCCGGTGGTCGAGATAGAAGATCTCAAGCTCCAGAATACTCACGACTCGACCCGGGGAGGGTCGCTACTCCTGACTCAAGCTGTTCTCGTTGCAGGCAGTCGAGTCCAGCCCACAGCCCGGTTGCCGAATTCGGACTGTGCGACTTTCTACAACAAGGCCAAGGCGCTGTTCTTCGCCGACCTGGAGCCAGATCCCTTGAACACCATCAGCGCACTGTGCTTGATACAATGGTACAACCCAAGCGGGCCTGAACACGTCTCAATCCACTCCGGCGGCTTCTGGCTCAGGATTGCCGTTGGCTTGGGCTTTCAGATAGGGTTGCATCGCGAGCCAGATCCTAAATCTGCCAAGTGCAAGTTGCGGCGAAGGCTCTTCTGGACACTGTTCGTGAGTCCGTATGCCCCTACTGGCTCGTCCCTGAATCCACTGATTCGGAACAGGCGCGAGATTGTCTGCTGTCCATCGCCCAAGGCCGTCCTCGAGCCATCAGCTTGGTTGATTGCAATATCAGCCTACCGACCGTGGCGGACTTTCCTCAAGACAACAAGAACGCTCGCCTGTTTATCGCATACGTCGAGATTTGTTCAATTCTCGGGCAATGTGGCAAAGCTCTGAGTGGGGGATATTCCCATTGGGCGCCGGTTGAGGTTGGTCGGAATCTCCAGCGATGGATCTCCCACCTCCCCGAGTGCTTGAAGCTCAACAACGCCCTGGATTACGATTTCAAGGTGCGCCAGCTATACCTGATATACTTTACCGCTATCTCCATCCTTTACGGACCCGGGCGTCCTGGCAATTGTACACCTGTGGCGCCAATCCTCGCCTCCTCGTGTGTGGCCCGGATATTTGAGGATTTCTTGGCTCGTGACCAGCTCCGGTGTCTGGCCCCGATGACCATATTTTACCTCCGCGTGGCTGCTCTGCCGCAGTTGTGTTGCTTCAACTTCAGCTCGCTCTGGGACGTCTCCAAACTGGAGTTGTCCGTGATTCAAAAGTCCCTCCATGAGATGGCAAAGACTTGGCACTCTGCGCGCCGGGCCTTGCGGATTTTGACAAGCCTCGTCGATGCTGTGCGGCGCGGACAGGAAACACATCGACCTCTGAGAGATCTGGATCTTTCCCCCGAACAGTTTTCATTCTTTGAAATGGTCCCGGCGGACTTATGTCCGAAGAGGCACATCATCGACGCTGCAGTAGATGCTGCACGGGTCAACTTGCAAGAGGAACCCGACGGCCGATTGCAGAGTGGTTCTGTTCTTGCAAATCCCAATCCCGTGACGCTAAGACCCGATCCAACAGCAGTCTGCGATAGCACCATGCGGGAGCCAACAACGGCTGCCCCACCGAGATCTCTATCGACTGCCTTGGGGGCCTCATCCGGAGATATGCCAGAATATACAGCGGGAGACTCGTTGTTCACACGCGACAGCGACGACTGGGTGGGTGTTGACGAAGGCTTGGGGCCAGGACTTGGCCTGGACGATGACGATTTCTTCATGTCACTTCACGAAAGGCTTCTGCAGGACTTTAGGTAAATCTCATCTTGCTGGCTTCGCGCCTATGTGTCTGATATGTATTCCTCTGCCTGGACTTTCCACGGCGTTCTACCTCGAATACCTCCTCACTCTACCTTGGCTCGCATACCTACTGGAAACATTTGTTCAACGCGGTGTGAAAGCTACCTTAAACTACCACTTGAGCTTGCTGATTGGTGCAACCGGCTTTACGAGGTCAAAAGCCAAGCTCCTACGTAAGTCTGCTTCGACAACACGAGCAACATCGCCGATCGACATAAAATAACAAAACAAGGTCGTCCACATCAAGACCTGCCTCTCAGTCGTCCCAAGACCATGATGAGTATCTCCTCTCAGCGTTTCGGAAACCCACCGTGGCTCGGGTATGCTCATGATGGGCATAATTGGAGCCGTTTCCAAGATTATCCGCGTGCCCGAGGCGTCGTGGCCAATTTCGTGAATCATTCCATATCTGTAGGAGATGAGGCGCCGGAGGCTGTGGAAACTTTCGACAGGGAGAGCACTGCATTCCATCAGAGCTGGTTCACCTTCGGTTTTCTCGAGGCAGTCTTTGCGCACAATGTGCCGGAATATCTCTTGCTCCGGCAAGAGAGTGACAACGAGGTCGTAATGACTTTGGATAACTTGACCATGATTCTTCAAACATGGGCTGTAGCTGTCCATGGACTGAATGGCAATGGCAGTGATGTCGGAGGTTATCTCCAGCAGGTTGCAGCGACGCAGCGGCATGTTTACAACGAACTTCTAAAGCTCCTGGCACGAAGGTGCTTCGACTATCCGGGATCCGACTACAATCAGGTGCGATGCCTGGTCAACTATATTGCATGCCTAGGAGAGGCTGTGTCGATCACCATGCAAGGTCTTTATTACCGTTTTGTTGGCCATGACACGATACCATCCACAATACCCTGGCCAGACGTCCCAGCTCTGGATGATTCCTCGCTCCTTGGGACAGTCGTTGCTGACGGTTGGTGTCCCTCGACCATAAACTACCTTCATCAGACGGCGGGGATATCAACATTGCGACTGGCCCTCTCAACTGGGCCGTTCCGCGAAGGGCAGCACTCGGGCTGTTCGGGCCGACAGTGCACAGCCTACGAAGTGGACACAGAAAACTATGTCGCCCAACATACGCTTGAAGAGTGCAACTGTCCCCTCCTAAAGCCGGATCTCAGGCATATTACAGGCCTGCTCAACCAAGGAACAGTGCCGGTGATCACGGCAGGTGGTGCTGCAGCAGAACATGATCAATCCCAATTACTGGTACAAGATGGCTCTCTAGTTAGATACGTCGCCTTTTCACATGTCTGGGCCGACGGCCTTGGTAGTACATCCGAACTGGGACTGCCAAGTTGCCAGATAAGAAGGCTGGCGCAATTGGCGTCCCAGTTGGTCGAGTCCGGCGCATTCTGGATTGATGCGCTCTGCGTGCCCGAGGCCAAAGAGCTACGGAAACAGGCTATCAGGAAGATGGCGGATACATACCGGAATGCCCATGCAGTCCTGGTTCTCGACAGCGGCATCCTGGGGTGCCATTCGTCCCTCGGCCGGAAAGCGAAAATCCTCCAAATCCACCTGTCTGCCTGGATGCGCCGCCTCTGGACACTTCAAGAAGCTATACTCGCTCGCTCCCTCTTTTTCCAGTTTAAGGACAGATGTATCCCCGTCCAAGATCTCGTTCCTCCCTTTGGAGATCAGCTTGTGGACCCGGTTCTCACAGAACTTGGTCTTTCCATGGCCACGTTGACGGCCCGCGCGCAGGGGCAAGACTTCAACATTACAGATGTCACACGCGCGGTGCGGTGGCGCTCTACGAGCAGGCAGTCCGACGAGACCCTTGCAATCGCGAGTCTGCTCGGTGTCAACATCTCCGAACTCCTAAATGCACCTTCTTCGGAAAGAATGAAGACTCTTTTCATGCAGCTTCGCAATCTGCCCAAGTCCATCGTCTTCCTGGCACTGCCACGGCTGGAGGTGGAAGGATTCCGATGGGCGCCGTCCACGTTCTTATTTTCCACCGGTGGGAATATGGCCAGGAATGAGATGAGTGCTGTCTGCACGAACAGGGGCCTGGTTGCCGAATATCTCGCGCTCCAATTCGAGAGACTGACCATTGAAGAACAGCAGAGTATACGCCTTGTTGACCCAACTTCGCATCAAGCATACCTTGTTTATCGGGAGCTGCCTGTGTCCGGTGCCTACTCTTGCAATGCAGTACTGATCCTCCAGCACTTGGAGCCTGGCGGAATGGCAGAAGCCGTCGCCGTACTCTGTACACCACCGGATGGATCTCCTAAGTACACGGGAAAGATTCCGGCCTTGCTCGGTGCAGCAGGCAGAAAGTTATCTCTGTTGAAGGGAGGCAGAAAGACGTCTGAGACATCTCGACCCGTTCCGGAGAGCCCTAAGAGCCCTACTATACTACCCTGTATCTTTCAAAGGCGAGTTTTGATCAGCCGGCTGCCTGCCGTGGAGACTCGGGGCATCCAGGGCACGTTGACGACTGTCCGGGCACAATTTAGAGAACACTTCAGGGTGTCTATTTCATGAAAAAAAGCTTCACGTTAATAAAAAACATCTATTCTCATGGATGCTTCATCAAACACTTGCGGAAACTTGAGGTATGAACCTCTGTCCTTTATGGGCGCTCGTTACTGCCTCCCAATCATTGCAAGGAGAAGATTGTTTTACATAGTTTCAGGCCCATGTCTCATCAAATCAACCTGATCGTCTGCTTCTCCGGTTTCGCTCTCATAAAAGCTCGGAGGCTCATCTCACCTACCGTACGCCACGCCCAGCCTCCCTGACCCGAGGCGAGGGGCCCTAATCCAACCCCCTTCGCCTAAACTACCTCAATACTCGGGCAAGACTCAGCAGGCAGCCGCCTGGCCCGGAAACGTGCCTCGTGAGTGCGTCAAGTATAACCGGGCGGGAGGGTCCAGATTCCGGCCCTTCCGAGGTTTGAAACACAAAACTGGGAACCCGGGGAAGAGTTGGGGAAGCCACCAGATCCAGAAGAGAAATCCGGCTTCCCCCCTGGTAGCAATTGGACCAAAGGCAAACGCCCAAAGACGCGGGTCGAGACAAGCCGACGGCACGGTAAATGCGGGTAATCGTATGGTAAGTATAATACTCTCGTCCTTGGGCGCGTATTTTATCGACCACCTCCAATCACAAAGTGAGTGATCTCCTTGCACGGGGATCTACACAGATGATAGATATCCTTGACAGAGGGAACGGGACGAAGACAACCTAGTTCTTGTCCGCACATCATGGCCTTTATTCTCACATTCTTTGGACTGTCTCCTTGACGGCTTCTCAAGCAATGGAAAGAAGATGAAGTGTGTCACGTCCCTTGGATTGCCAGAGATGTCGAGCTCGAGCCAAAGTCCGTGGGATCCAAGCTTGCCATGCTGGAATCCGACAGGTCTATCGCCAAGTTTTCTCATATTCTCACAAACGGACGACAAAGACTCCTCCATCATACGGTCTCGGCGGTGCTATGCCAGATGCTCCAAATGATGGGAAGAGCAAATACCATCGCCGTCTACCGAAGCCCAAGCAAGCTATTCCGAATGCCGCATTCGGGACAGGTCCTCATATTTGACTCTATATTCGCAACATCCAGGCATTGAGTTGGGTGCCCTTTTCGAGGACAAACCATACCCGATCTTATTACCGGCTCGTTAGCCGTGACATCTCCAAATATTTCCCGCTCCCGCATTTCCAAAGAGACGGGCGGTAATGTATCGATTTCCTTCTCGGCATTACTGAGCCGGCGGACGGGGATTCATTCTCCTCCCAAACACCCTCGGCGATAACATGTGGGTCAAAGCCGCCAACAACAGATTCAATACCTGCTCTCGGCTTCAATGAGCGATGACAGTCACATTTCTGTGCCCTCTTTCCCCCCCTATCTTTCATCCCACTCATAGGAGCTGCTGAGCTGTGCACGAGAGGAACAGCGTGGAAAAACTTGACGATTTTTACGGACCGTGCTTGACAGAACGAAATGCAGATCCCAGACCGTGCCGACTTCGTGCCACCGCACCGGGGCCGGAATGTGTTGCCCAACTGTCCATTCTTCAACCAAATGTTGCGGCTGGCCCATGATGCGCCGTCGAGAACCATCATCGCCGACGTCAACCTCGACGTGGAAAAGTCTCGCATCCAGCTGCTGACGGACGTGCTGGAAATGCGGAACGACCTGCTCGAAGCCCTGGACGGGACCACGCTCGATAGCCTCGACCGAGGCGGCGGCGGTAGCGGCGGTGGTAGCGGCAGACTTGTTTCCATCGCCGTCCTGGCTGCGGGCGGCTATGAATACACGGTTGCAGTCCTAGGTGTTCTCGCACTAGGAGCGGTCGTGGTGCCCATCAGTAAGCATCCCAACAGCCCCTTCGTTTTTGAGATGGCATGCTTTAACCAAGGCCGCTTTTAGGCCGCCAGGCCCCTTTGGAGGAGGCATGCTACTTTATCGAAAAGGCCCAATGTGTGGCAGTCCTGACTGCGTCAAACCTGGCCCACCAGGGCCGCGAGTTGGAGTCCGCCGTCCGCGGACAACGCCAGACGCGCGACTTTCGCCAGATCCCCATTGCCGCGTCGCTGCGGAGCTGGAGCCTCCGGCCCCACGACATCGCCAGCTCGTCGGGTCGATACACGGACGACAACGCGCCCGCGTTCGTCATCTTCACGTCCGGCACCACGGGCCGGCCCAAGGGTGCGGTGCACCGCCGGGCGATGATGCATGAAGCCGCGCGCGCCGTGGCCGACCACTACAAGGTCGGCGAGGACGACCGCATCCTGCACCTCCTGCCCGTGCACCACGCCACGGGGGCGTTCTTGTCCTTCTTCCCGTTCCTGATCCGCGGCGCGTGCATCGAGTTCCGCGCCGGCCCGTTCAGCGCCGCCTGGACGTGGGCGCGGTGGAAGAAGGGCGGCATCTCCTTCTTCACCGGCGTGCCGACCATGTATGTGCGGATGATGCGCCATTTCCAGCACAGCACCCGTGGCGGGACATCGAGGTCCAGCTCTGCTTCTGACGACGGCTCCATCGACTCTGCGGCAGCAGCGGCAGCGGCAGCGGCAACGCAAATCCGCGGCATGCTCTGCGGCACGTCCGCACTCCCCCGCCCGGTCGAGGAGTTCTGGGAGACGCTCCGGGGCGGGAAGCGCATCCTGACGCGCTACGGGAGCACCGAGTCCGGGGCCGTGTTCAAAATGGCTCTGGAACCAGGCGACACTCCGTCGGGCTCGGTGGGCGTGTGTGCTCCTGGAGTGCAAGTGCGGTTCGCCGACGGGGGCGAAGAAGGCGAACTCCTCATCAAGAGCCCGGGTATGTTCATGGGGTAGGTGTCGCGATCCATTTCCTCGACCTCTGTCTTTTGTCTCGCTTACATTTATTTACATTTACATCATCATGTATGTAGGTATCTATCCGACGACGAGGCCACGCGGGCCGCGCACGACTCGGAGGGGTTTTACAAGACAGGCGACATTGCGCGGCGCGAGGGCGCGTACTTCTTCATCCTGGGCCGGGCGTCGGTCGACATGCTCAAGAGCGGCGGGTACAAGATCTCGGCGCTGGACGTCGAGCGCGAGTGCCTGGGCCTGCCGTACGTCGACGAGGTCATGGTGGTGGGCGTCGACGATGCCGAGTGGGGCCAGCGCGTCGCCGCCGCCGTGAGCCTGCGCGCCGACCAGACCGTATACTCGTCCCGCCCTGGCGCCGGCGCCGGCGCCAGAGGAGGAAAGCCGCTCACGCTGGCGCAACTGCGCGAGGACCTCGGCGGCAAACTCGCCCGCTATAAGCTGCCCACGCTCCTGCGCGTCATCGACGGCGAGCTGCCCAAGAACGCCACGGGGAAGGTGTCCAAGAAGGTGTCGGGTCCGGTGCTCTTCCCGGCGAATTACGTCGAGGTCGCCGACGTGCAGGTCTGGTCGGCCGCGTCGTCGCCGAAGAAGGACATGACGGGCTTGGCTAGGCTGTGAACCAGACTCGTCGGCGAAGAAGGATACGACGGGCTTGCCTAGGCTGTGAACCAGACTCGCCAGACTCCAATGGAACCACCGGTCGGGACGCGAACGCGACTGATATAGGTTTAACAACAAGGGGGAATAAACTGCTGGAAGAACATAATATCTGATATTATTCTCTCGGCAGATGTAGAGCATGTCGATAGGATAATAGCTCATGACAAGACATAAAGCCAAGACGACAAGAAAAGACTTGGCGCCTTGGTGCGTACTACGGGTTGAGGACTTGTGCAGAAACTCATTCCATGATGGACCTGGTCTTAAGAATTGGAAATTCCCTTCCATAACGGCTGTCCTATCCTAGACTGCATATCGTTTCCCGTTTCATTCGTCTTTTCTCCATCGGCGCCCATTCAGCCGTGGGCTCCGATTTGCAAGCAAGCACTGCACCAAGCTGGGTTAGCATGCAGCAGACTCGTTACAATGTATCGTATACTGAGTTCCCAAGCAGAGGATAGCCGTATTCAGCCCCTTCTTCCAAATGGTAAAATCTAAATGGTCTTGGGCTGCTGCTCGACGTGCTGGACCTCGGCAGCACCGGCCTCGACGCCCTTGGTGGCGAGCATTTCCATCTCCTCCTGTTCCGTGAGGCGATGGATGAAGTCGTGCGCCGCGTCCGTGACCATACTCCGTTCGGCGTCTTCAATGGCCTGAGAGAGAAGAACAGGGGTTAGCAGACGACAAGTCAGATGTTGTGGAGTCGCGCGAGAGAAAAGAACAGGTGTTGGCAGATGACAAGTCAGATGTTGTGGAGTCGCGCGAGAGAAAAGAACAGGTGTTGGGAGATGTGGTGGAGTCGCGAGAGAGAAAAGGGAGAGGAGGAAAGAAAAAAAAGTAGGTAGGTACCTGTAGCGGCATGGCGTGGCCGGTCTTCTTCTTCCGGATCTTGGCTTCGCGGAGGAGCCAGAGCGGCAGAGTCAGGTACGAGACGATGCACACGACCAGCAGGGCCAGCGTGCCAGCAAAGCCGGGCAGGTACCGTGGGGCGTCTTGGTTGGGGTACATCTATCGGTGGTCAGCACAATCTTTTTTTTTTTTTTTGCAGCGTCTCAGGGCCGGCCTCGAAGGGTGAAGCTACCTGTGGGGCAATAATGCTGGCTATGGTCAAGGACGCAACGGCAGCGGCGACGCCGACGGCTTGTTCCGCCGCGCCATACAGCGTCGACGAGCGATAGCTTAAGACGATCGGCTGAGAGATCAGGACCATCTGCCCGAGATACGCCATGCCGTATAATGCGGTTGTCTCAATCACAGTTCCTCGAGCGTCCGGATGCACCGAGGTATAGGTCCAGACCGCATAGCACGGCACCGACGCAAAGACAGGAAGCAGGTAGTGCCACATGCGCTCTCGGGTCCAATCGGAATGGACACTCCACACCCAGTACAAGGGAATGATGCTCAGGTTGCAGGCTGCGGTGTAGAGATTGGACTTTGTCGTCGAATAGCCGAGGAACACCTTGAGGATGGTGGGTAGGAAGGTGGCTTGGGCGACGGCCACCATGCACAGCGACACGTACGAGACAAAGAAGACGTAGGTCGAAGGCCGCTTGAAGATGCGGCGGAACGCAGGCCAGCTCCAGCTGACGTCGGTCTTTCTGGCTGATCCCCTCCCGAATCGGTTGATCGCGATATACCGCTCTCTCTCCGAGAGCGCGGTGGACGTCTCCGGGAAGGTGATCAGAAGGAGGAATAGGATGGGCGCCATCGCGATGGGCAGGACCCCTTCGATGATGAAGACCCATTGCCAAGAGTCAAGTCCGTTACGACCGTCCAGGTGCCCAATACCGGCGGCGATGAACGCCGACACGGCAGACGCGAGGGCATTGGCGCTGTGAAAGACGCCGATACGGAACGCTCTTTCGGAAGGCTTGTACCACATGGAGAAGTACATGACACATGCTGGGACGACGCCGGACTCTGGGATCCCGAGAAAGAAGCGAGCTGCCAGTAGTCCTGCTTTGTCGGTGCAGGCCGCCATGGACATGACGATGGTGCCCCAGAGAACCATGACGACAGGGAAGAAGTACTTTGCGGAAAACTTCTTCATCATGATGTTCGACGGCAAGAGGCCCGCGGTGACGGCAAAGTAGGTGATGGAAACGGCCCAGCTGAAGTCGGCGCCTTTCATCCCCAGAGCGCCTTCGATGGAGTGGCTCGTCCCCAGGCCCAAGATCTTGACGTTTCCGAGGTTGGCTCGGTCCATGTAGGCGAGGAAGTAGATGATGCAGGCTGGGAACAGAACGCGAAAGTCAAGCTTGCGGACGAGTGCCCTTTCTTCTGCTGGGGTCCAGTCCGGGGTCAAGACGGTGGCATTTTGGATGCGATCTTCGCTGGTGTCGTGTACGCCATCCTTCTTTCTGGGGACCAATAGGCCTCGGAACGACCAGCCACCGATGTAGACGCCTTCTTTCTCAAGCGAGGCTTGATGTGCTGCAAACGCCTTTGCCATGGTCAACCGCGATCAGCCCAAATGACAGGACTGGGGCTGGAGAGGGGCATGACCCGGCCATCTGGCCGCCCACTTATATATACCGACTTCCATTTCGGAAATCACCGCGGCGATTTGCCCTGCAAGGTATTTGCCGAGGGACTGGTTCTGATTGTCGTGTTCTATATCGATCCAAGCGTCGGGGAAACAAACCGGGGAAGACACGCGGGGAGAAGCCGGAGATTGGAGATGATCAGCGCCTCAGCGAGGTCGACAATGGATTGAATTTGTTCTTGGCTGTACAGAATGGAACGGAGCTCAAGTGCGACTCAGCCCGCCCGTGCCGCGGATCCGACTTTCATGGTTCCCCATGCAGGCTGTTTCGCACTTCGAGCCGGCTCGTCAGCTCCTCGTAGGATGATGTTCAGACGCGTGAATGATACCTATTACGCTACACCATCGACGAGGACGATTTAAGTGTACCGGACCGACATCTTAAGCGACCAGCTAACTTACAGACCCGAAAACAGAAAGTGAACCGAAGGAGTCAGCCTCGCTGCTAAGGCTGAGATAGAAAGGCGTATGTAACTACTAGAGTATCTGTAGGACCGTAGTGTGAAAAGCCAATGACGAAGCACGGGGACGAGACGGGCGAGGTGATGACTACCACCGAGCGATTTCATTGAATCCTCCAATAAGGTATCCTATGGGATAGATTCCAGACCGCAGGCGTACAGACTTGAACAGAACCGAGCGGGACCATACAGGACTGAACGGCGTGGGTTATGAATGCTCCGGCCCTTGCTGAAGGATCATCTCGTCGAGAAAAGGTTCAGGCTTGGGTTTCAGGAAATCATCTCACCACGCGGTAGGTATATTCCGAGCAAATGTCAAAGTTGAGCTCTTTGTGCGCACGGCACCTCTCCCTCTCTCACAACCTCCACTTTGACACGGCACCTATCGTGCCAGCGGCCTCTAGCCTGAGCCAAAGCACAGCAATTGTGGCCAGCGCCATTAAGACCCCAACCATGACGCTGGTGTGCTCATAGCTGGTCGGTGATCTCGCGCCAGCTGCTCTCACCGAGCCGCCACGACCCCTGATCAATGCGCCAGCGACTGGAGTTCCAATCAAAGCAGCTAGACCCCGGAGCATGTACAAGACCCCATTCACCGAGGCGTAATGCGCGACTCCAAATATCTCGACCAACGACGTGGGGAATAAGGAGACGTACGCGCTGGCGAAGATTCCGTAGAACAGGACGAAGGCAACAAATAGGTCTCTCCCGCCATCCCCGTCGAACGTCGACGGCAGCCAGAGCCCCAGACATACCACCGCGCTGACGAACGTCGTTGCAAAGAGGGTGTTGACCCGGCCGCACCGGTCTGCAGCGTACCCGATGACGATCTTCCCCACTGCATTCATGGCGTTGCTCAAGGCGATGAAATTCGCGCCCGTGGACGCGCTGTAGCCCAGTGTGCGGGCGTAGCTGGAGAAGAAAAATACCGGCGTATAGTAAGCGGCGGCCTGCAACACCGCACCCAGGGCCTGGGCGGCGAACTTCCTCGAGTGGGCAATGCGCCAGTCAACCAGCGGTATGTGCCAGAGGCCACGGATTTGGCGTCGCCAGCCGGTGTGGCGGGTTCCAGTGAGGCGTGCGCGGTTGGTATTCTCGGCGTCCAGCACCTGTTGCATGACACTCCCGGTCGTGCGATCCCAATCGATGGCCCACCCACTCAGTGTCAACAGGACGAATGACACACCGGCACTCAACCTCAATGTATTCCGGAAGCCGATGCTCGAGTTCAAGGCCCTCATCGCAGGTGCGAACACGACACCTCCGACACCGGTGCCAGAGATGACGAGGCCCATGGCGAGACCGCGCCGTTTGTCAAACCACGTCGGCGTGACGGTCACGGCGGGGATGTAGGTCAAACAGGTTCCGATTCCCAGTAATAGTCCCTGCGTAAGCTCAAACTGCCAGAGCTTCTGGCTATAGCTGGCCAGCAGGTTTGCCAGACTGAAAACGACAGCCCCGGAGATGATGACCCTTCGTGGAGGGAAGCGTTTCGTCCAGGCAGTGGCAAAAGGCGCACCGAGAGTCATCAAGCTGATAGCGATGGTGCCGATGAGGTCGATTGTAGCTGGAGAGGCGCCCGTGAAAGGCGTGTCGGGCTGGAGAGACATGGACCCGTAAAGGTCTTGGTACACGCCAAAGACAAATGTCATTCCGCAGGCTGTGAAGACGACAGTGAAGGAAGCGACGACGATGATGAGAGCGCGACTAGACGTTGACCGCGTCAGATTGTGTCTGTAAATTGACACGCTGGACCCAGAAGAACTCACACGTCCGAAGACGACAACCTGAAGAAACGGCCTGATATGCTATTTCTGTGAGCATCTCCTGAAGTTATCGGGTGTCCTGAAATGAAAGCAGTGCTCGAGGGCTCTTGACCCCGGCTCGCTTGACCGCCAACGGCTGGTAATTCGATGTCCATGGTCGTCGACGCATTCCTCTCCTATGAATCACGCCAATGTTTGAGCAACCCTGGAGTCGGCAGGAAGAGGGCGGCTGTAGAGAGTTTGAAGTAGACTGGAGCTTCACAGTGAGTCATACATCGGTTGCTTCCGGCTACATGCGTGCCCCATGGGTACGCAGTACGAGACAAGCATGGTATGCCAGGCCAGACTAGTTCGCAGAAGAAGGGGGCTGAGGTTGGCTTGTGAGCATATTCATGATGTTCTTGCATTGGGCTGACCACGCTGACATTACGAATCTCCAGGAGAGGTCGTACATGGCCGCATGTCGGTGGGTTCGTTTCGTACACCGAGCTTGGTACGATTTTTCACGCACAAGCAAGACCGTGGGTGCTCAGGACATGCTTGCAAGAGTCCCTCAATGCGAAATGCTTACCAGACGAGCCGGCGTCCCACGCACCCATCCTTTTCACTCATCCATCTGCCACTGATAACTCAACTCCTCCATCCTGCCCTTCTTTGAGCGTGCCTGGAACCACTCCTTCTCAAAGCCGTTGCTTCGATCGACCCCATCCCACCGCCAGCCCGGCAGGATGCCATACCGATTAGGCGCGGCAGGCGGACCGGTATACACCTTCTTCCTGACCTGTACAGGGGCACCGCCCGCAGATGTTGCTCCCCGTCGCGTAGAAACAGATCTCTTCTGCTTATCCTCTGCCTCCTCCTCTGCCCTCCTCTGTGCCATATACGCAGCCATAGGATCATCCCAGCGGAGCTTTCCCCTCAACTCGTCATTCATGGCCTCGTCATCGGCCCCCCGGGCCAATGTCATGAACTTGGCCTCCTCGAGTTGTTTCCTCTGTTCGTCCCTCTCCCGTCGTTGTACCTCGCCCATCGCGTCTTCCTTTGCTTTCTTCTCCGCTCTCGCTTTCTCCTGTTCCGCGGCGCGGGCTTCCGCGCGCTTGAGACTCACATCAATGCGCCGCCCCGTGGCATCCCTGTAGATTGTCTCTTCCTCTGGCTCTGGCGTATCTTTGCGCTTCGATTTCTTGGATTGAGATCTACGTTTCGCCCGCTCAAGATCGAGTTCTGCTTCCAGTTCTTCGCGATGGATCAAGGCGGCCGTGTCCGCGGCGGTCTGCAGTCCAGCCTTCGCGCCGGATTGCATGCGTGGCGCGGTGGTGTCGTTGGGTATGGCCTCGACAATCGCAGGGGCGTCCTCATCTTCTATGCCCTGTTGCCGCAGGCGCGACTCCTCCGCCGCTTCGGCGAGGATGCGGTCCGCCTCAGCGGCGTCGTCTTCGTCGCGGCCAGGGCCTCCTCCCTTTTGTCGTTGTTCCTCCGGAGTTTCCGTAGCTGTGGTGCCCGTGGCGACGACCTTCCATCCCGTTCCGCCTTTCTTTTTCCTAAACTCGGCGGACGTGACGCTCGTGTCGAAGATCGGGGTGTCATCGTCGTCTGCGCCTGCGCCCTCGGCCTGTGTTCGCCGCGACAGAGACAGGTCTTCATCGTCATCTGCAATCACGAGGCCGCCTGCCGTCGACGAGTCCTTGTTCTTCCGCCGCTTCTTCTTTGGGCGTGCTGATTCTTGGAAGTCTGGTGAGGCCGTCTCGTCATGGGAGGAGCCTCTGGCGTTCGAGGCGGTGAGGTAGTTCTTGGCCAGGTAGGCTGCGAGGTCTGCGCCAGGCATGTCTGTGGACGGGATAGACACAGCACGAGAGACGAGGCTCGTTAGACGATCTGGACTGGTGCGCGAGCCTGCTTCAAATCTTTCGTTGGCAATGGCGAGGCTGCGGGATCACGATGTTTGTCTGGTTTGGCATGTTTGCACCGTTGGGTGACTATCGCCAACGGGGTCAGGCTACGTCATTGTTGACGAACGCGTCACATGCTACGAGATCGAATTAGGCCCTCGCTTTGTAATTGTCGATAGTATCGGATTTCCTAGGACACAGCCCATGCTATTGATCCGCCCTCTGTAAACTCCCATCTGTGATGATTCTCAACGCCGACCACCGATGGCCAATCTCAGGTGCCTCCAAGGTCATTCATATCCTCAAGAAGCGCCATGCCGTTCCGGTGATGATAATGTGTTGATACAGCCTCGCTTCCCTAATGAATCCTTGGGGTATCTTGACGAAATGAAAACGTGAAAAGGTACTCGCAACTCAGTTGCTGTGTTGCTCGATCATTACAAGCGCGACAAGCATACCAACAACGCCCAAGTCCAGATAAATCATAATCCTAGTGCCGGTGACGCGGGTCCCACTACTCAGGCCAAGTGAGCAAAGTCGACGAATTCGTAGTCGTTGTCCTCATCGCTAGAAGCTTCGGCCTTCTCCTTGTCGTCGACAACGTCGTATTCCTTGGTGATAAGCTGCTCCGTCTCCTTGTTCTCGAACCGCTGAACAGCCTGGGCAATGGCTTGACTCAGGATGTCACAACCAGTCCGGGGACCCGTTGCATGATCGTAGCTGTACATGAAATCGGCGTCAGCGGGTAGTGGGGCTTCAGACGCGTCTGGAACCTCCTCTCCCTCAGATGTGTCCGAGACATGAGCCAAGGGTCCGTCCATCGCATCGACGACCTCGTTGCGAAAAGCCTTGCGAGCAAACGCGGCCGCCTGCCTAAGCGTCTTGTTTTGGACGTCGTGTCTGTACTTGGCCTCGCCCCAGCCAGCTCGTCGAGACTGGTCTCGCCGATTGGGTCTGCCTAGGCACCTACGGCAATTGTCCTCATGCTGGGCATGCTTGTGGCAATGATGATCCGAAGGCTCTTGACCTCCTCTTGCCCACTTCTTGATGTTGGTTTTCTCCCGTAGGTACGGTTTGGCTTCGCTGCGGAGGTCGTTGGTGGGCAGGGCAGACATGATGGTGGACCGAGGCTCGACTGATAACTGGGAGAGGTACGTGGTGGAATGTAAATGGAAATATGTGATGAGGAGTGTAATAGGATCGATGGACTCTGTGAGCTGAACAAGCAGACAGTATCTGAAGCGGGTGTACTGTGATGGAGGCTGTCAACGAATGACGCGTGCAGGTCTGACAACGGTAGAAGTGGAAAGAACAAAGGAGAGCGTCCGCAAGGAACGAAGTGATTCGGTAGGTGGGAACAAAGAAATTGGTAACAACGGCAAAGTTGTTACAGAGTGAAAGGCAGAGAAGACAGGTAGGCGGGCTATAGGATGGGTCTATATGAGGGTCGGGTGAAGCTGAAGCTGAAGCTAGGATGACGAGGGGCGACGTGGACGGGACGGGGACTCATGGTGTGTCACACGCGTTGCCTCAACCCGAGCTGGTGGTGATAGCGGACTGGACCGAAAGCGGGCACGGGTTGAGAGGAATGGGTCACCAATGCTGGAGTCCTGACTGCGCCAAGGGCGTGTGTTGTTGACTCGTTGAGATGATGTGGAGGCGATGCAGGCTGATACCTGATAGAGGGGGATCATGCAGGCGAGCATAAGCGTGGCGCTCGCAGTGCGGGATGATCGCACGCGGTCGAGGAACCAGCCGGTGATTGGCCCAGGCGAAACACTATCGGCGTCACCCACGCTGCTAAATACGATCACAATCAGCGGTTCAGACCCGAAGCAAGTCATGCTGCGGCTCGGAGATCAGCCAACAAGGAAAGCTCGAACTTACTCTCAGCCAAACGGACAGTCATCCCGCACTTCTGCTTATCGGCCCTCACTCGTCCTGCCTGGGGCGGCCTGAGCCTCGGCGGTTTCGAGAGTTGTCTTCCGTCCGCGTAGGATCGCGATATGACTGATTTATTGGCCTAGGGCACGAGTACCAGGGGCGCGGCAGATTACTATGTCGATACGTAGTACGCGTGCACAGTAGCACCCTGGAATGTGCAAGTAAACAAGGCCAGCGACACCAAGAATATGACCTCATATCAACGTCGGCTTGTGGCATGTGATGTCGATAACCCCGGCCGACTTGTTCCTCGTCTGCTCCTCTACCCGTCTTCCAAGTCTTGAGACATCTTTCCATGTCCAAAAAGAAGGTACCGACAACGCATTGGCAGGGATCGTCGACTCCATGACGTGCTGTGGCCTTTGCGCACTGCTCGCCTGTGGTGACTCAATTCCAGCTCATGTCCGCAGCCTTGCAGCTGATGCGTCACAGCCTTCCACTGTTCGAAATGTCTGAGTCAGGCGAGGCTCCGTTCCTCCACTTAGCGCGCAAAGCCTACGTTATTCGATCAAGTGTATTTGCTGCACTGGCTGGCCTCTTCGTGTATATTATCGGCCTTGCGCACCTCTCAGCGGGCGGTGTAACTATGGTGGAGCTCGAGCGGTGTTCCTTGACAACCCATGCCCCATGCTGTACCGAGACTCTCAGGCCAATTTTCCGCTGGTCGCACACTCGATGGCAAACCCAAAGCATCTCGAGTACCATCCAGGACCCCAGTAACTCAATTCTAGGCAATGGGGCGCGCCTGGAATCAACACGGTCTCGACCTTGGGGGAATTTGTGAAGGCTCCGGTGAAGTCCCTGAGATCATTGAACGAGGCTTTAAACAACGCATCCCGCTCTCCAATAGCCGCCATCAGTGGAATTTTGACCAGTCGTGCGTAGTCCTTCCAGTAATTGTCCCAGTGGAATCTTCTGTCTTCATACTCCTCGACAACACCACGATGCGTGATCTCCTCTGAAATGCGGCGTATCTTTGGGCTCGCCAAACCCAGCCTTGCGTCACCAAACATGACAATGCCCTTGATGCCGGGACGGTATTGCACATAACCTGCTTTTCTAGCTTCCGCCATTTGGTCTTCACCTCGAGATTTTGTAACGGCCGATGTTGTGCTCCTGCCAGAAAGGATCATACCTCCCAATGGATATTGTGCGTCTGGTTCCTGGGAGTGCAGGGCTGCAGCAATGATGCAAGGCGAACAGCCCAGTGAATGGCCCATGAGTGCTATCGCCGTCGCTCCCGCCGGCCGACCGTACTCTTCCCATAGTTTCGGGAGAATGTATTGATGTAGATATTTCCCTTCTTCCTGGAAAAAGGTCGAATCATTGGGTATCTGTGATATTGCTGAGCTGTTCCTGTAACCCGGTCGGTCAAATGCCACGAAGGGTACGCCAAGCTGTCGCGAGAGTGTTCTTGCGGAATGGTCTGATGCTGCATCGAAGTATGTTGAAGCATATGTGCCCCCGTGGACGCCAACCATCAAAGGAAAATAGCGGGGAGTAGTGGTGGTTTTGTCAGGTACGGAAGCGAGGCCCGAAAGAAGCGCACCATTAGACAAGGTGAGCACAAACGGCTCCATGACGCTTTGCTGTCTGGTCACCCCGACTCAAGCGGACGTCCCAGTACAACGGGATAATCATGAGCATTTATAGAGTGAGGTCCAGAATCCCCCAGCTCATCTACCGGCGAGTGTCCGTCGAGCATGCTTACACCATAAGCATTCTGTTGAGCATGAGGCTGTCGTCTGAGAAAACTCATTTCGCGTCTTTCGGGATGCATACAACCTCGGCCGTCCTCTTACGCGTCTTGGTCGTCTTGCGTGTCGTTGTCGCTGTCATCATCTGGCAGACGGTCGGGAAACCAGCCGTACGTACCAAAATCGACAGTCATTTCTTCGATGCCTCTGGCTTCGTTAACTTCGACACCTTCGGCTCGTAGGCGTTCCGCCTGCCGGGTTGCGGCTGCACCATCGTCCCCCCGTGGGCTAATTCCACCTTTGGAATTGACCACCCTCTGCCAAGGCACATTTTGATCGTGGAAGACGTATTCATCGGGGTTCGCAGGGTCAAATGTCGGCAAGTGCTTCAGACACACGCCGACTTGCCTCGCGCGTTTCGGGAAGTCGAGCAGAAGGGCGATATGTCCATAGCTGGTGACCTTGCCGTAAGGGATCTGTTGAATGGCAGAGTAGACTGCCTCATACCACCATTGTGCTTCTTCCGACTTTTCTCGAGGCATGGCTTGGTCAAGGCAATGGAGGAACGCAGGGAGTGGGGAAGCTTAAAAGACCCCGCGACGTGTCAGGTCAAGCTACCCCATGTGAGGAACGGTGTCAAATTACTGGGCTTCTTTTATCCTACCTGCACTTCACACCGGCACTTTCCTAGAATGAGCATGGGGTCCATTGAGTCAACCGCCAACATGACTTCGTCTTGGCCCTCCTTCCTCGACGTACAGAATTACTACTATCGCCCGAAGGATAATCTTGATTGGGTATCCTAGGATTGTCCTTAGGATAGGTCACATGCAAGTGCTAGGTCTAGGCAGCTGCTCTGAAGAAACGATCGCAATATCCTTATGCAAGCGATTATACCATGGGTTTACTGTACCTCGTGAACAGCAGAGACATGGCCCGGGCAGACCACGTCGCGGTCGTGGTTGTCCGTGTCTTATATTCTCAGCTGAAGGATACGAACAGGTTCTTCTATCTCGCAAGACAAACGCGATACCAATTTGCCCGACTCCTGACCTCGGCAGCAGTTGGTCAAATGTCCCTGTGTCGATTTCCACGTCGATTGAGGAGATGAGCGAACCTGATCATAGACCGCCTCCCGGGACGCTGCCACCAGCGCCAGGTTGTGGACCCTGACCCGTTGATGAGTTCCCGCGTTTTCCTGGCAACAACTTCGAAAATGTCTTCTTTGATGGCATCAGCCTTTTTGCGATCGTGCGGAATTTGCTCGATGGTTGAGATGTTCCAGGTGTGAGTTCAGTTCCTTCTGGTACATTTCCGGTTATACAGAAGACTACTCCAGCCACCAGGGTATTCCCTGTGGCACTACCCGCTGGGGCTTTTGGAGCACTTGTATGGGATTCTCCAGGCAGCTTGACAGTCTTGGAGTTTGTCAGATCTTCGGAGCTCTTCGCAAAGGCTGATCCGTCGAAGTCCACAATCTAACGCAAGGTCAGTTCGGTCGCTCTGCAGCAGTACTCTCCGCAGGGCCAAAACTTGCCTTGGCTGTCCCTGCGACGATTGGTTCGGTCTCTTGCGCGGAGAATACGTTGACTACACGTTGGGCGTCTTTACGCGACCTAAACCAGGCCTCGGAGGACTCGGTGATCTGTCGTTGCTCCTGTGCGTTGATTGCCAGCCCACGGATTTGAGCAGGATTTGCGTGAGGGACCACGGTTGCTACGGCTAGCCCAAACCGCCCCCAAGGCGAACCCTGGCCAGGGGAAGCAAGTCGGAATATGCCAAGACAGGTGTCCAGCAGGGTAGCCCAGGCTTGGAGTCGTTGAGCATCCGATGCTACCGGGTTTCCGGTTGGCTGGCTGGTTTCTGCGAAGGCCACTCCCAGGGCCTGTCAGTGGGTATTAGCTGGGTTGTGCAGTGATGCGGGACGGGAAAAAGGATGAACGTCGACGTTTACTAACCGCCAGAATTTCCATGCCACCCATGCTGTGCCCAACAGCCACCCATTGTCTGTTACCCACTAGTCGAGCAATGCTGTCCAACAGCTCTGGTGTTGTCGACGTTATGGTCAAACTGACATTCGCCGGGCTGGTCGGTGTGGTTTGCCATCCGACCTCGGCTACTTCAACCTGCCGATTGCCAATAAGGGGTGTGATGGTCTCGTTGATTTCCGTCGCCCAGCTTGTTCCATCTGATCCAATGAATGCGGAAGGCGAACTGTTCAGCCCGTGTATGAGAACGACGCTGTTGGCGGTGGGGTTAGCTCGACCATAGAGTGCAGACCTGTGGCTCGACCAATCCAAAGATCTGCTATTCGGCCTCGTGCTGGGAGGAGAACTTACACTATTTGAGCGCGCGAGTTTGCTACGAGTGGGCGGGCAGTTGGAGCTAAGCTCGATGCAGTCGAACCTTCTCCTAATTGAGGTGCTTGACGAAGGGGCACTCCCGTCCTCGAACCTCGTGGTGGGGGCCCTCCACCCGCACTTCCAACGGGTGCGCTCATATTGTGCGGATAGGTGGTGAAGAAGAAGAAAGGTTGGAGTGTGTGGTGAATACCTTGTAAGTTCGGAGGACGGTATGAAGCTGGCGCAAAAAGAGCAAGACAAAGCAGTCCTCTGTATAGTCAGCGAGCACAGTGGGTGTGGCAGGAAAGGCAAATGTGAGTATATTGCGTAGAAGTCTACTGGGGACGAACTGTGCTACATATATAGCGCATGTGCAAAGCTGTGAGCTGTGGAAGCGAGGAAGGTGTAATTCCTGCGCATCTGCCGCTGGGATACTACGCTTCGTGGAGCCCAAAAATAGGTCAACAGGGACCAGACCTCCAGCACAGCACTTCTTACGGGGGAATGCATGGGAATCTAGATGGCGATTATGAATTCATCACGGGGACCGACGGGGAGATAGAGGTCTGCCCCCACCCCGAGAGAAACTCTCGCAAGAAGGCTTCACGCCTTCCAGACTGTAGCCTACCCCGTGGGGCCGAGGAAATGCAACATCACAATCGGCATCTCTTTATAGCTGGATTCCGCTTATTGAGAGCAGAGTCCCCATCGCCGTAGTATACAAGGGGTCCCACAACTCCGCAGTCCGCGAACGGATGTCGGCTAGATACGCCTAGCGTCTTGGCAAGAAAAGTTCCGGGGCGAAATTGGGTGACCACGTAGCACCATTGGCTGATCCAGTAATAACCAACGGGCCCGATTACTTCAACTTGCTGACATGGAATTCCCAGCTCGCACGGTAAGAAGCAGGTATATCCTCGGTCACTGAGATATCGGCAATGATCTTGTCGACTCTGCTTATGGGCGATTTACACTTTGAGAATGGGGAATGCGACCAAGGGGCCAAAGTCAAGCATCAGGGTGGTAGTCCACCATTTTTGGTCAGCATGCCGGAAATAGTGGTAGGATGCATAACAGGTTTCTAAGAACCAGTCCCCTCAAGGTAGCTATTGCCCCTTACAGAGCTCGTCAGGAGGGTATAATAGGTCCACTCCGGGCATGCCATGTTCTCCCAACACAACCGTCATCAGCACAGAGAATCGAGACATTGCCCGTATCGCCTGACACATGGACCACGGGCACGGGTACGGGTATGAGGGCGACGATGCCTACCAAGGAGGTGGTTACGATGGATATGATGCGTACGGAACGAACGACGAGGGGAACGGTCAGCACGACGAGTGGGACTCGATCGTCGAGGAGATACGCATCAATGTCGAAAGCTACGGGGACCACATGGACAACTCTGGTGAGTCGGCAATCACTTCTGCAGATTCTCGGCCTTGCGACTGACCGTCTGCCTTTCCCTGGCAGCGTCCGAGGAGGAAAGGCAGAACAATCTGCGCCGAGTCCTGAAAACTATCAAGCGCCTTTCGAGGCAACTTCAACAGATAGATCCCAGCAGCGAAGAGGCTCAGACCTACTACAAGTTGGCCAAGGCCGCACAAAGAGGGAAGTATGAGGGCGAGCATGAGGATGAAGACGACACCAACATCGTCGAGTACAAACATGAGATGATGTGGGAATCCGACGACGAATCCGAAATGGACTCGGACTCGGAGGCGGGAGAGGATGGCCAGGAGGAAGGCTGGGGTGACCACCAAGAGGGAGGCTGGGACAATGGCGAGGGGGGAGACTGGGAGAATGGCCATGACCAGGGCGGCGACTGGGGCGATGGCTATGATCAGGGTGGCGACCACGAAGGACATGGCCATGATCAGGGCGGAGACTGGGACAATAGCTATGATCAAGGTGCCGACCACGAGGGACATGGCCATCATCGGGGCGGAGACTGGGGCAACGGTTATGATCAGGGTGCCGACCACGACGGGAATGGCCATGGTCATGGTGGCCACTACGGGAATGATCAAGATCACTATGGTTAGCAGGGCAGGCGCGACAAGAACGGGTTGAAACGACAAACTCCTCGTCCAACGACCAATAACGTCTTTAGGTGGGGCGGGGGTCGTTAGCTTATCGACGTGATCTCGCAACTGGGCCCGAATTTCGGATCGTCGCCACAGCGGACGTGAGGATGTCACCCTGAAGGTGCGAATGCCAGACGAGCACCCGATGCGCGTCCTGGAAGATGCTAGCCTGCCGCCCAACCTCCCGCTCGGAAACGGATGATTCTGGACGTTCATGATTGGCATGTTATTTCTATCAAGCATAAGAGAGTGCACTGCCCATATTATATACTGGAACCCCTGGTCTTCCCTTCACGCAGGACAGAACTGAAACAATGATACGGACGTGATTTGATGACGCTGTGTGGCTTTAAGGAACCCGAGGGTTCCAGAGCCGAGCAAGCCCTCTACTTAGAATAATGTTGTTGTTCCTGATTCCGAGGCTGAAGCTGAGCTCGATACCCAGCCCAAGCGCCCGCTGGCGACGAGGCGCGGCATGCGGCACCGCTATTGTCATGGAGCAAGAACTGTGTGTCATGTCGTGTCTTTAAGTAAAAGGGGTCTAGAACATACTACTAATACTAGCGCTACTCTTATAGAGACGTAAGAATGGTATAATAGTATGGTAAGGATATTCTAGTATTATAACTATAATTATGAAGAGTATACATGACGTAAATTTACGCTGAACAGTCTCGCTAATAGTAAGGCCGACCTTAGCTACAATGCGGTGTGCGTGTGCAAACGCCACATGATCTCTGCTGACTTCCCTGTCTTTTTCTCTGCCGACGTCGTGAAAGGCGAATCCTCGCACCACGTATGCATATACGAGTGCGTGTGGCTTTGTGTAGTCCAAAGTCGACCACCTAATCCGGAATGGTGGCGTCTTGTGTAAGCGAGCCGACTGAAGATTTCGCGCACCAACACCTCCGCCCGACCTTCACTCTCGAGAGATTGGGCCACAGTTTCAATAGTCAGATACTGGACCTCAGTGCTGTCCCATCTCGAATCTGATCGACGGCCCAGGATACATCTAAGTACTCACACCGCTTTTGTGCGAAAATGCTCAGGAGGTGATCATATGAAGATAATGAAGATTCTAATACTGCACAAAAGACCGTGTCAATGATTGGGGATGCTGGCAAAAGCACTGCATGTGGCGCCAGTGACCGATGCTGGCCCTGGTGGTGGCAATTTGGTGGTTCGCCCACGGAACTCCAGCCTATCTTTCCAGCCCTCGTCACCTGTGCTCGCTTTCGCACACACTCCCTCTTCGTTTCCATTGTCCTGAGCAGGGAAAGCCGCACCCCAAGTACAGTATGTTGAACCATGGTGCAACGCGCGTTAGCATTGGCTGCTATGGTGGTTTCTTGTCCCTCGAAAATCAGGCATCACTGTTCTCGGTGGTCATGGGATCTCCATTTACTGCAGTGTTGCGGTACAGTTTGGCTATTGTCTTGTGCGAACCTGAACCTCCCAGACAAAACCCGTGCCATGGAATGGCGCTCTAGGAGAACGGTAACTGACCAGCTCCTACAGTAACCGGCTTTTGAGACGAGGTATAAAGCAAACCGGCAACTGCCTCTGAAGCGAAGCGGGAAGTCACCCAGATATGGGCTCTCCCTAAGGTGCTGCAGACTGTCGCAGGCTATGGACGCGAAAGAAAATTCACACGTGCTCTATCATAGTTATGGCCTGACAGATCTGTCCGCAAGAGGAGAGATTGGGTCCCCGAGGCTCTCCCGAAGATTGCCATGATGAGATTGAGAACTAAAGGATTCGAGTCAACCACAAAAGGTACGCCGAATCTTCGAGGATGAGCAAGCATCCCCTAATCTCTCAACACATTACCACAGACACGTAGGTAACCGAATTGATCTCTGACATTACAATAGTCGAAGAATACGTCGTTGGGAAGTGTGCCGTGACGGTCTTGTCAGCTGTACCGCAGCGAAACGCGGTGTAGGTGTCCCCGCCGTCTGGAAGTAAGTACGTGACGCAATACGGCAAATTTGTGTTCTGGCCACTAAGCAAATAGATTCCATCAGTCAGCTTGATGGAGATATTGGAGGGTGTCGGAACTCTGTTAGCTCATGCAGGGAGTGGTGCGCACCAAAAACCGGTGAGATAGTCACATTCAGCCGTCAAACAGTACTTGCTGCTCTCGGCCTTATTCAAACACTTGGTGGCGACGACGCAATCAGAGACGAAGCTACCGTCACTGTCCACCGCGCAACAGCCAAGTGCCATATTGGTCCAGTCGTATGCGCAATACTGACTCTTGGGACAACCAACCAATGAACTTCCACTGCAAAGACAAGTAGGCGTCAATGTGTGTTCAACCCTTCGCTGTACGTCGAGCTTCTGGACTTGGGTGATCACGGGAGGTGAGCCGGAACCTGAAGACGTGATTGTCGGGAGTGTCGTTATCTGAGCTGACCCTATTGCACCGTTCATGAGTGATGCAAACATAACAAAAGGGAGGAGTCTCGCCCGAGGCAGATGAAAGTTGCTGGTATTCATGGTGGGATTACCCCTTGGTTGAAAGTACGTATCCTTTCTAGAGCGTCAGTTCAATCACTTATACCTTCCTTCCCGTTGTTGTGCCCCTCGTGGTGAGGTCCAGGCTCGTCACATCTCGTATTTGAAGGAAGCCCAGACCTCCTAGTCCCTATTCACCACCAGCCTGACTCAAATCTCGCTGCTCGATCAGGCCATACTCGCATCCGAGTTCAAATCTCGACTCACTCCACCTCTTTTCGGACGTCGCGACCCATGGGTTAGGCGACGGCGTATTAGCATTCGGGCTTGGCCGCCAGCAATCATCGACATCAATAGGCGACTTCAACTGACTGGCGTCCGTTAGGCTCGCTTCGAGGCACCCCACCAACCCCATGCGCTAATCAACTCGCGGCGAGATCTTGCCAAAGGCAATATCAACTCTACCTGTCATGTTGGCGAAACGGCCACCAGGAGCCAACCAGCCGTGGCTAAGCAAGCCTCACATGGAAAACGGAAGATTTTGAAACATCTCTCAACATCTCCTGATGTGTTAAAGCAAGCCAATACGTGATTATGCGCCGCAGGCTTGGATCCCATAATGGCCAAGGAGCGGATTTGATTTGCCTGCTCTGTCCACGCGTTGGCCCCGTGTGCTTGCCAACATGCTTGAATGTCAGCATAAGACGTGGAGAGAATCGCCTGGAGAACTCGGATCGCGACAAACTCGTCCATGGCACAAACCCAACAGATAATCTCCTCGGCTCCGGTAATTTTCCCCTGAAAGTGGACATGAAGTTACCTCCAGAATGCTGGCACTGGGTGTCGACGGCAATCACCACGGCCGTCTTCGTCTTCACGGTCTTATTTGCATATGATTCGACCTCGGTCTCCTCGATCTCCCTTGTCAAGCAGTTCAGCTCTACCTTGACAGTCTTGAGAATATTGCAGAGCCTGACATCTGTGTTGACCACTTTGGTCATTGGACAAACCCTCGAATTGCTCCAATGGAGCCTTGTCAATCGAGAGCGCGGATTGCGCGCGCTGACTTTTCTGAGCCTCTCGCCGACTACGAGTAAACTTGGCATGCTGGCGGTGGTCTTTGCACGAGGTCCCAGTCTTGCTGACCGAGCTTGGGCGGTAGGCAGGTGAGTTCCTGGAAACTTAACTTGGTCGAGAGAAGTACTTGCTCATGACAACCCTCTCTCACACGAGGCAGACTCCTCCTGGCGGCGATCGCCTGGGTAGCTGGCATCATCTTATTCGGTGCGTAGCATTCAGGTACCTGTGAAGCTTGAACTTGCAACTTATATAGACGCAACACAACAGTTAAGACCGATGTGGCGACATTCTACGACCCTTACTACACGTTCGGTGCGACAGCAGGGATTGGTCCATTCAATGGATCCTTTGTTGCTCCGGTAGTGTACCGGCTCGGAGGAAACATGACTTACCAAGTCCTTGCATTCTCTCACAACTTTGTGACGAACGCACAATATTCCATTAGGTCGCCGCCGATTTCTTGCCAAGGTGACTGCGATTCGTACGTCTTACCAGGGGCTACATGGTCTCTGAACCCTCTCCCACCCAACGACACTCCAACCGATGCGATTGTCAACATATATAACTCTCCTGCTGTTCAAATCGACTTTACCCGAGGCCTCAGCAACGGTGACAAGCTTTCGGGTCGGGACTGCACTGTATACGGCGAGAACGGGAATTCGATAGGTATTATGTTATGCTTGGCGAAAAGCCAGGTGTACCAGGGATCGATCATCGCCGGTACGTGTAGTATGCTTTCATGCGGGCCATCCCAAGTATACACTGACATTGTGTTCGAGGTGTGTACATATGCTCTGACATTGTTGGCGGGCAATGCATTACTTGGGGCGTCCCACTCCGGATCACCACCACGTTAACGATGTACAGTCTTACGGCCTCCACAGCCTGTTCACGGAGCAACAACAGTATTCTGTCCCTTGCGGATATTGGGACTCCGAGATTGCACGATATTGACACGAACGGACTTAATCTGGCACTGAACTGGCTGCTAAACTATACCGCTCAGGATATTCCCGCAATGTCCTCCCTTGTTTTCATGTTTTGGCATGGATCGGGAGTAGGACATTACGACTGGTCCGTCGATGCGTATGAAGCACTGAAAAGCATCCTTGCCTTCTCCCTCTTTCAGTTCGGCACTAACAACGCGGGCGATCCATCTGATGCACCTCTTCCGCCCGAGTTCCACACCACCGCGTCCCTGTGCAGGACTGTTGACAAAATTATCCTCAACCATGCGACTTTCATCTCTTACATCGTCCTTCAAGCCTTTGTGATTAGTCTTTTCTGGATAACTATCGTCTGGCGCTTGGTGTGCAAGTCTACCACACCCAAGTTGTCATCTTACCCGCTTATTGACTTCGCCGCTAAAGCTGTGGGGCAAGATGCATCTGGAAATCGTCACTCGATAGGAGGTCCGCAGGATGAATCATTGAGGAATGCCGGGACGATGATGATCATCAAAGTTCTGCACGACGTCGGTGTAGTACGGCAAACCCAGAGCGGGGACGCGCAGCCTTCGAAATTGGCGAATCCCAACATCCAAATTCCTTCATCGAGGGACCGGACTAACGGATCAACCGTTGAAACGATTCCTATTATTCCAATGGCAACATCACCTTCTGTTCCACTGGCAAACCGAACTTCTGCTCCGATGGCAACAACTGCTTCTGCCCCAGTGACAGCCGCCCCTTCCACTGGATGCGTTGAAGGCAAACATCCTTGATCGTGAGACTGAGAAAGGACCAGACAGCGCGTGGTTGCGTGCAAAGCGCTGTTATACCTCTCGTCTATACAGGTACATCTCCGCTGCTTGGCTACGGGCGTAGAGCTGTTTATATCGTAAAGGAAGTTCCTGCGCCATCTCCTTCGCCATCGCCGTGCTTGGAGGTGTAATGTGGCCACATTCCTTCCTGCTTCTCACAAATTATAACAACAGCATCGAATGGGAGTTCCTGGAGAGAGGAACGGCTAATTATACTCTCCGGTCTTTTCCGCAGACCATTTCCTCTTGAGTGGGGAGAAGTGTCACGCTCGGCGCCAATGATGGGATATGCCAGCTGAGATCTTCATACTAGGTCCCGAGTAGGTAGTGCCTCACCTGTACGAGTGAGTACAGGTCAAGGAGAATCAAGTTGCCGTCAAGCCTTAAAGCGTTGACACAGCAACGCTGCTTTTGAAGCGCTCGCGTTTTCATTGGATATTCTCAGAGCTGTGCCTTTAGTGAGCCGGAGCGAGCACAGGGCGGCATCACCCTCGTCCCATTCCGGAGTGAGTTAGGAACTTTTGTTTACTTTTCCTTGGCAGCACATGTTTGGCCTCGTCGCCTCGTTCGTCTTCAGCGGCTCCGTCGTTATGGGTGAATCATCGCGGAACTAGTAGGACCAACAAACTGGGACTTCCTCCTTTTGCACGCAACTTTTCGCCTCAGCATGGCTTTTCGGGGGACAGAGAGTCCGATGGACTTCGAATGGCAAGGTCACGGTCCCGTTGATCCTAGTTCTCCCTTCCACAAACATATGATCGACATGCAGGCGAAGAAACGTATGATTTGCAAACAACATATGTTTCTGCTGATGCTGACACTGTTAGGCACTCATAGCGACTTCATGTCGCCCCAGAAAAGCGCTTTTCCCTCTCTGCGCGAACCCAACAACCAGCCGTTCTTCTTTTCCGACGCCCCAGCATCGTCGCCTCAACCGTCGCCCTTTCGCACTCCATCGTTTACGACCCCCAGAAAACCCTTCGACATAGACTTCTCGTCACCTCCAGACAACTCGTCTCCGCTGGGACAAACAGACAACGATGAAACGCCCGACGCGAAGCCATTACCACCCTTGCCAATTGAGTTCACGAGCACTGCCTCGAAACCAGAAAAGAAGCCGAGTTCGTTGCCAGGTCCTTTTGGCAATTTTGCTGCAAGCCCAGGGCGAGGGGAGATCAGGAAGCCCAACAGCGATGCAATTGCGAGACGAATACACAAGAAGCGACGGCGGGCACAGAAGTTTGACCGATCGTTGATACTCAGCAGAAATGGTTCCCTGGATGATAGTGACGATGAGAGCACCTCAAGTCCGACTGAGGCGGAACCGAGGAAGAAGGCCGTGGAAGAAGTGGGATGGATTACTGGACTGTTCACCTTCATCCACACCTATCCCGACGCTCCCTCCATCATTGCGAAGTATCTCCAGGTTTTCTTCAACGCGGCAATCCTGAGCGGATGCTTATACATGTTCTGGTCGTTTTACGCTACTATTCAAGCTGACGTGGATCGAGCAAGCGAAGATACCATGGCTGAAGTGCTGGCCGAGATGGCGCAGTGCTCCAAGAACTACATAGAGAACCGATGTGGTGCCGACACTCGCCTACCCGCCCTGGAGACTGTTTGCAGCAATTGGGAATTATGCATGAACCGTGACCCAAGCGCGGTCAAGCGAGCAAGGTTGAGCGCGCACACATTCGCTGAGATCTTCAACAGCTTCGTCGAACCCATCAGTCTGAAGACCATGATCTTCACCATCACCCTCGTTGTGGTGGGTTTGGTGGTCAACAATGCGACATTCTCACTGTACCGCCGACAGCAGGAAAGTCACTATGCGGGCATGTATCGACCACCTTCTGCCTCCTATATGCATCCTCAACATCCTGGTCAGTTTGCGTTGTCGCCGCCCACGCCATTTACTCAACAGCGTTATGGAGGATGGCCGGGTGAGGGAGGCTTCGGCGGTCAGCAGCAGTTGGAATATACTCGAAGTCCAAGCAAGGAACATCGCTCACGGAGCAGGAGTCCGGAGAAAAAGAGAATCCAGCTGTGAATTTACGACTGTCACGATTGTGTCCGACTATTGGCAAACTTTGACATTGGGTAGCGTTTGGAATATGGGACACTGTTCAACTACCACGATTATTTGAAGGTGGCCATTCGGGTGGCGCTCGGAACTCTCCGAGTGTTTGTCACCTTGGAGGCCCCAGTAAGCTGCAGGAACAGAGTCAGGCCAAACAAGTCGTCATTGTCCACTGCGCGTCAAAATTCTGGTTCACGCCCTTTCGCATTGACATTGTTGATGCTCGAATGTTCTCCCTCTTTACCTTGTTGTTGTTGTATATTAACCTTGCTGGTCTCTGTCCTTTACAGACACACTCTCTTCTCAAGAGACAGCTTGCGGACCAAATTGGCACACCGTCCGTACCACTCCATTTACAATTTGCGGTTCGAGCGGGCGGGCACAAAACCCTGCACCCGAAACAACAATACCCATCTTTGCCAGCAATTTCTGCTCTTCCAGCGCCGGCCAACGCTTCCGACCACATTGAATTCCGACATCTTCTAATTTCCCAACAGCTCGTCGCCCTACCGGCCTCGACACTGTCACAATGGCTGAACTCCAAACCTCCACCTACAAAATCCGCTACGCAACCCAGCGCGATGTCCCCGTGATCCTCCAACTCATCCAAGAACTCGCCTCGTACGAGAAAGCTCTCCACGAAGTCCTTGCGACCGAAGACTCCCTCCTTTCCTCACTCTCATTCCCCGTCGACCCCGCAGACCTGGCAAAGGGCTTCACGGAAGGCTACGCCAAAACCCTCCTTATCAGCCCCGTGCCCTCGTCAAGCGACAAGGAAGAGATCGCAGGTTTGGCGCTTTACTTCCACAACTACAGCACGTGGCAGTCCCGGCCGGGGATATTCCTGGAAGATCTCTTCGTTCGGCCGACATATCGGGGTTCAGGGTTTGGGACGGCATTGATCCAGGCGCTTGCACGGGAGTGTAAGCGTTTGAATTGCAGGAGGTTGGAGTGGAATGTGTTGAAGTGGAATACGCCGAGTATTGACTTCTACCAGGGTGGGAGTATAGGTGCGCAAAGGATGGAGGAGTGGGTTGGCATGAGGGTTGAGGGGGAGGGACTTGAGAAGTTGGCCAGCAAGAGATGACGCTGAAGGTAGAAGGGTAGAAGAGCTAGCCTGCTGGGCTGGGTTGCAATCATGACTGGACGATGATGAAGATGTTGCGATTTTGGCATAGCATGCATGGCCCACAGGGCAATAAGCCAGTCCGGGAGCGACGCATCTCGGGTGCACGTTCAGGGTAGACGCGGATTTCAAACACTTTCACCTCTGCTCTTGCTCCGCAGTCGGTATATCAACGCCTCAACGCCTGCTCTTCTCGCGTCCTCGTCACCTCCAATCCCTAAGCCAGAACGTTGCGTGGCAAATCCAGTGCAGATGGCTGCGTCCTGTCGGGAACAATGTTTGCAGAAACACCGCTCCGTTATCAGCGACCTATTCGCAGGGCGACCCAAACTCCCGCTTCCGTCAGTCCTTCTCAATCACATCACCACACAACAACTGTTCTGCTTCTTGGCCTGCTGGTAGAACATCTTACTCTGCGCGCTCAGCCCGTCACTCTTGGCCACGAGACTGTCGATCTTCTCCCCTCTCTCCAAGACACTCTCGATCGTCTTGTGCAGCACGATTTTCGTCTCGTCCAGCTCCCTTTGCACCTTCATGATACTGTCCGCCTGCCCCGGGTCCTGGTACTTGGCGATATACTCTTTCAGCTGGGGGTACGGCCGTGTCTGCGGGGGATTCGAGGAATATGAACTGCGAGGGTTCTGGGATGTATACTCGTCGATGATCTTCGAGAGGAGCTGATGTGCCACGAGCGCGGGGTACTCGGCGTCGGAGATGATGATGCCGCAGACGCCCAGGGATGAGCCATAGGCGTGAAACGTGTAGGACTTCTCTTCGATGTCCTGGCGGACGCCTGCCCGGGTGCGTTCTGCGACGGTTTTGGCAAACACGCTCATGAACTCGCCGTAGCTGCAGATTCCGTATACACGGTTAGAGATTGAGGGCGGATGGTGAGGCAGGGGTGCGGAAGGCGGGCATACCTGTCTCGTGTGAAGCGGGAAAAGGACGAGAGGTCTCGCTCGACGGCGAGTTCGATGGCGGGGGAGGATTCATTCCGGAGGACCTGGAGAGGTTGGCGTCAGAGGGAATCCAACAGATAATTAATGCCTGGGTTGGTTCGTCGCTTACTCCGATATAGAAGATCTTCATACTGGCGGTGTGCGGGCGTGGTGGCGGGGATGAGTGGTGGAAGGCACAAAGGACTTTCTCGCAGACTCGTCCTGCTGTATTCTGTCGTGAAAGTAGGCAAGGAGAGGGGTTGAGACAAGTTCTAAAGGGACAGGCAAAAGTAACAGGGTGGGCAAGGGAGGATATGATACAGTATCGAAATCGCAAGTGCCTAAGCTGGAGTCCGGGGACGTCACAGGTTTGGTGGGCTGTTCTGGCATGCGTCGGAGAAACCGTCTGTCTTTAAGCCGTCGCCCGCCTGCCCCTCCGGCTTCAAAGAGCCCGCCCACCTCGCCCAACGGAAACCGTTAGGCGGCTGCCTTACGGGCCAATCAAGTTCCGAGCCTTGCAGCGGTTTTTGTCGGAGTCATTCAATTTCACCTGAGTCCTAGCACGAATTCTCCTTCGCCGCAACCTCGTGTCTAGCACAGGCAGCTCAGTTCCCAGGTCACAAGCGCGTCCTCGACAGAACCGTTCTTCTATCCCTGTTGAGGCGGCCCCAACATGGCTGAGACAACTTTCCAATCTGAGGCGCAATGGCTTGCTCAAATGACTGCCATGAAGCAGGCAATCGCCGACTTGAAGCTGCCACCTCTCAATGATGCCTCGCCGATGTATGGCGCGGAGCTGGACCTCGACGAAGAACTGAGCGAGGATCTTGACAATGATATTTGGGACGTTGAGAGTGCTGCGGACGACACCCCTCATAGTGATTTCTTCGACGACTCCAGGAACGGCTTTGAGACTTCAGGTCTTGTGACTGACGGTGTCTTTGACAAAGCATGGCTGCGGTCGAGATGTGCCGCCTTTGCTCGGTCGAGATCTGGCATGGATGCCTCCGATCTCGAGCAGCAAATTACAGCCCTTCTGGTCTCAGACAGCTCTGATGATGAATTGCAGATGTCACTTGCCGACATCATTGGTTACGATGACTTGGACTTTGTTATTGAGCTCATTTCTCACCGCACTGAGATTTTGACGGCCTCGACGGCCTCTACTCGTCAGACAGATGGACTGTTCGAGGGCCTCGAAACCCGTCAAGAGCGAGAATCAAGGCTAGCGCGGCAGGAATATGAACACAAACACGCCGCCCTTGCCCCAGCATTTGACCGATCTGGACCTCAGTATCCCCATGTGTACAAATCCAGCTCTGCAGCAGCCGGCAACAGACTGGACATATCTGGGAAGAAATTTGCTTTGCCCGTCGGTAGCACTCACCATGATCATCCAAAGTACGAAGAATACTCCATTCCTGCCACCAAAGTGGGTTCTCTCGCTGCAGGGCAGAAACTGGTCAACATCTCTGAGATGGATGGCCTGTGCCAGCGTACCTTCAAGGGGTACAAGAGCCTGAATCGCATGCAGAGCCTTCTTTACCCTGTGGCCTACACCACCTCTGAAAATATGCTGATCTGTGCTCCCACCGGCGCTGGTAAGACGGATGCCGCCATGCTCACCATCCTACACACGATCTCGAAGAATATTGTACCTAATCCGATCGAAGATCCTACTGCTACCGACTTCGTCATCATGGCGGACGACTTCAAGATTGTCTACGTCGCTCCAATGAAGGCTCTTGCAGCAGAGGTGACAGAGAAACTAGGCAAGCGTCTGGCCTGGCTGGGCGTTCAGGTCCGGGAGTATACTGGTGATATGCAACTGACCAAACGAGAGATTGCCGCGACCCAGATCATCGTGACAACTCCGGAGAAGTGGGATGTTGTCACCCGGAAGAGTACTGGCGACACAGAACTTGTTCAGAAAGTGCGTCTTCTTATCATAGATGAAGTCCACATGCTCCACGATGAGCGTGGTGCTGTCATTGAGTCTTTGGTTGCCAGAACTGAGCGACAGGTGGAAAGCACGCAGTCACTCATTCGGATTGTAGGATTGTCCGCCACTCTGCCGAATTACATTGATGTCTCCGACTTTCTGAAAGTCAACCGCATGACTGGCCTATTCTACTTCGATGCCTCGTTCCGTCCTGTACCTCTTGAACAGCATTTCATCGGTGTCAAAGGGAAGCCAGGGAGCAAGACATCCCGCGACAATCTAGATCAGGTGACTTTCGAGAAGATCAAAGAGCTTCTGCAACAGGACAAGCAAGTCATGGTGTTCGTGCACTCAAGGAAAGACACAGTTTTGGCCGCTAGGACGCTCAATCAGCTGGCCATCGACGATGGCTGCCCGGAGCTCTTCCTGCCCGAGCCTAACAACCCCGCCTTTGTTAAGGCATTAGCAGATTTGAAGACGACTCGTGGTCGAGAGCTGCGAGAAATAGTCCCCAAGGGTTTCGGATGTCACAATGCTGGAATGGCAAGATCGGACAGGAATTTCGTCGAGCGCATCTTCTCTGAAGGCGCCATCAGGGTTCTCTGCTGCACAGCCACCCTGGCTTGGGGTGTCAACTTGCCAGCAGCTGCCGTTATCATCAAAGGCACACAGCTCTACAGCGCCGATGTGGGCAAGTTCGTGGACGTAGGGATTCTTGACGTCTTGCAGATTTTTGGTCGTGCCGGGCGGCCACAATTCCAAGACAGCGGTGTCGGTTATATTTGCACTACCCACGACAAGATCCAGCACTACCTGTCTGCTGTCACGCAGCAACAACCAATCGAGTCTAAGTTCTCGAAGAAACTCGTTGACAACCTCAATGCTGAGATCAGTCTGGGTACAGTGACTTCCGTAATGGAGGGAGTCACATGGCTGGGCTACTCATATCTCTTCGTCCGGATGAGGCGGAATCCACAAGCCTATGGCATAGATTGGAATGAGTACCAGGATGACCCTCAACTTGGACAACGCCGCCGCAAGCTTATAATTGATGCGGCGAGGACACTGCATAGAAGTCAAATGATCATCTTCAACGAGAAGACGGAGGAGCTTCGAGCGAAGGATGTCGGCCGCATAGCGAGTCAGTATTACGTGCTACACAGCAGTATCGAAATCTTCAACACTATGATGCGACCGCAGGCGACCGAGTCTGATGTCCTCAAAATGATCAGCATGAGTAGTGAATTCGACAACATCCAGTCTAGGGAGAACGAGGCGCAAGAGTTACACCGTCTGAAAGTGGAAGCTACCGCATGCGAAGTCGAAGAGCGAAAAACCGTACCAAAAGGCTCTAAGGAGGACAATGAGAAAGAGCAAAGGGTCATCGAGAACCATGCGAAAGTCAACATTCTGCTACAATCATACATCTCTCGAGCAAGGTTGGAGGATTTCGCCCTCGTGTCCGATTCGGCCTACGTGGCCCAGAACGCTGCTCGGATATGTCGGGCGTTGTTCATGATTGCCTTGAACCGTGGCTGGGGCTACCAATGCGAAGTTCTGCTGTCCATGTGCAAAGCCATTGAGAAGCAGATCTGGCCGTACCAACATCCCTTCCATCAGTTCGATCTGCCGCTTCCGGTTTTGAAGAACCTGGACGACAAAGCACCCTCGTCCAACATTGAGAGCCTCCGGGAAATGGAACCAGCAGAAATCGGAAATCTAGTTAGGAACCAGAAGATGGGGAACACCATCACCAAATTGCTTGACAACTTCCCGACCATGTCGGTAGAGGCGGAGTGTGCTCCCCTCAATCGCGATGTGCTGCGCATGCGGCTGTACCTTTACCCCGAGTTCGTCTGGAATGACCGTCACCACGGAACTTCTGAGTCTTACTGGGTTTGGGTCGAGAACTCGGAGACGTCGGAGATCTACCACCATGAATACTTCATCCTCAACCGAAGGAAGATGCACGACAACCACGAACTGAACTTCACAATCCCCCTTGCCGATCCACTACCATCACAGATCTATGTCAAAGTAATCTCAGATCGCTGGCTTGGTGCAGAAACTGTCCACCCTGTCTCGTTTCAACATCTGATCCGACCGGATACCGAGAGTGTCTACACTGATCTTCTGGACCTGCAGCCACTACCTATCTCCGCCCTGAAGAACCCAGCATTAGAAGAGCTTTACGGTCAGCGCTTCCAATTTTTCAACCCCATGCAGACTCAGATCTTCCACACTCTGTACCACACAGCAAATAATGTTCTCCTAGGCTCGCCCACAGGTTCAGGCAAGACGGTCGCGGCCGAGTTGGCCATGTGGTGGGCATTCCGCGAGCGGCCTGGAAGCAAAGTTGTCTACATCGCGCCGATGAAAGCGCTTGTTCGGGAGAGAGTGCAAGACTGGCGCAAGCGACTTGTCGGCCCTATGGGTCTGAAGCTCGTTGAGTTGACCGGCGACAACACCCCAGATACACGGACGATCCGAGACGCTGATATCATTATCACAACGCCCGAAAAGTGGGATGGTATCTCTAGATCATGGCAAACAAGATCCTATGTCCGGCAAGTGTCTCTTGTGATAATCGACGAAATCCATCTGCTGGGTGGAGATCGTGGTCCCATTCTAGAAATTATCGTCTCTCGAATGAACTACATCGCATCACAAGCAGAAAGTGGCTCAATTCGTCTCCTCGGGATGTCCACGGCTTGCGCCAATGCAACTGATCTGGGCAATTGGCTTGGTGTCAAACCTGGAAATAACCAAGGGCTGTTCAACTTCCGCCACAGCGTACGCCCGGTGCCTCTCGAGATTTATATTGATGGGTTTCCTGAGCAGAGGGGTTTCTGTCCGCTGATGCAAAGCATGAACCGCCCGACGTTCTTAGCCATCAAGACTCACAGTCCGGACAAGCCCGTCATTGTCTTCGTGGCCTCGAGAAGACAGACACGTCTGACGGCCAAGGATCTGATCAACTTCTGCGGCATGGAAGAGAACCCAAGAAGGTTCTTGCATTTCGACAGTGAAGATGACCTCCAAGCGACACTCTCCGTTGTCAAAGATGCCGCGCTGAAAGAAGCCCTAAGTTTCGGTATCGGACTCCACCATGCTGGGCTCGTCGAGTCTGATCGGACGCTCTCTGAACAGCTTTTCGCGGCAAACAAGATCCAGATCCTTGTGGCAACGTCGACACTGGCCTGGGGCGTCAATCTACCCGCTCACCTCGTCGTGGTCAAGGGCACACAGTTCTTCGACGCCAAGATCGAGGGATACAAAGACATGGACTTGACTGACGTGCTTCAGATGCTCGGGCGAGCTGGCCGACCCCAATTCGATACCTCTGGGATTGCCAGGATCTTCACCCAAGACGCGAAAAAGGCCTTTTACAAGCACTTTCTGCACACGGGGTTCCCTGTGGAGAGCTCTCTACACAAAGTCCTCGATAACCATTTGGGCGCCGAAGTCTCCGCCGGGGTCATCACCACCAAGCAAGATGCCCTGGACTACCTGACATGGACTTTTTTCTTCCGCCGTCTGCACAAGAATCCTACCTACTACGGTCTTGAAATTTCGTCGGAAGAACAGCAGGAGAGCCAACTCACCGCAAGGCAAGCCGCGGCAGATTACATGATCACCCTGGTGGACAAGTCACTGGATGATCTCGCGGAAAGCGATTGTGTCTCAGTCCACAACAACGGCGACGTGGACAGCACACCATTCGGCAAGATCATGTCCTACTACTATCTCAGCCACTTGACGATTCGGAAATTCTTGTCCAAGGCACGGAGGACAACGTCCACGACGTTCGCTGACGCGCTGGCGTGGATCAGTCTCGCCACTGAATTCGACGACCTCCCCGTCCGACACAACGAGGACCTCATCAACGCCGAGCTGGCCAAGAATTTGCCGTTGGATACGATCGGCTTGATGGACAACCTCCCCATGTGGGACCCGCACGTCAAAGCGTTCCTTCTCATTCAAGCGTTCATGTCGCGTATCGACCTCCCCATCTCGGACTACGTCGGCGACCAGATCTCCGTGCTCGACCAAGGCATCCGCATCGTTCAGGCCGGCGTGGACGTCATGACGGAACTCAACCGCCTCGACGCCGTGGTTCAGATGGTCCGTCTCCTGCAGTCCATCAAGTCCGCTAGATGGCCCGAAGACTATCCACTGAGCATCTTACCCAGCGTGCCTGAGGTGCTCGACGGCAAACTCGAAGGCAAGGTTCCCAACGATCTGGTCACGACGGCGGTCCTGGCGAATCGACACGGCGCCAAGACGATTGACGGTTTGATGCACGTTCTGGGGATCAAAGCCTCGGGCCCTCGTGCCGCTTTCGTCAAGGCAGTCAATGCCCTTCCCGATATCACGCTCACAGCCAGCGGCGACACGGAGAACCTGCAACTGACTCTCAAGAGAGGGAACCGGGTCCTGGACCCCGAGGCACGGATCTATGCGCCAAGGTTCCCCAAGCCGCAGACGGAAGGCTACTTTGTGCTTGCTCTCCCCCCGGGGTCAGGGTCCGCGAGAACCAACGGCACAGATATCCTGGCCCTGAAGCGTGCGAACTGGGCGACCACAAAACAAGGCAACCAGAGCAGGGCCCTCGGAACCGCCACCGTGAGGCTAAAGATCCCGGTTGCGCTGGACTCGGACTTTGGCTCTGGCTCTAGCTCCAGACCTGGCGACGGCCAACAGGTCAAGGGCAACCTCAAGCTCGATTTGCTTGTCATGAGCGATTCGTACCCGGGGATGGAGTGGCGGTTGGAGAACGTCGACGTCCCGGTTGTGAGGCCCAAAGCTGAGACGCTGAAGACGGTGCGGGTGGATGTTGATGAGAGCTTGAAGAAGGAGAAGTAGAGATAAGAACATGTGGGCCACCCCCCTCGATGAGTGTTGTTGATGAGCTAGGGCATTCAGTTCCCCTCACGTTGAGTTCGAGCAAGATCTCGAGTGGGTGGGTGATCATGGAGCATCGCCATGTCCTTGTGTGGTGAATTAGAATACACACTATACACAAACACAGGACAGTCCCGGTCCGTTTGGTAGTTTACATACATAGACAGCCGACGAGCAAGGTCGAGAGGAACTGGAATGGCGTTGTGCTCGTAATAAACTGCGAGACGGCCTCCCTCCCTTCCATTGGCGACCCTACAATGAATGGTATCAGAGATCAGACCTTCGCGTACTCCGTCCTCCGTACGTCTTTATCTCCATCTCATCGACATACTATATCAAAGTTCACCTCACCTCATACCGGTACGAAATTAATCTCCCACCCCTCCTCCTCCGGCCTGGCCACCCGCCCAACCACGACGCGAAAGCGACCAGCCATCTCCGCGTTGGGCCACCCCTCCTGCGGCCGGTGGACACTCTCGAGATGCTGCATGAAGCTGGTCACACCTCCAAAGATAGGCGTTGCCTGCGCTCCGGCCATGAGATTGAGTTTGACGCCCGAGTTCGCGGTCCGCCCAGACCCAGACTTGACGCTCAACTTTGACCCGGCGACCGGACCGCCCACGACGCCCGCAGCGTTTGATATGTCCAGCCACCCGCGATTCTTTCCCTCAGCACAGCAGAAAATGCATCCGAAACTGCCGAAACTGCCGTCCTTGGGCGCGTCCAGCGACATGGTACCCTTTAGGGACACGTGGCACCGCGCGAGAAATGCCCAGCGGTAGCGGACGCCACCGGATCCGGAAACGCGAACTTTCGGATCGAAGACCTTCTCTGGCTTGCCCTTTTTCTTCTTGTCATCGGACATGTTGACGGTGTGGTGCACGGGGCCTTCGAAATTGCACTTCTCGCACCGCCAGTAAGAGCTCATACTGGCAAGGCCGAATGGTCGGTTGTTGATGGCGAATGCTTTGCGCTCCATGCCGGCTTGGAGGCGGAATGCGCCCTTGCAGAAACCCAGGAGGTTTTTGTCGGTGGGCAGGGTGAGCGGGCCGGTGTTGGTGAGAGGCGTGGAGGAAACAGAGGGGGCTGTAGAGGATATAGTATGAATTGAGGGGGCTTGATCGGATGGTGGAACGGAAGTGGATGAGAGGTATTTTCCGGAGACGGCATGGCGAGGCAGTGATGGCACTTGAGGTAGAGGGCCGGTAGGTGGTGGAGTACGAGGCGGCGGGGTTCGAGATGGTTCGACCGGTATAGGGACAGAAACCGAAGGTCGCGAAAGGAGTTCTCGTGTCACTGGAGGGCCGTCGGTATCTGCTCTAATAGGATGACGGGTAGCCCCCCGATCTGCTCGACTTGAGACATGGAGTGAATCAGACCGAGGTTCTCGTCGCGGGGCTCTGCTATTTTCCTGCAAGTATCGTACATGCTCCGGGGAGCTGTGGGTCGACGCGCGAACTCTGGAAGAATAAGACATTGAAGTCTGTCCTTCTGGGGATCTTGGCAGGTACAGGTCGTAGACTGTACTATTGCTAAATTGCCTACCGTCTCCTCTCAATATCTGTTCACCATAATCGTCCGGGCCAAATCGATCTCTCGAGTTTCGACTCCGATGAACGGTTGAGGCTCTGGCTAAGCCTGATGGCGAATGGGCCCGGCTGTTCTGCCCAGATGATACGTACGACTCCCGATCGATGTCGTGTCCAGGGGTGGGAGGCGTCAGAATGGGCTGTCCGCCAGGTCGGGGGAACATCAGGAGGATATTGTCGTCTAATGGCAGGGCTTGGGACGACCTCCTGCGCATGCTCCTATCATCACTCTCGTCAATATTGTGCACCCCCACAGAGGGTGGGATCATATGGGTCTCAGCAGCAGACCGATATATGGCAGTGGATGGCGGACGGACATGATGCTCTTGGGAAGCTGCGGAGCTCATGGACATTTTGTGATCGTCGAACATGGTAGCGTCGAAAGTTGGGCGGCAGAACGGCGGGGACATACTCAGCTGACCAAACTGTTCCGTCATGGCGTCGGGTGTCCGAGGGGCTTGAAAGACCGCTGACGAGTAAGTGCTGCGGCTGCTGGAATATCCGAGAGACGGCGATAGGGGAGGCAAGAACCCAGAGCCGCCCGACGAGTATGCCGATTGTTGAGGAACGAATGCCTGTGCCTTCGCAGCACCCGACAGGCGCTGGGACAGTTGGCCCAGACACACCCCGGCATTCACTCGGCTGTCGTCTGATGTGGTCTGGAGCGTGGGGAAGTCCAATTCAATCCCGTCCATGTAGACTGTCTTTAGATTGATAATCAAGGACATCTGGAGGTTGATTAAGACATCCTTCATCTGATCCCGTGCTTGTATATCACCCCACACATATGGTTCTCCGAAACGCTTGAGGTCGTGCTCAAAATGGTCGCGGACAATAACAGGTCCCAACGCAAGTGATTCCAAGAGGTTGTGGACGGCATCTTCTGGCAATTGCGGGCCGTTGCTGTTCGCTCGTTGTTCGCGAATGCGCTGAACCAATTTGGTGGCATCTTCGAAAGCTGCGATAACTGTAGGCTCGGTTAGACCCAGGTAGCGGGCAGCTCACAAGTGCGCGGCTTACCAGCTCGAACTAGCGAGGAGATGTCCATCTCTCCTGATCTCGCAGAGCCAGGCGGCGCGACAATTGGCGTAGGTCAAGTCATGGTGCAAGCCTGTGCCGCTGTTCAGGTTCGCACATGCGATATATGGGGCCGGAAGGGCATGCGGGAAATATGAGAAGCAACAAAAGCACAGAATGCGTATCAAAGAACGATGATCACAATCCTACCGTGGTCCAAGAGGCGCAGGCGCGACTCTCCTGCCATAGCAGCCTTTACCGTTCGTAGATGCGGTGTTGCCACAAAACTGAGCTGAGGCCGGCTCAATCAGTGACTGCAACCGTGGCACACAGCCAATTCCAGGCACGAGCAAGGTAAATGGTTGGGCGACGAAGCAGGAAGGCGTGGAGAACGGTGCTTGATACGTCTGGACGTGCATTAGCGGCCATCGAGGGCAAACACAGACTGGGGAACAGAAACAAAGGGAAGAAAGATGTTTGGTGGGAGGGAAGTTGACTGAAGTCGCTGCCCTGACTCGCACGACAGGCCGTTGCGGGAGGGAAGAAGGAAGGCGCCATGGGGCAGCCGAGAGTCGCCGAATTAGACACTTGCAGGCCTTGTTTGATCTGCCCCCTGAGGCCTCCCGAGAACGGCTTCTCTAACACGTTGGGTTTGGTCCCGAATAGTCTCTACTCTCGGCGTCGCACCGAACGTATTCAATGGTTTCATCGGACCTGGTCTGGTGAACTGTTCGATGATCGCAAGATCCCAGGCACCCCGTTCTCTCCTTGCATGCAGTACGTATTGAGCTCGTGTACTTCCCTACACGCTAGCCAAGCTTTGTCGCTGCTGAATAGCTGAACCCCGGCTTGTGGAGATGAATGTCATACTATTCGGCATACAAATTTATGCATGAGCCCAGGGGCCATGGACAATCATTTCTTGAGTCAACCACCGTGTCTGCTAGATGGCGTCGCACGAACTAATTCATCACACGCCTCGGAGGATACAAGTCGCATCGCGTAAATTTAAAAGCTTAGCGAGCGAAGCTCTCCTGCCGCCACAGACCCGAGCTTGCCTCGAATCTCGCTTCATCGAGCCTCAAACAGGCAGAAGGGCGACTGGAGTGTAAGTGGAAACGCCCAGGAGTCGCATAGGTCAAAAGAAGAAAAATCAATTCGGTCTGAAATAATGAATTGCCGCTTCATTATCTCAAGGCATGGAGACGCCATGTGGTGTCGCCGCCACTATCTGTACACAGAAAGAAAACGAAATCTAAATGCTACCTCTGCTGGAACCATGCTGGCCAACGCTAAACTCAAGCTCCCACAACTCCCCCAAATTGCTGTCCTCACATCTTTTGGAGACCATGTCCTGTTACCCCCATTATACCATTATGCCACGGTCGAAGAAAGACGTCTGACGCCCGGGTCTCCGGCATTTTCATATGAGTCCCAGTCCTCCAAGATCTTGGCCAGACGAGGCGAGTTTGTCAGGCGGTACACTTCCTCAAAGTACTCCTTGGTAATCTGAAAAGGTTTGGCGGTTACATTCGGAATGTATTTGCCAATGAGTTTGGCCGGATCGATGCTGGTCTTGTTGATCTTCTTCAACAAGAAAGACCGGAACGGTTTAACTCCAGAGCGCAAGAAGGTACTGTGGAAGGGCACATCAATGCCCTTGAGAGGAATGACAGCAAAGCCACGTTCAAGTTCGATCGGTTGCGGCTTGGCCTCCGTTTTCTTGCGGCATTCGCCAATGATCTCAACCAGGTGAGCTTTCACGTCATCTAGTGACATTTGTTGCATCAACGCCTGGATGTCGATCTTTTGCATCTTGAGGACATTGAGCACATTCGTCATGCAGTCGAGAGCCCGCAAGTCACCAGCGCACACGTACTGCATGTTGGCGACGTTGTAGTTGACGATCTCCACCAGCCAGCCCGTCGTTTCCGCAATATTCTCCACAACATACTGCAGGGCCTGTTCATTGAAAGTCTTGGAGATGCGGCTAGGGTTGACCGCGCACATTGAGTAGTTGCTTCGCCCTTGCTCGTCACGCTCGACAGCCACTTGCATGGTCAAGCCACGATAGAACACCACCGACACCAAACTCTCGATGGGCATGACCTCGGCGATCGAAGCCAGAGCAGAGTATTCGCCTAGAGAATGCCCTGCGAAGCTGCTGTCGCGCTGGACGAGGCCTTTGGAACGCATGTCTTCAAAGGCGGCCTTCTCCATCAAGGTCAACGCTGGCTGTGTGAATTGAGTGGCCGACAGCAAACCAGTAGGTGAACGGTAGGTGTATGAACTAGTGTTCTCATTAATCTCCTTGAAGATTTTCTCGGATTTGACAGTGCCGTCAGCATTGATGGACTCGAAGGTCATGGCCATGTAGTTCTGGCGGATGGCTTTTCCACGAGGTCCACCAAAGTGAATGGTGAGTTCTTTGGGATTGTTCTTGACGATGTTGATGATGGACAGACCATAGTTGTCCATGAAATGACGGTCGGCACGATCCCACACTTCTTTGGCAACGGCGCTTCGAGCATACAGATCCATACCCATGCCTTGTTCCTGGGAACCTTGGCCAGTGAAGACATAAGATGAGACAGGTTGCTCAACTTCAGCCTCAGCAAGCAGAACTTTGTCGCCACTCTCCTTGTTGGTAGTCTCAATCTTGATGATCTTGCGACCGGCAACCATGCCGACGTGTTCAAGCTTGACTTCCAGGTCGTCATTGGGCAGAACCATGCCTACGAGCGACACGTGGTAGCTGCGGACGCGGCCAATGTTGTTCTCTGCGGCCCAGGTCTCAACCAAGCTCCGGACAGCGGCACTGGAGTACATGCCGTGCGTGATAGTGCCTGGCAAATTGGCATAGCTTGCAAAGATGCGAGAGACGTGGATGGGATTGTAGTCGCCAGAGACACGAGCATAGGTCTCGTTCGAAGCTGGAGCTTTCAAGGACAGGGGAGTCTTGCCGCTCAGTGGAATGGCATTCTCAAAGTTGACGGGCTGATCGATGGTTTGACCATGTCTCTGCAAGTAATCGATGACCGGGTTTCCGTGAGAGACACCTGCGTCGTATTCAACCGAGGCGACTTGAATGATTTCCTTGGTGGGCAGTTCAAGTTCAACTTGGCCAACGGTCTCCACGCTTGAGAAAACAGTCTTGTTCTTGAAGCGAATCAAGCTCGAAAGGCGGAATGTCAAAGTCTGACCGAGCAGATCAATATCCGGCTCGTCAAGATGGAACCACTCCTTTGAACGGAGCACCGCAACGTCTTTCGACGTTGCCAGGGTTACCTGCATGGGCGTTTCCTGTTTGCGCTGGAACGTGTTCTCGAAGTCGGTGTATGTACCTCTGTAGAGGAATTGGCTGGTCACTTCCATCACCGGCTGTCCTCTGCGAGTGATTGTTCCACAAACCTCCACCATCTTGCCAGAGTCTTGGTTGAGCACCGCGTTGATGCGGGCAGATGTGTGAAGCTCGTCGCCGACTTTCAGGGGCTCGGCTCCAGGGAGCATGCGGTAGCCATTAGACAAGTGAACGAGCTTGAGCAGATCACCGTCAATCGAACGGGGAAAGATGGGTTTAGTGATGGCCTTCCAGCCCACAACAATTGCGAAGTCCATAGGAGCAAACACTTCCTTGCCAGGTCGGTCGACGAAAGCCTCGCCAGTATTCCCAACGGCGTGCACGAAGTCAGCAACGTCCTGAGTGACGATGGTCGCCTTGCCGCCGTCGAACATATTGGTGGTGGGGGTGTCGAACGGCACTGTCTTTTCTCCAAACCAAATACGGTAGTAGAACTCCTTAATGCGGTCGTTGCGACCATCCATGACCTCGTGAATTGGCGCATAGCCAGTCTCCGGGTGATAGGTAAACTTGAATGGCAATGCAACCGCTTCGCCCTCCGCAGTTCTCTCTTCCCACATGTTCATCGAGATCTCGTTCTTGCCAGAGAGACTGATGTCCAGGGTCTTGAGCAACTTGCCGGACTGGCTAGGCTCCTTGACCACAATTGTGGTCTTATAAGGGTCCTTTGGATGGGCGATCTCGACAGTCATGCCTCGAGTGGGGGCTAAGATGCGCTTGATGGGATTATTCTGATATCGAGCACCCTGGACGAAGACGTCGGCTGTGAAGAAGGCATGGCGCCATGAGTAGTTCTTGCCAGCAAGAAGTTGGATCCAGGCGTCGGCATCCGGCAGAGTGGCGGATGGTGATGATGACAGCCGGTAGGTGGTTCGAGAGCCGTCCGGAATGACAGTGACACCGTCAAGCTCGACCACACTTTCCGGGGAAGTGATGATCTTCCCGCCGAAGTACTCGATGACTGGTACGGCAGATTCGCGACCGCCATAGAAATCTCGTACGAGACCCTTGATGTGATCTTGATGGATACCGTCCAAGATGTCTTTGATAGGCTCGTCAACCTTGGTCGAGTACTTCACAGCCATAGGTCCCTGCAAGATACAAGTTCTGCCAACATCTTGACCAACAACAGCATCCAGATCCTCAGACTGCCAGAGGGAGTCTTTCTTGAACCAGAACTCGAAATTCTCGTCCAAAGATGGTACGAATGGTACTGGTTTCTGGCCACGACGCTGGCACAGCAGCAGGAAATGTTGAACGTCTTGCGCGTTGATCAACTGAGTCTCTGCAGCAGGGTAGGCGGCCAGGACCTTGTCCACGACTGGGAATGGATTGTCGAGCTCTGCATAACTTTGAATGAGAGACGGCTTGCCGGAACCAACAGTGAAGCGTTCCTCGACACGTCGGATGAAGTCAACTGTGAGGTTGCGAAGAGTGACTTCAATCCAGCGGGACTGATGCTTGACGTACATGAGCTCAACCATACGTCGAACAACTTCGGCGTAGGTCATGTCCTCGAGGTCAACAGTTTCACCTGCAGAGTTCTTGCCAAACCAGACTTTCTGAAAGTCGTCGTTCAGCTTCTTGATAATGTAATCGCGCTGCTTCTTAAGCTCCGCGACTCGCTTCTTCTTGTCTAGACTGAAGATCTTCTGATCCATCTCAGCCCAGAACTTGACACCCCGTGTGGCGAGCTTGTGAATTGGTTCACCCATCTCAGATCGAACAGTGATGACACCACCAGTGGGTCCTTTGTAGGTCTTCTCCCACTCAGTATCATCAACACCTTCAGCTTCGGCAATGGCCTTCTTTGCATTGGTAGAGGTGTGAGCCTCCTTCGCAGTCATCATTCGGCTACCAAAGAGAACACCGTCGAACGGCATGGGAGGATAGCCAAATCTGCGAGACCAAGTACCAGTCAAATAGGGGTATGTGTCATCTGAGCCACCAAATCCACTACCCGCAACAAGGATAATGTTCTGGCATTTTCTGATGCGACCGTACATTTGGATGACAGGTTGATGGAAGTCTTCGAAGGAGTGATGGCCACCACCACGGCCACCGGTCCACTGCAGAACGACAGGGAAAGTCGGATTGGCCTTTGCAATGTTAATGACCGATTGAATGGCATCCATCGAGCCCGGCTTGAAGGCAATGTGTTTGATACCGAGAGTATCAATGTACTCTTGGGCGACTTCGATTGACGGCACGCCGGCGCCGATGGTCAGACCTTCGATCGGAACCCCGTCGGCACGTAGCTGAGCGAGCAGTGGAATCTGCCAGCCCATGGCACGGGGATTGACATAGATCAAGTTGACAGTAATGCCTCGTCCGGGAGGAATAGCCTTTTCAATCTTGTTAAGCGCTTCAGTCATCTGTTTTGCATTGTAGTAGCCACCGCCCGCCAATTCGATGTGGTAGCCAGCGTTCATGGTTGCAGCGACAAAATCCCACGGGACTGTGCAGGGGGTCATGCCAGCAACCATCAGAGGCGGAACACCCAGCAAGCGTGACATCTTCGTATCGACATAGGTCTGGCCGACCGAGGTCTTGACAAGCCTGGGGCCATGCTCCTTGACCCAATTGGTCGCGTACTTGACGGCATGCTCTTCGTCGCGATCAAAGAGCTCCGGCTTGTATCCGACCTCAGGATTGGTACCTTCCATAGCGCCAGCCAAAATGACCCGGACACCAGTGCCATCTTTGTTTCGGTTGGTGAGGACCCCCAGCCCGGAGATGCCTCCAGGGCCAAAATCGATAATGTGAGTGGCGCCCTCGAATACGGTGGCTTGTTCCCAATGAACAGGATCTTGTGTGATCATGCGCACGAGGTCCGGGACCACATCTTTATCTTGCTGAGCGCGAAGATCCTCGCCGGTATTTGTGTCGTAAACAGGAATGGTCAGGCGAGAAGCAGGAATCTTGATGTCGCTGAGATCTTCGAGGATGAGTTTGTAGGCTTCAGTCAACAGAGGGCTGTGGAAAGGAGCGGTGATAGGGAGGAATCGATTCACAAAGCGTACTTTACGCTCAGTAAAGGGAATACGATTCTGGTCGAGGCCAGTAGGGGCCTTAACCTTTCGTAGTCGGAGATTAAGACCGTGGAGAGAGATTGGAGCCCCGGTGATGACGAAGTTGCGAGCACTGTTAACCAGAGAAATGGCAATGTGCCGATCTTTGGGCAGATGCTCGTTGGTGGCTTCAATATGCTCTTGGAGCTGCTTCTTTGACAGATCCCGGACAGAGAGCATGGGAGTCGGGGCACCCTCGCCAGCCTCGAGCGAGTCCTGCAGGATCGACGGGGCAAGGCTGGTGCGCGGATAGGCCTGCTGGCTGCGCATACCAATCCAGAAGAGCATGGTGATGGCTTCTCTGGCGACCTTTGCAAAACTCTCCCATGACGTGGCAGTGGCAATGGCCGCAGCGGTGACAACTCCTTGGGAGTGACCCGTTGTTCCATTGAGGCGCTCGTTGACCTCGCCAGGCGTTTTGCCTAGGACTTTGCAGGTAACTTGGTAATGAGCGAGTTGGACAAGACCAATCAAGGGCAGGCTGACAGGCGCAGAAACCAGGTAATCCGTGTCAGGCTGGGTTTCTCGGTCTGCCAACCAGTTAAGAATGTCGAGCCCCTTGGTATAGAATTTGTCTGCTTTCGGGCTCCTAGCCAGGTTTTGAAGCAGTTCGGCCGAGGATTCCACCAAGTCCTTGGTGAAAGACGGGTATGTGGTGTAGACCTCGCGCAGCTCCTCAAAATATTCCTCGATGTTACCCTGGCCACCAAAGACGGTGAAAATGTTCGCCTCCTCGTCGTCCGCGGCTCTCAGAAGTGCGGAATCGTGTGGTTTAATGGGTCGTGCCACAGCGGCGCGGCCAGCATAGTAGCATTGGACCACCAGGTTCTTCTTCGCAGTGATCCCGGGCAGTGTTGCAGCCAAAGCATGGACGTCATTGGCATGCATAAATGCTCGCTCGAATTCGTTCAGGGCCACCTTGAGCACCTCAACGAAGCCAGCGGCCTCCTCGTCATCATCGACTTCAGCGGCAATGAAGCCAATGTAACGGGCGACCAGTTCGGCGTTTGATGAGGGCTCATCATCCTGAGCCAATTCGTCTGTGGGTGCAGGAAGAGAGGTAATGAATGCATCTTTCAGCTGTGATGCCTGGAAGTGAAGGCCGGTAGGTATCAGGAATGAGTATTCGAGAGAGCCATGTGTAAGGATGAGAGGTCGGAGGTTTTGGGACGATCGGGGAGTGTGAGTGCCGGTTGCACCGCCGGAGTACATGGTTGCTGTCGTTGATGAGAATGTGCTTGTTTGGAGGAGAGTTCGCTGTTGTGGTGTTGAAGTGAGCAAGCTAATGCCACTTGGAACTGAGCAGTGCTAGAAAGTGAAGGAGAGTAGAGCTCTTGCACTGGCAACAATAATTCAATTGAGATGGGCGAGTGCAAAAGAGACGGCAGGATTAGTTAATGAGGAAAGGCCAGATTATGCCGCTGGAGCAACGGAAGGCAGGCTGATGAACCACAACTAGTGTCGAATCTGCTCTGTTGGATGCGATACGAATATGGCCGAAGTTGGAGCGTTGTTGAGAGCGTCAAGAAAGATTTTCCCGCGTCGCCGCTCGGAGTATCAGCACCCCAAGCGACCCATTCGAGCCAAGCCAGCCTCATGGCGCTCAACCACCCTTTGGCCAATGGAAATCCCCGGATGGCAAGCTAGTTTCTGGTGGGCCAATCTACTGCAGGGACATGTCGCAACGGCGTCATAGTTCCTCCCTCAACCCGCCGACGAAAAGACAGCTTGTCCAGTGGCCATGACAGACCTGATAGTAATCAGGAACCTTTAACAAAAGTCTGTTGGGCAGGCAGCACTTAATGGCAGAAGTCTAGGTACTAATCAGTGGTATTAACTTCGCGTTCTTCGTATCATGTTAAACGCGATACGAAACCGAAGAACACTGTGTTCAACTCGGAGGCACAGACCTCGGCCGCGTCTCCAACATTTTTTGGACAGGCTGCGAGCTGCAGCTTGCTCCTAAGAAATTTTGTGAAATCGTGGGGGAAGTCGCAGCGGCTGGAACTTCGGGATACCCACAGTGCCGCGGGTCCACCTCCCAACCAACACTGTTCGAGCTTATCAGGCTGATTCCTGCATTGGGCCAACAGCCAACAGAAGTCAAGGATTTGCTCTCCAGGGCTAGTGACAGGGCCGTCATTTTTTCATCATCTTTTTGCCCGCAGCTCGATCGCCTGGAGCTATCCCAACCAAACCGATCCGAATAGTGGCCATAACACGGTTCTCGCCGCTTGTCCTCTTCCGTCTTGATCCAGATCCAACCCTCTTGTCCGTGGCTACGCCCATATTGTCACCAATTACTCTTCGCCCCGATAATTGAAGATTGGAAGTTGGAACAACAGTCCATCACTTCCTTGTTCTCGTTCTCTTTTTCTCACACTTACAGCACAGCACAGTTCCTTCCCTCGCCAACCTGTGCTCACCATATACCATTGCCCCTGCTCTGATTCATTTCATCCAGCAACGGGCAAAAGGTGTTGACACCTTCTGAATCAACCTTCGCTACCCTCCCGTCTGCCACCTCCCATCACAATGCGTCCCGAAGTCGAGCAAGAGCTCGCCCACACGCTCCTTGTTGAGCTGCTGGCATATCAGTTTGCCTCGCCCGTGAGGTGGATTGAAACCCAAGATGTCGTCCTCGAGACGAACAGAACCGAGCGGATTGTCGAAATCGGTCCGGCGGATACCCTCGGTGGCATGGCCAAGCGGACACTGGCCTCTAAATACGAAACCTATGATGCTGCTACATCACTATCACGCCAAGTTCTGGCTTACAACAAGGACCTGAAAGAGATATACTACGATGTTGACCCTGTGGAAGAGGAGGCAGCCCCAGCAGCAGCTTCATCCTCCGGTCCAACACCGGCTCCCGCCGCAGCTCCCGCAGCAGCGGCGGCGGCACCTCCTCCGGCGGCCAGCGCTGGCCCTGCAGTTGCTGTTGCCGATGCTCCAGTTGCAGCTGTGGACATTCTGCGAGCTTTGGTTGCTCAGAAGCTCAAGAAACCACTTGCCGACATCCCACTCAGCAAAGCCATCAAAGACTTGGTTGGTGGGAAGTCGACATTGCAAAATGAAATTCTTGGAGACCTGGGTAAAGAATTCGGATCAACACCTGAGAAACCGGAAGATACACCTCTTGACGAACTGGGTGCTGCGATGCAGTCAACATTCAACGGCCAGTTGGGCAAACAGTCACAATCTTTGATTGCCCGCTTGGTTGCTTCCAAAATGCCCGGCGGCTTCAACATTACAGCCGTCAGGAAGCATCTCGAAACCAGCTTCGGCCTTGGTCCTGGCAGACAAGATGGTGTTCTTTTGCTCGCCCTTACCATGGAGCCAGCTTCGCGGTTGGGCTCAGAAAGCGACGCCAAGACGTACATAGGTGACGTCGCCCAGAAATATGCTGCTGCCGCAGGAATTAGCCTTTCTTCGGCCTCATCTGGCGGCGCCGCTGCTGGTGCGGCTGGTGCTGGTATGATGATGGATCCTGCCGCCATTGATGCTCTCACCAAGGATCAGCGGGCGTTGTTCAAACAGCAACTTGAACTGCTCGCTCGCTATCTCAAGATGGACCTGCGAGCTGGCGACAAGGCCTTTGTTGGCTCTCAAGAGGCGAACAAGGCCCTCCAAGCACAGCTTGATCTGTGGAATACCGAACATGGAGAATTCTACGCCCAAGGTATTGAACCATCTTTCAGCCCCCTGAAAGCACGTATCTACGACTCCTCCTGGAACTGGGCTCGACAAGACGCTCTCAGCATGTACTACGACATCATATTCGGCCGTCTGCAAGCCGTCGACCGGGAAATCGTCAGCCAGTGCATCCGTATTATGAACAGATCAAACCCCACCCTAATTGAGTACATGCAGTACCACATCGACAATTGCCCGACCGAGCGGGGTGAAACCTACAAGCTAGCCAAGGAGCTCGGCGAACAGCTGATCGAGAACTGCAAGGATGTTCTGAACGAAGCACCGGTCTACAAAGATGTCATGATCCCTACCGGTCCACAGACAACCATTGACGCCCGAGGTAACCTCGACTACAAAGAGGTTCCTCGTCAAAGTGCTCGCAAGCTCGAACACTACGTCCGGGAAATGGCTGAGGGTGGTAAAATTTCGGAGTACAGCAACCGTACCAAGGTTCAAAACGACCTTCGCAATGTCTACAAGTTGATCCGAAAGCAGCATAAACTCTCCAAGGCCTCCCAGCTACAATTTAACACTCTATACAAGGATGTTGTTCGCGCTCTAGCAATGAACGAAGCTCAGATCATGCCTCAGGAAAATGGAGATATCAAGAAACCTGGCCGCAATGGTTTGACACGAGCCAGCATGAACGGAACAATCAAACAGGGCAAAACCGAGACGATTCCCTTCCTCCACCTCAAAAAGAAGGAAGAACACGGATGGGATTACAGTAAGAAATTGACTGGAATCTACCTCGAAGGGCTCGAGAATGCTGCCAAATCCGGTCTTAGCTTCCAAGGCAAGATGGCACTGATGACCGGTGCTGGTGCTGGGTCTATCGGTGCCGAGGTTTTGCAAGGTCTCATCAGCGGTGGAGCCAAGGTGGTTGTTACAACCAGCCGTTACTCTCGTGAAGTCACTGAGTACTACCAGTCCATGTATGCTCGCTTCGGTGGCCGTGGGTCTCAGCTTGTTGTTGTGCCATTCAATCAAGGTAGCAAGCAAGATGTGGAAGCCCTCATCGACTACATCTACGACACCAAGAAGGGGCTGGGCTGGGATCTCGACTTCATTATTCCATTCGCTGCCATTCCCGAGAATGGTCGGGAGATTGACAGCATCGACTCGAAGTCCGAGCTTGCTCATCGCATTATGTTGACCAACCTTATCCGACTGCTTGGCTGCGTCAAGTCAAAGAAATTCGAGGGCGGATTTAATACCCGACCCGCCCAAGTCATGCTTCCCCTTTCCCCCAACCACGGGACTTTCGGTAACGACGGTCTCTACTCCGAGTCCAAACTTGCTCTGGAGACCTTGTTCAACCGCTGGTCTTCTGAGAGCTGGGGCGACTACCTCACTATTTGTGGCGCTGTCATTGGCTGGACCCGGGGCACTGGTCTCATGAGTGGCAATAACATAGTTGCAGACGGCGTTGAGAAATATGGTGTTCGGACCTTCTCGCAGCAAGAAATGGCCTTCAACTTGCTTGGCTTGATGTCTCCGGCCATTGTCGATCTTTGCCAGGAAGAGCCCGTTTTTGCCGACTTGAACGGTGGTCTTCAGTTCCTACCGGATCTCAAAGATCTCATGACCAAACTTCGCGCTGAGATTATGGAAACCAGTGCCATTCGCCAGGCTGTCACCAAGGAGACCGCTCTTGAGAACAAAGTTGTCAACGGTGAAGACAGCGAGGCTCTATACAAGAAGGTCACCATCGAGCCCAGAGCAAACCTTAAATTTGATTTCCCTGAGCTTCCTGACTGGAAGAAGGAAATTGAGCCGCTCAACGGCAAGCTGAAGGGCATGGTGGATCTTGAGAAGGTTGTCGTCGTCACTGGTTTCTCTGAAATCGGTCCATGGGGTAACTCTCGTACCCGCTGGGAAATGGAAGCCTATGGAGAGTTCTCCTTGGAAGGTTGCATTGAGATGGCGTGGATGACGGGCCTCATCAAGAACCACAACGGTCCTTTGAAGGGCAAGTCCTACTCTGGCTGGGTCGATGCCAAGACTGGCGAGCCTGTCGACGACAAGGACGTCAAAGCCAAGTATGAGAAACAGATCCTCGAGCACTCTGGTATCCGTCTCATCGAGCCTGAGCTGTTCAATGGATACGACCCCAAGAAGAAACAGCTGCTCCAGGAGATTCAAATTGAGGAAGATCTTGACCAGTTTGAGGCTTCCAAGGAGACTGCTGAAGAATTCAAACGGCAGCACGGTGCCAAGGTCGAAGTTTTCGAACTTGAATCTGGAGAATATAGCGTCCGCCTGAAGAAGGGCGCGACTCTCCTCATTCCAAAGGCGCTCAGATTTGACCGTCTGGTCGCTGGACAAATCCCGACCGGCTGGAACGCCAAGACCTATGGTATTCCGGACGATATCATCTCTCAAGTCGACCAGGTCACCTTGTTCGTCCTCGTCTGTACTGCGGAAGCACTTCTCTCTGCTGGTATCACAGACCCTTACGAATTCTACAAGTATGTCCACCTGTCAGAAGTAGGCAACTGCGTCGGTTCTGGCATTGGAGGTACCACCGCACTCCGTGGTATGTACAAGGACAGATTTATGGACAAGCCCGTGCAGAAGGACATTCTCCAGGAGTCTTTCATCAACACCATGGCTGCTTGGGTGAACATGTTGCTCTTGTCGTCCACGGGACCGATCAAGACACCAGTCGGTGCTTGCGCGACGGCGGTCGAGTCAATCGATATTGGCTACGAGACCATCATTGAGGGCAAGGCTCGTGTCTGCTTCGTCGGTGGTTTTGATGACTTCCAAGAAGAAGGTTCTTATGAATTCGCGAACATGAAAGCCACTAGCAATGCAGAAGACGAGTTTGCCCACGGCCGCACGCCCAGAGAAATGTCCCGCCCCACTACCACCACTCGAAACGGCTTCATGGAATCTCAAGGTTGCGGTATGCAAATTATCATGACGGCCCGTCTCGCGTTGGATATGGGTACCCCCATCTACGGCATCCTCGGCCTAGTCTCGACTGCAACCGACAAGATTGGGCGATCCGTACCAGCTCCTGGTCAAGGCGTGTTGACCACGGCCCGTGAGAACCCAGGCAAGTTCCCGTCGCCTCTGCTCGACATCAACTACCGCAGGAGACAGCTCGATCTTCGACGACGGGCCATCAAGAACTGGCAAGAATCAGAGCTCTTGTATCTGCATGAAGAGGTTGCGGCAATGAAGGCACAAGCCGGCTTTGGCTTTAATGAAGCCGAGTATATGGAAGAGCGTGCGGCTCACATTGAAAAGGAGGCCATCAGGCAGGAGAAGGAGGCTCAGTTCAGCCTGGGCAACAACTTCTGGAAGCAAGATTCTTCCATCGCTCCTCTCCGTGGTGCTCTAGCAACCTGGGGTCTCACTATCGATGACCTTGATGTTGCCTCTTTCCATGGTACCTCTACGGTTGCCAACGACAAGAACGAATCAGAGGTCATCTGCAAGCAAATGGCTCATCTCGGCCGCAAGAAGGGCAATGCGCTACTCGGTATCTTCCAGAAGTATCTGACCGGCCATCCCAAGGGCGCCGCAGGAGCTTGGATGTTCAATGGTTGCTTGCAAGTCCTCAACACTGGTCTGGTGCCTGGCAACCGCAACGCCGACAATGTCGATCAGGTCATGGAGAAATTCGACTACATCGTCTATCCGAGCCGCTCACTACAGACCGATGGCGTCAAGGCATTCTCAGTCACGTCTTTCGGCTTCGGTCAAAAGGGCGCCCAAGCCATTGGCATTCATCCCAGGTATCTGTATGCTGCATTGGACGAGGCCGACTTCCAGCGCTACAAAATGAAGGTCGAAGCCAGACAGAAGAAGGCGTACAGATTCTTCCACAACGGCATGATCAACAACACCATCTTTGTCGCCAAGTCCAAAGCTCCTTATCCAGACGAGATCATGCAGAAGGTCTTCCTCAACCCCGACCAGCGTGTCTCGGCCGACAAGAAATCTGGCGAGCTTGTGTACACCCCCGTCTCGCCTAAGAAGTCATTGAGCCACACTGCATCGGAAACAAAGGCCATGCTTGAGTCTTTGACGAAGGCCAGCGCTACTGAAGGCTCCAAGGTTGGAGTGGACGTTGAGGACATTCGTGCTATCAACATTGAGAACGAGACGTTTGTCAAGAGAAACTTTACGGAGCAGGAGCAAGCCTACTGCAACAAGGCCGCGTCTCCCCAAGCGTCATATGCTGGACGGTGGAGCGCCAAGGAAGCGGTGTTCAAGTCGCTGGGAGTTTGTGGCAAGGGTGCTGGTGCTCCCTTGCATGACATTGAGATTGTCGCCGACGAGAACGGGGCACCGAAAGTTGAGCTCCACGGAGCTGCTCTCGAGGCTGCCAAGCAAGCTGGTGTCAAGAAGGTGAACGTCAGCATCAGCCATAGCGAGAGCCAAGCCATTGCTGTAGCTGTTTCTGCATTTTGAGGATCCTCGGCATTGGATGATGGGTATTGTACAAATCTGGGCATGATTTTAGTTGCAGGACCAGCACATTGAGGTGGAAGCGTTTTATTTGTCCGTTGGGCCATCATGGGCGTTGTTTGCTAGCGGGACGAGATGCTACGGTCTCGTGGGAGGAGATGCACTCTGCATTCGTGTAAAAAGGAGCCACCATCGCTCTCAATGAAGCGTAATAGATTTTAGCCTTGAACTCAGTCCGGCATCTGCCACAGTTTTGTGTTCTAAATATTCCGTGCGAGTCAATGACAAGGCGAGTCGGGTGAGCAAAATATGTCGCCGCCGAGCCTCACCACCGAAGATCTGCCGCCGGCATTTTTCCAACGATGAAGGCTTCAGGTAGTTTATCTGTCTTCCAGCCCTCTCGTGGCATATCCTGTTTTGAGGGCGTCATAGAACCCTGCACCACTGGAGTCTCTACTGCTTCGGTTCGAGTTGTAGGACCTAGAGCTCGACCTCGTCGATGCAACGGACCAAGTGTCTCCTTCTCCCGATCGGCCCTTCTCGAAAGACCAATTTGGCCGAGAGAAGAGCCGGGTCAATGCATTTTCAGCTTGGAGCCATAATGACTGCTAAGTATCCCTTAAAGCCCTTCAAGTATTCCGACGGACCACGTTGAACTGTTATCATGGTCCTGTCTGTATGCACGTCCGAAGACACGAGAGAGAAACGCGCATTTTGTCTTTCCATTTTCCTTTACTGACGCCGTAACCCCACGGCTTACGGTATCTTGTCGATTTGCTCACTATCACTGTCTGCGCCGCCCAATCCTGGATTGACAATGGTGAACAGTCTCTCCGTCGAGCAACAAGCGCGAGCCGCCAAAGCATACATACTACAGCAACTACGGGAGACGGAAGATGGCCTCTCTGTACTTCAGGACAAGGACTTCCTCGGCAGGCTGGACATAAACTTCATCACCATCTTTGGCATTTTCGCCGAACTTTATGGCTATCGACACGACTGCCTAGATCAACTCGTGGATCTGATCACAATGTGTGGAAAGAGCTGGCACGAGAGATCGCCAGAACTACGGAAGATCGACAAACAGCGAGAACTGGATCCTGAGTGGTATCTCTCGAATCAGATGTTGGGCGGTGTTTGCTACGTCGATCGATATGCAGGCAATCTGGCGGGGATCAAGAAGCGAATACCATATTTCAAAGAGCTGGGATTGACCTATCTGCATTTAATGCCTCTCTTCCTTGCACCTCAGCCTCTCAACGATGGCGGATACGCCGTGTCAAGCTATCGAGACGTCCAGCCTAGACTAGGTACCATTGACGAGCTCAGGGACCTAGCTACCGAGTTGAGAGAAGCTGGTATCAGCGTGGTGCTGGATTTGGTTTTCAACCACACCTCGAATGAGCACCAGTGGGCAAAGAAAGCAGCCGAGGGAGACCCCGAGCATTCTGCCATGTACTGGGTGTTCCCCGACCGCACCGTCCCATCCGCGTTTGAGCGCTCAACTCGCGAGATCTTTCCGGATGATCACCGTGGGTCCTTCATTCAGCTACCGGACGGACGCTTCGTGTGGTCCACCTTCTATCACTTCCAATGGGATCTGAACTATTCGAATCCGGCGGTATTTCGAGCGATGGCGGCCGAGATGCTCTATTTGGCCAATATTGGCATCGATTTCTTTCGCATGGATGCTGTGGCGTTTATGTGGAAACAGATGAACACCGACTGCGAGAACCTTCCGGAAGTCCACAAGCTGCTGCGAGCCTTCAACGCGCTCTGTCGCATCGCCGCCCCGTCCGTGCTTTTCAAGTCCGAAGCAATCGTGCACCCCGACTTTGTGGTCCAATACATCGACAAGTATGAATGCCAGCTCTCCTACAATCCCCTCCAGATGGCCTTGACGTGGGAGGCGCTGGCGACAAGAGACGTTTCCATGCTCTCCCAGGCGATCGAGCGAAGACATAACATCGCCCGCGGCTGTGCGTGGGTCAACTACGTCCGCTCCCACGACGACATTGGCTGGACCTTTTCCGACGAAGACGCCAGAGAACTCGGCAAAGAGGGATCGAGCCACAGGAAATTTCTGAACGCTTTCTTCGTCAATCGCCACCCCGGCAGTTTCGCCCGCGGCGTTCCCTTCCAAGACAACCCGCGCACAGGCGATTGCAGGATATCAGGCACAACGGCATCCCTGGCGGGACTGGAGTCCATGCAAGGCCATGCGATTGAACGCATCCTCATGGCATACTCTATCGCCATGTCAACGGGCGGGATCCCACTGATCTACCTAGGCGACGAAGTCGGCCAGCTGAACGATTACAGCTACCTCAACGACCCGGCGAAGATGGACGATTCCCGCTGGGTCAACCGTCCTTTCTACCCGGAAAGCCGGTACGCCGAGCGAAACAACCCCTCCACCATCCCTGGGAAGATCTACGCGGGCATCAAACATCTCATTCGACTGCGCAAGGGGACCGAGGAGCTGAGCGGCGGCAGGGCAATCGGCTTTTACACGGGCAACCCCACAGTATTAGGGTACCAGAGGCCTGGGGCGACTTCAAACGTGCTTTGCTTGTGCAATTTCTCCGACGAAAGCCAGTGGGTCGGACGCGACAGGTTTCTGAGCATGCCGGTGGAAGCCACCGATCTGGTCAGTGGGTATGGGATTAATTTGAGGGATGCAGGCATTCACTTGAAGCCGCACCAGTATTTGTGGTTGAGATTTTGAGCCATAGACGGAGCATAGGATGGAGGCGTGGCATTGAATGTTTATCCTAGCGTATCGTGTTCATTTGTGTCGGTAGGTACGGAGTAGTAGTTGTTTGTATTTAAGCAATACGTGTCTCTGTAACGTGCTGTCCTGTTGCGCAGGCAGTGAAGTCTGGCAGTTGCATGTTTCGACGGGGGCATCGGTTGTCGACATCGACACTCTCAGGGGGATTCCCATTTCGACTATGCGAGATATCGACGACACTGGCTAGGCAGCAGGCTTGGAGGGGTAGATAATCTACGGCAAGTGCGAGCGAGAGTTAAAGAAAAGGGACAAGGTCTGAATTCCATAAGCTCGCTGATTTCGGAGACAAGGAGATCGAACGCCGGTGACTTGCCAACTCCACAGTGTGTTTTCACGATGTATCGGAAGAAGAGCGTCTACTTCCAACTTCACTCCGTGACCGGCTTCATCCACACAGTCAGGTTGGGTCCTCGGTAGTAAGGCCCGAAGACGTCTCGCCAGGGTAAATGGTCCGTCCGAGGACTATCGGCAACCCGACTTATATCAGCTCAGCTCAGCGAACGAGGATCCCCATGACAGGGAGGAGATCGAACAAAAGGAGACGGGAAGTGGCGCAGTGGCCGGGCCATAATTACCTCTCGTCGGCCAGCTCCAGATTGAACTTCCGGTACGTGTGCGCGAAGATCATGCGCAGTTCGGCCCAACCAAGGTTGAAGCCTAGACACATTCTCAGTCCCTTGCTGAAGGGCACGAGATATTTCTCCAGGTCTTTGGCATGCTCGCCCTGCCAGCGCTCAGGCTTGAAGACGTCTGGGTCCGGGAAGATGGATGGGTCGTGGTGCACGAACCATGAGCTGGTGCTCACGATGGTCTAGGTCGAGTCTCTCGTGTCAGCATCAATTACAGTCGCGGGTACAAGCAAGCGAAGTTGGTTTTGCTCACCCCTGCTGCGACCTGCTTTCCATCGATGACGGCACCGCCCTGGGGTACAATGCGAGGCAAGCCACTTGGAATGCCGGGCCCGATGCGAAGAGACTCCTTGATTACGGCATTCTGTTGCACGTTTTTAGCAGGTGTACGTCAAAGGTCAGATATCAGGTCACCGGTCACTGGTGGACTCACCAGGAAGGGCATTTGCTCCAAAACGCTGAGCTTGGGTTCCTTGCCAGGCCCCAGCTCTGGCCAGTACTCCTTCAGCTCATCCTTGAGCTTCTTCACCAGATCGGGCCGCTTGAGGAGGTAGAATGTGCCGATCATGATGACGTTGGCTGTCGTGTCGCCGCCACCGAACATCAGCGCCTGGCTCTCGTCGTATAGAGATTTGGCGCTAGCAGGGCCTCGAGTTTTGTGGGAGTTGGGGTCGAGCAAGATGTGGTAGATCGTCGTCTTGTGAGGGAGTGCTTTGAGGGTTTCAGGGTCGTTGACATGGCCGTCGATTTGCTTTCTGAGGAGCTAGACACCTGGCTTGAGGATCATCGCTACTAGGGGACTAGGGGATGTGACACACCTGCTGCATGTTGACCAAGCCTGCCGTCTCGGGGGCAGCCTTTTTGGCCATCTCTGGCGGCATTCCCATGACGAGTTTTCTGATGAGTTTGAAGTGGAAGAACACGGGCACAAGGGCAGTGGAATTGTGCATCGCCTCGACGAGCGGATCGTGGAAGTCCGGTTCGTCGACTGCGTTGCCAGACTGTCCAAAGCAGAGATATGTGATGACATCCATCGTCACGCACTGGAAGGCGAGAAGCAGGTCCGAGGGTTTTCCAGCGCTGGTTTGGCGAATAAAGGCGGCGCATAAGTTGTTCACCTGCACGTCTTCAGCAATCTGTCGCCGGCACAACGGAGTTCCGTGATGTCGTCGTGGAGAGGAAAGCAGTTACCTTTTCACGGAGGATGTGTTCCGCTTCCTCGACAGCCTTGACGGAGAAAAGCTTCGAAAGCACATCGCGGCGCTCTTTCGCTTCTTTGTAGGAGACGTATCCGAAGGAGGACTCATCCTCGCCGAACGAATGGTATAAAGCTGGGTCTTTGTCCCACCGGTTCTTGGTGTTATAGATGTCGAAGAACGCATCCGGGCTTTTAAAATGGAGCTAGAATAACAGTGTTATGTGTTGGACTTGATATGATGGACAGAGGCCCGGGGAAGAGTTGCGTGGTATTGGTTCAACGAACATTACCACATCATGCTTACCTCGTTGGGACGAATGCGGACCACAGGACCTAACAAGACGAGTCAGTCAGGCATCCAGCCCATGCCGGACTGACGAGGATGTTTGCCGATCGCTTCCTTACCATAGATCTCGTGCAGCTTGATCAACTCATGGGTGAACGACTTTGTGCATTGGAAGTAAGCTTTCCAGAGGCCCGTGGCAGCCGCGAGGCGGGGTCCCGGGAAGGTTGACAGTGGATGCAAGAAGAGGCGGTAGACGGTGACGGCAACGATGTAGGCTGCGCCAAACACCAGTGCCAAACACAGCGTGTACACAACCGAGTGCGTCACCTTCAGTGAAGGCGGTAGAGAGTCCATGGCTGTTCAAACTGAGGTCGACAACCCGGCGGCCGTGTTCACCTCCTTTGTAGGTGGACGGCAGAGACGATACCCAAGAGCTCCAAGAGCGTACCCATACATAACATCCTCGACGTTTGACCCCGCGGCACCCTGTCAGGAGCCTTGGCTGTGTCCGGATTCATTGAACTGCTGATAAGCTCCATGTCGGTTATGCACTAGGACGCGGCCTCATATTCCTTCCACCAGCCCCGGGCCTAGCTTCAAAATCACATATCTCCGTGGGTGGCCAATGACACCACAGGCCAGTCGTAAACGCCCACCACTGGCCGCTGGTCATTGATTCTAGCCCTTGGCGACATGGCACAGTACTAGTACGGCGTACTGAACAGGGTCAAACTTAAGTCTCCTGCAGCTGTCCGCACTGATGTGCTTCTACCAAAGCGTAAATTGCGTCACTTACAAAATGCGAGGTATACCGGCTCGCTATTTTGGCGGCATGCCAGAAAGGGAGTGCTCTATCCTGTACCTCTTCCACCCATCTGGATGTGTCCGGTATCCCGTTCGCGTCAATGGCTGCCCCCGGTGACCAAATCCCCGTGGAAGATGGAAGTGATCTGGATTCCGCATATGACCTCAACAATGACAACGAGTCGGAAACGTTCAGTCTCCAGTCTAGTGTTCGACAGTATGTCTATGAGAATGGCAGGAGGTACAACTCTTATCAAGCCGGAAAGTACTGGTAAGTGATTGCGCTGTGCACGGTGGATGATGAGTTTGCGTGTGACTGATTCGGCGTCAAGGGGTCCCAACGACGATGCCTTTCAAGAATCTCTCGACATCTCACATCATATATTCCGACTCACTCTTGACGGCGATCTGTTCATCGCGCCTATCGGACCCACACCCCAGCGAGTTCTTGACCTTGGCACGGGCACGGGGATTTGGGCCATCGAATTCGCCGACACGTATCCTTCGGCGTCTGTCATCGGAACGGACCTCTCGCCCATCCAGCCGTCTCTTGTCCCGACAAACTTGCAGTTCGAAGTGGATGATTTCGAGCTAGAATGGACATACACGAAGGAAAGCTTCGACTTCATCCACGCCCGGGCGCTGTATGGCAGTGTGTCTGACTACGGTAGTCTGTATCGGCAGGTCATGGCCCACCTCAAGCCCGGAGGCTGGTTCGAAGAAACAGAGGTCGGGGTGGTGCCGTATAGTGACGACGGCAGCATCAGAGGAACGACTTTGGAGGAGTGGGGTGAATTGAGCTTGACCGCTGGAGACAAATTCGGGAGGACTTTGCGGATTGTAGACCAGACCAGGGACCTCATGGAAGCTGCAGGCTTCACCAACATCACCTACAGGACATTCAAGTGGCCGGTGGGCCCATGGGCAAAAGACCCAAAGCTCAAGAGAATCGGCTTGTACAATCGCATGAACTGGGAGGAGGGAATGGAGGGGTGGTTGATGTTTTTGTTCACCACTTTTCACCAGGTCGGTTCTCCCGGGCTGCCAGACGATAAATGGATGCCTGCTAACACCGCGGTTCAGTGGTCTCCTGATCAGGTTCGAGTATACGTCGCTGAAACTCGCCGACTGTTGCGCTCCAAAGACGTGCATGCTTACCAGATAGTTTCATTTTGTTGTGGTCAGAAGCCTCCCAGAGATACCGGGAGAGAGTAGGGACCCTGTCTGGACGTGGACAGAAGTCTATGCACACCAGTTGGTGGTTGCAACTGCTCTCATTCTGTGCGGCATGATCCCACATCCGCCAAAGAGCAGAGAGAAGCACAGGTGATGGTTAGGACGAGGTCAAACTGGAAGCTACCCAAGATCGCCCGTCGACGGAGCGGACCGCCCGCGACCTGCGATTCCTAGGAGGAATGGGCTTTTTACTGGCTTGTCCGTAAGAACGAGATGTTTTGGCGCCGGGCCCGCCTGCGGCCTACGACCGTCGGGCTGCGGGGATGCAGAGTCGGGCATCCGGTGCTGTTTGTGGTGGTGTGTACTCGTACCCATTCTGCACGCCCTTGCCGGGTCCACCGCGCGACTATGAAGAAGCTGGAAATACGGCCACAAGTTCGGTAGGTACGTATGTACATAGAGCGACACAACCTTCACATCGACATGGCGAGTTACTTTTCCTTCTTCTGCACATGCCATTCTCTAGGTTTCGCAACCCAATGCAATAATTGGCCGCGTTTCATAGCCTCACCACGAAGACGAGATAGCATTCTTTTACTCTTCTAGGTGGGTCTCGACAGGGCACAAGGTATTTCAGGACTTTCGGGACTGTCTCCGTGCCACGCAGCCGTTGAAGCATCTCAATACCTACCGAGTATGCTCAGTGCCACAGTCTCTCTGCAGGCTTCCTTGGCGCCCTCTGCGCCGTCAATTACGAACATCATCTCCTTCACAGACAAAAGGACAACAGCAAAACATATTTGAAGGGTGCCGCGCATAAAAACCCCGGCGCGTCAGAGAGAGATTCCGAATAGTGTTCTTGGAAAGTGCTTTGTGAACCCCAATCGTCCAGGTTTCCAGTTCTACAACTTAACTTTCTCACCTTGAGATATTATGCTAGCCTCAGTAAAAATGTTAGCAGTACTCCATACTCCGCACCCGTATGTCTTCCAGCTAAAAGCGCTTGACATGGTGCGACGTGTGTACGAGCACTCTCTCCAGATAAGCTGGCTGCTAGGGAGTAGGAGTGGGTCTGTGTGGTGGTTGCTGTATCAACTGCAAAGTCAACAATGACGCCATGGCCATCGTCTCATTTGTCCCTCACTTGACACTCACTTCGTGTTCCGGAAGCTGGAGCCTGGAACTGCCAACTCAGATGGTGCAACCACCTCACTGCCACTTCACCGCACCGTGCCAACCACGTCACAAAATATGCGGTAGCTCCGCACCAGCAATGTCAATCTATATTCACAAATAACTCAGCAATACCCTCCCTGTGATCACGCCGTCCTTCGCAGCTGACCGACCATCTTGCCCGACGACATGACTGTGGTCATGGAGCCTAATCCCATGCCAGGCACATTTCTGCCTGACAACAACTTTTCTTTCCGCTGCGCACAATTCAAAGCATCTCCATTTCAGCCTCCTGATCGCGACAGTCCCAACGCTTCCTCTTGGTCACAAAATTCCCAGCAAGTTCGTCGACCGCCGGTCTCTGTCTCAGACACAATCTCCGAAGACCAACGCTCCAGCCGCAAGCGACCGCGACTCAATACAAGACATCTTCACGATGAGGCTCAGATCAGTTCCAGATCCACGACCTGCGAAGTCCTGAGTCCTTCACCTCTAGTCAATACGAATTACCGTATCGCAGGCGGTCTCGATACGCCTACGGCTTCCAGAGCGCAGCAAGAGGAAGATGCCCGCGAATTTGATTACGAGATCGACTGCCGACCGAGCAGATACAACTCCCAGAACTCAGTCCACACCTCAGACTCTTACTTCCCGAAGACACCTGCCCCGGACCAGAACCGGACGAGCAAGCGAAGACTATCGCCCCCTTCACCGCCAATGAAGGGCTGGGGGAAGACGGTGTGGGCTTTCACCGGCGGTATTGCTGGCAAAGTCATCAATTTCTGCTGGAGCACCACTTTCAGCGGATTCTATGCCGGCGGTGGCGGTGGCTATAAGTTCGATGCTGGTACGCCCGGGTTGGCCTCAAGCACTTGGACCGAAGTCGACTCGAAATATGACTTTTTTGATAACAGCAAGGGCGCGCCTTCGAGGGGAATTGACCGGGAGACAACACCGGTGCCAGGGGGGTTTCCTGATGAAGGACCGGAATTTATCGAGGAGTACATGTCCAAATTAACTGTCGACCAGGAGCAGAACCATGACCTGACACCCTGTAAGAGTCGGGTGAGAGAGTCGCCGGCGATTTCGCGCCACAATAGCTGGGTGGTAGTTGAGAACAGCTACAGCACTTCAAGATCGAGGGAATCAAGCCCAGCCCGGAAGAAGTCTAGAGCGAGTACTGCGAATCTTTACGCAGCGCGACCATCACATGCGCCGCGGCATTCAAGTGGCACTCTGTCCCGTCCGTGCCTCACCCCCAGGTTGTCGACAGGGAGATCATCAGCATCCTATGCCTCACCTCGCACTTCAATTAGGTCGATTTCCACAACAAAGCATCAACCCCGCCATTCAACAGCCTCAATTCCCACTATCAGCTCCCAAGATAACCACGGAAAGCTCCCATTAAAGCGTCCTGGTAGTATTCACGCAAATCGTGTCTCCATCGCCTCTCCACGCCGGCAATCCTCGATATCTGAAACAAGTCCCTCTCAAAAGCCGTCACCCGAAGTTCGAAAATTTGAGCAAAAGATGCGCAAGAAGGAGGCCAAGCAAGATCAGACCATGAATCGCTTCAACGATCGTCTGGAGGCGATGATCAGGGAGGGTCAAGCTGCGCTGGGAAGCCGAATTGAGGTTGAGATAGGAGATGAAGACGTCAACCTGGATGAGGGTTACTATGAGAATGGAGAAGAGAAAGGGGGTGTCCTTGGGTGGGGAACCGAGGAAGGCAGGCACTGGCCGCAGCCTTAGGAGGGTTACCGGCCTGTACCGTCTGTTATCGACGGGATTGACGAGATCGAGGGGTCTAGCGAGGATGGATGGTCCAGTGTCTCGACGGATGAGAGGAGCTGAACCCAAAACTCGAGCAAGCGAACTTGCACATACCAAAAGCAGAGCGATGCACGGGCACAATGCACACCCGAAAGCGCGGCCATAAAAAGTGCGCTCGACAAGAGGGAACACGAGTAAGTCGCTCGCCCAATTCTTTCTCTCTTCGCTCTTTATAAAATCTGGATACTGTTCTTTGGTTCATATTGGGGCGTTGTGGATGATACCCTGGATGATGATTTCTAATGAATATGCCTCAAATCGAACAAACCCTTCGTAGCAACGTCTCTGCTTTTAAGTGCCATTCCTCAAAGTTCTTCCCATAATTCTTCAATCAACAAGAACTTCAACGTCGGCCCGACACAGCCGTCAGCCATCAGCTGGAGCAACTCACGAGGAAGGCGGCTTTTCGTGGCACATTCAAGGTCCCACCGAATGATACAGACGGCTGAAAAATCGGGTGCATCGTTCCATTCCCTTCAGCTGTCAAGCCATAGCCACAATTCGGAAACAGCTATAGAGTCAAGACAGCGGAAGGGAGCCTGGCAATGGTGATTTCCAAAGCCCCGACGTGGCTGGCCATTCGATAGAAGGAATTGTCCCGTGGTGCTGCACACCCACCCAGAAGCCTGGCTGTGGCATTTCGGGACTGTGCCGAGACAGCTCTTGGCATTGACGCGCGGTTTATCGACAGCGTTTCGAGTCAATGGCTGAGCGTGAGTTCCTGGTGTTTATTGAACCTCCTCTGTTTCGAGACACTGGAGACAGCCTGTCCGGGTGGGGATGAGCGGTGCGGAAGCTCAGCCACGGTGGGCTTGAATACTTCTGGTGTCGCGTTTTCTGGGTGGCTTTCACGTTCGGTCCGCGGGAGCAAACTCTCCTGCAGTCGCGTCAGATGCTCGAGCCTTTCCTGGTTCTGAGCGATCATGAGCTGGAGCTCGCGCATTGGCTCGTCCGCCTTCTCTTCCGAATCGCCTGTGTCGATATCCGACGGCAACTCGTCCCGCGTGACTGCCGTCCGCATGTCGGGGTCGGGGTCGGGGTCGGGGTGGTCGATCGGCCACTTCGGCAGTATTTTCTGCGCTGGGGTTGCAAAAGACCGCCCTGCAGACCCTTCAAAGATATATCTCGCCCAGCGTCTGTCGCTCGCAAAGGCTAGGTTGACCTGTTCTCGGAGCAGTTCGTACTCTCTGGCCGAGAATCCGTGCTCTGCCCCGTCAGCGCTGTCCTTGTCCATTTGGGCCTGTAGATTCTGCGACTCGGACGCGATTTCCTTTCGCACTTGGGCCAGCCGCTCCGAGTATGCCATTGCTTTGGCCTTTAGATCCTGCCTTTCCCGTAACGACGCTTGAAGAGACGCTCGGTGCGCCATGATCAACGGCACGAGAGTCCGCGCATCCTGCTCATTGACATTGACATGTCCTGAAGGATCTCGTGTGCTTCGTCCCTGGGACCCGCCCGCCAAGGTTTTCTTGAGCACGACCATGGCGAACTTGGCGAGCACCTCCTCAAACTTGTCGCCCTTGCATTCATCGAGCATTGTCTTCCTCAGCACGACTTCCCTTGGGAGGATGCCGTTTGATTTCAGTTCCGCAAGCCATTTGTAAAGCGCCGCGCGGAGGTTCTTGCTTTGCAGGGACGTCGTAGGCGGGAAATGCGGAGACAGCCTGGGCTGGGTGTCTATGGGAGAGTAGAGGCGGAAGAGGTGATAGAGCGCCCATTCTGTGGCCTTGACGCGTGCGTGGAGGTTCTGCGCCGATTTAGCAGTGAAGAGAGGCTCGGAGATGGACGGCCAGTCGGGAAGGAGATCGAGGTCGAGAAGGTGCAACGCGTGCACGAAGATGGAGATGTTGCTTCGACGGCTCCATTGAACATGGGGTGAAGGTCGTTGCTCCATGGTCGCAGGGTACTCGTAATAACATACTGGGTTGTAGCACCACGAGCGTCGGGTCAAAGTGCGGGGAGTTTTGGGCGGGCCGGGCCCTGTCGACCCTGGAGTCAGGCCGCTAGTATAGTTTTAAGCCGCGTTAAGTGGAAGCCCCTTTCTCGTTGCAAGCCGGCAGCCTCGCGGGGAGCCCCTTGCCCCTTTTTTCTTCCCCGCCTGGCTACCAGGTGGTGTGCGGTTCTCGCATTGTTCTCGTTAGACCGTTTCATATACATCGAGGCCCCAAAATCATGCCCGAACCTAAAACATTATCGGTATGGTCATTGGCAAAGAAGGGTTGCTCCAATATGAGAGGTCCAGATGGAGAAACTTGGGGGCTATTAATGAGTGGGAGCTCTGGCCGCAGGGTATTATGAAATTCAGAATTCACCTCTCCGACATGTGTCATGATACCAGTCCCGAATGTCTTTCAAAGGTGCTAGAAACCTATCGTTTCGACATTGCTTGCGACTACGCTCCTCTAGATCGCGCTCTTCTCGACCAAAATGGCAGCCCACTTCGGAGCCAACTACGAACGCCACCCGATGGTCGCGCCCATTTGGCAGAAGTTGGAAACCATCGAACAGCAGCTCGACCATCTTGACTCGGCCGTGAACGCCATCTTGAAGCATCTGAACATCACACTGCCCGGAACAGACTCAAATGCAGATCGAAACGCCTCTACCACGTCAGAAACTGAAGGTCCGCCCACCACTGAAGTCTCTGATGAGCCGTACGAGTACAAATCGCTTGACAGTGAAAAGGCCGAGATTCGTGTTCTTGCTCTGAACAATGCGAGCGAGGAAATCGATGTAATAACGGGCTCGTTGGTTCATCTCAGCTTGGAGGATCAGCGTTCCGCAGGATGGAAGCGGTACAATGCTCTGTCTTATACCTGGGGGGAGCCGAAGATGGACCGTCGCATCGTCATTGACGGTCATCCATTCTTCGTCACGCAGAACCTAGAAAGCGCTTTGCGGCAGATGAGGAAGACCGCGAGCAAGGCTGCTGCCTCCACGCCGCGAGGGGCTGCGAAACAGACCTTTTGGTGGATAGACCAGATTTGTACCCGCCTTCCCATGAGCCAAATGTGCTCTTGTGCTAACCATTTGATCGTTCGGTAGGCATCAACCAAGCTGACCTTGAAGAACGAGGCAGCCAGGTCTCTTTGATGCGGCGTATCTATAAGAGCGCCTCGTCTGTTCAGGTTTGGCTAGGAGATGCCGTCGAAGGTAGCGCTCTCGCCATGGACCTCGCGGTGAAGATCGGCCGGCCTCCCCCTCGAGGCCCCGGACAGAAAGAAGTGGTATATCCCGGTTTCGGCGAAGACGAGGTGCGCCAACATTGGCAAAGTCTTCGACTTCTGCTGAGCCAACCTTGGTGGGAGAGATGTTGGATCCGGCAAGAGGTCTCGCTAGGGTCCGGCGGCCTGGTGTTTTGGGGCGAGCACGGCGTGGGCTTGGATGTGATTTCTCAGGCTGCAATGGCCATCGAGTATGCCGATAGCCTTGGTCACCGGCTTCCCGGTGCCTTTGCAAACGATCCAGAGCAAAATGCGGACGACAAAGCGATCAAATTTGATTTCTATCACCACGCCAAAGGGCTGCGCACCTTGAGGAAACACGCCCATGCTGGTCATTCGTTTCTCCCACTGCCGGAACTCCTGCTGCATGCGCGGTACTGTAGCGCCACTGACTTGCGAGACAAGGTCTATTCAATGCTCGGCCTGGCAGATCCGGAGATCTATCCTCTCCGCGCAGACTATCGTCTTTCTCTTCCTGAGGTGTTGAAGTCTGCAGCGCGTGTAATCTTGCCGTCAAAGAAAGGCTTGCGCCTCCTCGGAGCATGCCAGAATCACGACAGGCGTCACGACTTGCCTTCCTGGGTGCCCAATCTTATCGACGGGTGGAAGTATCACCCCTTTGAACCTGACGATGCGAGACATTTTATATCGACTGCGGAGCCAAGTGTCGAATTTGACAATGACACCATGCTTGTCAAGGCCCTCATCTTTGACTCTGTGGGCCAGATTTGCGAGACGGTCGTCCCTGGAAACCCCACAATAGGCCAGCTTGACGAGGTATATGAAGCTTGGCAACATTTTGCCGAAGAGGCACTTGACGCCGGTCACCTCGAAGAATCTCGCGCCGCATGGTCTCACGGTGTCCGTAAAAGAAAAGATCTCTTCTGGCTGGACTTCCTATCCACAGAGCGCATGGCCACCATAGTTCTTCGCTATTCTGACGATGACAAGACCGTGCTGCTGCCGGAGCGGGAAGAAGGACTGAAATTGGAGTATATGGGCCTGAACCTGAGATTAGCCGAGAGTTATCTCCTACCCGAGTCCACGGACTCTAACTTGCATCCCTTGCGACGCATCCGGGCAGCCCTGAAAAAGTACGGCGTCGGCCGTCGACTAGGACTTTGCGCGGAAAGGAAGACGCTGGTGCTGCTCCCCGGCGACGTTCAACCTGGTGATGAGGTCGCGATATTCAGGGGCGCCACGTTTCCGTACTTGCTGAGAAAAGTACCGAGCGACGACGGAGTGACGGAGCAGTGTTCCACTGTGCTTGTTGGAGAGGCGTTCTTGCCTGAAGAGGGCGTAAATCAGGCTGTGAGCTTAGCCTACAGCACGCCGTCAGCGAATGTGATAAGGATTGTTTAAGGGTGGGAGGCAGCTAAGCGCTGCATGGGCATCAATTGAGCTGGGCGGCTAGGTACTGTTGCAACCAGTACTCCCACCTAAGTCAACAGCCACTGGCCTCGTTCAATCTTCTCAAATCTCCATTCGGACGCTGTTTCTGCTCCCGATGCCCCTTCCGAAATATTGATCTTGCCCAGGCCTTCAAGACCCAATCCAGGCTTCGCATCTTGGTCTTCTTTGAGTGAAATTTCGGAAAACTGCTTCATCAAAGCTTCGTACGTGAGCATTGAGTCCTTCAAACTGTGCTCCGACGCAACGAAGGGGCCTTCGAATGGACGGGTCTTTTCAAACTCCACTCGATTGGCAAATCGCATTACCGAGCCATAGCTGATGAATCGGAATGGCATGGCATCCTCATTTCCTGCTGACTGGCGGTATTCTGCTTTCCCTATGATTGCAGGAGAATATGAAATGCCCCGGACTAATGGACGGAAGCCAAGAACGAGTATCGTCCATCGTCCGGGCTTGCTCAATTCCTCTGATGATGGCACGGCCTCTTCAATGGTTGTAGAGTCGTAGGCCTTTTTCTTCGGAACAGGGACACGAAAAAATATGTAAGGTTGACCCAGCTGGTCGACGAACTCCAGCAGCGAAATCTGCACCGTCTGCATGAGCTCGGAGATGGGAGAGTCGCCGATGAAGCCAGTGAGTTCGGCTTGCAGTCCGCGTGTGGTAATCTTCCCAAGAGGATTGGGGGATTCTCTGGCCCACAAGCCACCACTATGACTGCCCTCAGGCCCAACATAAAAGTTATGACCAAATATGGTAACCGGCGCCCAGTGGTAATTGTCGTGCGGGAGGTTCGGAGTTACATCAAAGACCACATCCAGGGGGATATCCGAAATTTGGAGCCACAGCTCCTTCATCCTATCTTCAACCTTCTGCTTCCAGATATCGTCGACATTTAAGTCGAGCAAGATGCCGAGACAAATAGGTTCGTCCCCTTCCCAGCTCGTCGAACGGAACTGGAGAGAGTTTGAGAGCCCAATCAGTCTGGTCCGCATGTCCAGATTTCTCCGAACCATGCCGCGTAGTGATCCGTACGCGGCGGATAGAAGCCGGACCATGGGAAGGAACTCCAACGGACTGTCCAACACCATATTTTGGACAAGGCTATCCGTGTCGACCATTCCATCTTTGAACCAGACGAAAGCAGATTTGTTCAGCATGCCTTCTTGCAGAGTCCAAAGTCGCCTTGTCCATCCGGAAAGGGCAATACGGAACATGATTTCTGGTCTGGATAGTTTTGCAATAGACATGTTGTTGAGCCAAGCGTCGAGGACAACGACGCTAGAAGCATCGCGATAAGTCTGTCTCATCAGCCGGATCGCGGCTCTCCGGCTCTCTAGAGGCTCTCGCGGACAACAGAGTGTGTCGATCCAAATGGGTCGAGGTGAAAGATCTGTACCTTGATGATAATTACATAAACGGCGCATTTGGCATTGCGGGAGCGAGTTCGTACGGAGGTTTCCAAGCCCGTCTGACCAGACATGCGAGATTGCGACGTAACTGCCGGCCTGAGTTGGCACTACTTTGATCTTCCTATCCGAGACATCCAGCTCAACCGCCGGCACGATATCGCGTGCCAGATTACCTGCCATGGTTTGATGATCCATTGGAATGTGGTCACAATTGCACGACCTCGGTGAATGTACTGTTTCATAATCGGCCATCCGGTCAACATCGACTAGGTATGCATTGCATTGGGATTCTGTACATTGTTTTTCAACGTGATCTTTATCCAAACCGGGACGGGAGAGGTGACTGGCGTAGAATTGACATGTCACGTTGTAGTTTCGGAACAGTAAAGATCTTTCCGTTGGGCACCAGCCATCGGAGGCTAGTCGTTCTTCAATGAATTTTAATCTTGGCCAGTTATGTATAATGACCGCCGGATTGGAATGGACGGCAATGAGGCCCACTTCATACGCCAGGCCGTCCGAAACGCGGTTGACTGCATCTGAAATAGACAGAGCTGTCGGATCAACACTATGCCGCCTACATATCGCAATGATCTTTGATTTCACTTTCTCTGGCAACGGGTCTTGTCCTTCCTTCGGGTAGAGACGCTTCAGGATACGACTTCCATAGATGACACAGGATTGGAATGGTGGGATCGGCTTCCATGAACTCTGGACCACTGCATTGGCCGCACGCAGCTTTTCGTACAGAAGGCATATGGAGAGGTGGATAGTTGGATGCAGTGAGTTGTTTCCCGGTAGCTGAGAAAGAACCTCCGCCGTCTGATCTAAACAAGCAGATCTCTGGAGGCTTCTCTCCATTCTAGCCTGATCTGGTAAGTCAGACTCCGTATCGATGAGGTCTTCCAACACCGCATTCAGTCCCACTGTGGTGACCTGCGACGGAGTTGTGCCAGTCCCTGCTCTTATGAAAGCGGATCTTGCGTATCTTTCTCGCAAAAATGACGCGAGCAGACCGAAGAATAGCCAATTCTGTAGAAATGCTGAAAGCGTGTCCCATTCCGAGGTGCTGCAATTCTTTGCGCCCTGGAATAATTCACTGAGACGGGCGTCCCATCCAGACGTTTTCGGCACTTCCGAGAACGTGGACGGTGGCAGCGGCTCCAGAGCAATGAGTGGAACGGCGCTGGGAGGATGCACAGAGTCTGGCGGGATCGGAGCGTGCTCCATGTCGTTTGCGAAGCGCTGTGAATTTACTCCCAGCTGTGTCAATCTAAGATCCTATTAAAGTAGTCCTCGTCGCTGTCTGAAAATCCTTTCCCGAGATTCCCGATGACGCTTTTGTGAGCTTAGAAACCGTAGCCTTGTATTCTTGGTGTCAGCAGGGTCGCCCGGTCTTTATTGCCCAGTGTTTGCGTTATGAGTGCTCAGCCATTTCATCAGTATCCTTTGGAGACATACGAATATACGCGTACTCGCCAATCCAGGTCGGGCAGAGTCATCGAAGTTTTTGTTCAGTGCCGGGCAGACAATGAGCGAAGGCCATGAAGCTTGGATCCTGAAGCAGAGCACCGATCAAGTGGGAATACAGATATCTTTCAGATTGTACTCGGCTCTTTTCAACTGTCAAACGAAACTCAGTTTGCCGAGACGAATTGGAAATGCAGCAGTTGATGAGGCTGGGAATGACGTCCGCCTCAGCGGGTGGGCGCCGGGCCGCACGCTGGGTGGCGGGGCATTGCAGGTAAACAATGAACCAACAGTCAGTCGCCTTTTTCAATTCGCACTCGCTGTTTGCTCACCTACCATGGTCAGCTTTCTTCTTTGTCCTGCATGTTTACCTGTATATAACCGCTTTAGACATACGGCTGTATAAAACTGGGAGGTCTGTTTAGATTGTTGTTTTTCTTCCGATCTTCTCAAATCGCACTTCGCATTGCGTTCCTGCAACACCACGCCATACATCACATCCATAACAGAACAACATGGGCGATAGACCTGAAAGTGAGTTGTCCCTTTTGAGGAGCCTGTTTGCGCGCTGACCGCACCAAGTACCACCTACGCAACCTTTATACACGCTCCGATCCTCACACACATCATCTCTCCCTAAACCGAACCCCTGGTCTGTCCGCGCCGTCTTGAAAGACCTGCCCAATCCGCCGGCCGAGAACTCTTCCTCGCCTATACCCTTCTTCCACTATCTCGAACGTCTGAAACTCGAAAAGCGCGAAGGATGGCGAAGATTTGGCATCGACAAGGGCGAATCAATAGCGGACCATATGTACCGCATGTCACTGATCAGCATGGTCGCACCCCCTGAACTGACTTCGCGACTGGATATCCCACGGTGCACGAGGATGGCGCTGGTTCATGATATGGCCGAGGGGCTGGTTGGAGACCTCACGCCCGTGGACGGTGTCCCAAAGGTGGAGAAGAACCGACGCGAAGCTGAGACCATGGATTGGGTGGCTCAGTCACTATTGGGAAAGGTCCATGGCGGGCTCCCGGGGAAGGATATTCGTGCTGCGTGGCAAGAGTACGAAGACAGCGAGACATTGGAGTCAAAGTTCGTCCACGACGTCGACAAGATAGAACTGATCTTGCAAATGGTGGAGTATGAGCGCGCGAACGATTGCACCATCGATCTTAGTGAGTTCAGCTGGGTGGCAAAGAAGATCGCCCTGGAGGAGATGAAGGCTTGGGCACAAGATATTCTGAACGAGAGGACAGAATTGTGGAAGAGCAAGGACTTGGCACCGAGGGAACCGACCCGGGCAGCAACTATCAAGGAACAACAAAACGAGTACTACGGCAACGGCAACGGGGACGCTCAGCCTTCGGGCAATGGAGTCACGGACACGGAGACGAATGGGCAGGCACAGTAACGAGAGCGCCTTGGGCCGATAAGGATCAGGGTGCAACGAGATGTCAGGCATGCAACCAAGATACCCAGATACCCAGATAACGATAGATGGCGTTTTTCGTCCTTCACGGGGCGTCTTCTGGACCTCAGCGCAATGCCAATGTGAAGAGGTTGGGACAGCCATCATGCTGAGAAGGTTATGCCTCATCCTCTCCCTCTACGCAATCCTTGTCAATCTCATTTCTCAACCATTCCGCCTCCCTCTTCATCTCATCTTCACTCCTAGCTCTCCGATCGCTGTCCGGACCACCCACAAAATCCCTCCCATTCTTCGCCCTCTCATTCCGCAACCTCTGCATTTCAAGGAAGGCTTTGCCAACGTCCCCTTCGTCTCCATCCATATCATCGTAGATCCGGTCACCACCGCCTCTATCATCATAGTCCCCTTTCTGCCGCGGGATTACATGGACATGAACATGCGGAACTGACTGCCCAGCATCGACTCCATCTTGGACAGCAACGTTGAATGATGTCGCGTGGTATACACGCTGAAGCGTCCGCGAAACAATCCGTACGGTGTTGAATAAATCCGCCGTTTCTGTGGCACTGAGTTGCGAAAGTCGAGGGACACTCCGTACTGGACATACCAAGATGTGTCCCGGAAGTAGTGGTTTGAGGTTCACCAAACCGTATGAAAGGCGTGAGGGTGAGAGATGAAAGACTTGCGGTGTTACAGTGAAGGGGCCAAACTTGAGATTAGGCGGCAATTGTAGGGGAGGCATTTGTGAGTCGGGAGGCGTCGTCGGATCTTGATCAACGACTTTGACAGCCGAAACACAATTATCCCCTGTTACAGACAGAATTCCATTATCAGTATAAAATCTACCCCAAACTTGCAGTTCGTGTTAGGGAAATGGCGGCCGCCGTCCGCCCTTTACCCCGATTGTCCGACTCCATAGATGAGCATCGGCATTCTCCGTGTTCGGTGCAATACTGGCTTCTAAAGAGTGCTTCACGATGTGCTACTCCCTCTCAAACAGCGTCCTGCTCCTAGGGCAACATCCCAGGAAGCGCCGACCGTGGCAGAGACATAGAATTGGTCTCCAGATGTCCGATGACAGTTCCAAGCAAGCCGCGTGCGATCGCTGCCACAAGAGAAAATCCAAATGTGATCGGATGAGGCCCGCGTGCACCTCGTGTGCCAAAGGAGGGACTCAATGTACGTACAGCGCCAAAGACCCTGTCATACGACGCCAGGACATGGAAAAGCTCGAGAGACGTCTTCGGCAAATGGAGTCCAAAAATGAAGCCTTAACCAGCCAACTACGGGAAGCTCAACGAGTTGCGAGCATCGGCAGTCCATCTACCGTTGTGCAATCGACTTCCAGCCGGACGCAAACGACGGCAAACAACAATGAAGTGACGAGTCAAGTCTCGTCCCTCAGCCTAGGTGTGGGTGGTGAACGACAATACTTGGGACCAACAAGCGGGCTGCTCCTTGCAAGTCTCCTCCAAGCCGACAGCCGTGCCAGAGGCCGGAACGCCCAGGACGACGACGATTACAATGCAGCTCGCACTTTTGGGTCGGCTGCGCGCGGTGGAACGGTCACTCCAGACATCGGAGCGCTGCCTCCGGAAAATCTCGCCCGGAGTTTGGTGAGGGCGTATTTGGCCCATGATCATCTGTGCTATCCATTCCTTCACCCCAAAACACTGATCACCAGCTTGGAGTCCATCTACAGTGATAACTCTTTTTATCGGGATCACCACGTCGAAGCATTTACCTTCGACATGATTCTCGCCATCGCCACAGCTCAGGTCTCAAAGTTTGACTGGCAAGTTATGCCAGACGCGGAGACACACCATGACCGCGCCATGAGTCGACTCGGTGCCGTTCTCGGCAACGGTGGGAGTGTCGCCCTGCAAGCTGTCCTTCTAATGTGTCAATATCGAATTGGGAGTGGTCTCTACGATTCCTCGGCGAGCTTGTGGCATCTAGTGGGCACAGCAGCAAGGATGTGCTTCGAGCTCGGCCTGCACCGAGAGTCCGTCTACTATTCAGCAGCACTAGGTACTTCTGACCTCGACGAGAACGTCTTCGACGACTCAGAGGTGCGGAGGAGATGTTTCTGGTGCACGTTGGCAATGGATAGATTAACGAGCATCACCCTGGGGCGGCCACTGGCAATCCATTTGGACGACTTCGACACTGAACTGCCACGTGCCGAAGCCAACATTGTGCTCAGCCCGGACAACAGTCTATCACCTACTGCGCCTGTCGGGAGTCCTCCCTGGCAACTCCGAACCGCAATCTTCGTGCAGATTGTGCGCTACCGTGTCATCTGCGGGAAGATCCTCAGCTCTTTGCACAACGTTATCCGGGCCCGACCGAACTCCTCAATCGACTACGAAGACCGGCGGCGGGCGCTGTTTGAAGAGCTGGAATCTTGGCGATCTGACACCGAGACGTTGCCTCTCGGAGGCTCTCTGAGCGAGTTGGATCGTTCCAGTTTCCGGACTCGGGAATGGTATGATCTGCTGTACCTAAATGGAATCTTGATGCTCTATCGACCTTCACCATCTGTCCACGAGTCTCCCCAATCCGGCGGTAGCCTTCAACGAGTCCTAGAGGCGGCGCAGAAAGCCATTGGTATCTATGCATATCTTCACAAGTCACGTCGCATCAACTACTCTCCGATCACCCTTCACTCCGTTTTCATCGCAGGTCTTTCCTATATCTACGCCATCCGGTCGCACTTGCAACTTCGCCGGCGCGACTTTACGAATGGTGTCGGTCCCTCAACACCAAGTGGCCCCGGTTTGTCCTCCGATCCAAGCATTACTCAGATAGTCAACACCACGCGTGACTGCTCCAATGTCCTTGTCGCAGTCTCTGAGCGGTGGTCTACAGCCCGCAACGCTCATCAAGTGTTTGGGAGACTCAGTGACGCGCTGTTGACCGATGTGATTGAATATCAGAGCCAGACACGAAACGCGCTCAACAGTGGTATGACTCTCCAGGGCGTGCTGAATCAGGAACAACCTCGAAATATGTCACAGATGGAAATGACTCCCACACTGGGACAGCACTCGTTCTCATATACGGACATGAATGGCATGGATTTCAGTTATCAAGACTGCTTCGATGACTTGCAGAATCTTTATAATGGCTACGACTTTGCCAACGTTTCCATGATGCAAGCCAGTCAAGATTGGCTGTTTGAGATACAGTCGGTCGATCACAGCATGGGCGGGGTGGGACACTGATTGAGAGGAAGCGTTGCTGTATCTACACATGTGCACCCTAGATTCGGCCTCGGTTGAGAAACTGCAACGGTATATCGACATGCCTACTCCTCAAGTATTCGCCAATGCCTTTACCAAGTCCATCGATGCGATCCGAAGAGGCGATGCCACCAGAGAGGTTGTCCAGAACACGACTGAAAGTGCGTCAGCGCTTGATATCTTGAGGTGAGGGATGACATGGTGGTACTCACAAATGGACGGCAAGTATTTTGGGGAATTCAACCCGCTCGATTCGTCGAGAAGGATCGCATTTGAACCAGTCTTTGCCAAACAGCTCCTTGAGCTTCTTCACAGTCAGGAGTGTTTTTAGCCACGGGTATTCGTCCTCGTGGCGGACGAAAAAGCCGATGTTCGAATTGTCCGCCTTGTCACCCGACCTTGCGTGCACAATACTACCCATAGGGGCCCTCACCGTAGGGCCCAGGGAAGTCAGGTCGATAGGATCGGCCGACTCGTACGACGGCCTCACGGCTGAATACTCGGCTGTCTTCTTCGTGGTCGGAATCTCGACCAGTCTTCCGTCTCCCAGATCAACCTGATGATGGATGATGGAGAGTGGAATGACCGCGGGGAAAATCTCCATGAAGGGCTTCGGATCCATAGTCCGGAAGTCCAGGTTCATATGGTAGCCGGGGTAACTTTGCATCCTCAGCGCGTATATCGGAGTCTTGAAGTGGCGGGCGACAATGTCTTCTTTCCTCCGGGCCTGTGCAAAGACCCGCAACTGAAGAGTCCCAGCCTGCTGGCTCTCAGGGTTTTCCACCTCGGATCCATACAGCTCAATGCTCAGCTTGCTGAATTTGTGGTTCTGGAACACGTGGTTCAACTGCTGCTTCATCATTTGCGCCTTCGCATCAACGTCGAGTCCATTGATGAAGAAGGTCGCCTCGGCCTGGTATCCACCTGGTGCAGCGAACATTGCTTTTGTGGTCGCCGGCGGTGGAAGACCAACGATACCTGTGACCCGGACTCGATCCTCGGAGCCTTCTGCCTCAATCTGGATATTTGAAAGATCCGCCACAACATCAGGGTTTAGGTAGAGGTGGCCTTGCAATTCATACAACGTCTGCGCCTTGACTGTCTCGGTCGTGACATGGCCACCTCCCGTCGATGTCTTGGTGACGACACATCCACCTCGCGCATCAATCTCGGCAATGGGAAATGCCACGTCAACGAGGTCGTCCAGAAACCCCTTGAACCCGGAGAAATTGGCACCCACGACATAGGCACCACATTCGATCAAGTGGCCGGCCAGCAGTGCCCCCGCCAGCTCGTCGAACTGATCTTCCAGATCCCAGCCAAAGTGCCATGCGGCAGCACCCATGACAGGCGATGCGTCCGTACACCGTCCACATATCACGATACTTGCGCCAGCATTTAGAGCCTCTACTATGCCTCGACATCCGATATAGGCGTTTCCACAGAAGGGCTCTAGATTCCAATCGTCCAAGGTCCGCTCCGCATGATCCAAGTGAGGTAAATGGAGATCTTTCCGCCGCTTCGGGTCGTGGATCAAATCCGAAATATCGTCACCGAGAACTGCAGCCACGGTGGTCTGATCATGTCCTTTCGATCGGAGCAGCTCGCGTACTTTCCTCGTGAGGGATTGAGTGTTCAAAGCTCCGGCATTAGTGACAATCTTGATTCCCTTCGCAATGATATTGTCGATACACTCCTCGAGTTGCATGAAGAATCCGTCTTCGTAGCCCAGTTCCGGATTGTCCTTTTTGGCAATAGCGTTCCAGGCAATGTTCATCTCGGACAGCCAATCCCCGGTAATCACATCGATGTTGTTTTCGGCCACCATTCGAGCCATGGCAGTGGGCATGTCGCCCGTTGCACCAGACACATTTCCAATGCGGATGGGAGCTTTGCTGATCATGTTGAAATGGTCGAGTGGCGGGCTCAATTGCAGGTTGGTGGTCGTGATAACAACTATTCACAAAATATCTGAACAGTTCTTCCAGCTAGAGGCGGTCAATGAATCTTGGTCAATGCACGCAAAATGTGGCCAAGCTCCACGAGACGCAGTAGGATTCCTGCCCGACTTGTGGCACCAGTTGCAAGGCACGGAGTAGTCAAGATGATTGATTGCCTCGTATTGGACCGGGGACTAGCAGGTCCGGATCCACCATCGGTGTCGACGCCGAAACGCTACTCTTCTCCTTTTCTAGCACATCCGGAGGATTCAATCGAAAGAGGATCTGCCTAGCGGGTGCGGCCAGACCAGGAACTCATTCCCTCCTAGCGTATCTTTTCTTCAAGCAATTCTCTACTGGCGGTTTCAAGGGAGCCTATGCATACATGATTACACAATGTCATCACGAATCGAACAGCCCTTCCTGGACTCCATCATTGAGGTTTCAAAACGACCTTTCTCGCCAGCTGCTTCTCAAAAATCTCATATCCATGCGCTGCCTCTGACAATGGTAGCCGATGTGTTACCATGCTCGCGAGCTTTGCCTTGTTGGCCATGACAATCTCCAATGCCTCGCCGAAGACTGCGCTCACCGGTGCACGTCCAAGGTTGATGCTGTAAAAAATCAGCCGACCATCAAAGAGCAGGTCGTGAGAACTTGACTTACTTCAGGTTCTTTTGGTAGCATTCGAGAGCAGTGAAGGGAAGATCGCCTTGGTGGAAGCCGATCGACGACAAGACACCACAAGGTCTCAGCAAATCAAAAGCCGATCTCAGTGCTGACTTGCTGCCAACCACTTCAATGATAGCGTCGGCACCACGGCCGTCCGTTGCATTCATTACCATTTCTGCTATGTCGTCCTGGCCCAGTTTGAGCGGAATGCCGCCCATGTTTGCCGCCTGCTCTAGCCTGTCGTCGACGCTGTCGACGACGTAAATCGTTCTCACCCCTTTGGATCGCGCGGTCAGGATTGCGCAGAGGCCTACTGGCCCGCAGCCGAGGCAAACAAAAACTGCCTCTGCGAGTGATTGCGACTTTGACAGACGGCTTTGGATTTCAAGGGAGTAAGCACCACTTCCGTTCGCCAAATCAGGCGGCCGAAAAAACTCGATAGCTCTCATGGCGCCATAGTAGCCGGTGGGGAAGATGTCGCACATCATGATCAACAGGTCATCCTCGACATTTTCCGGCGCCGCCCTGAGCGTGCCGTCTGTAAACGGCACCCGGACGTACTCAGCCTGCCCTCCAGCTAGACCTTGGGTGCCGAATGGTGCGATTCCTTTAGGACACCGATTGGGATAGCCGTGTTGGCAAAACCAGCAAGACATGCTGTTCAACCATTCGCGTTGCTTCAGCCACTTCATTGTCTTCCGGAGGAGCCCGCTTTCCAGTGTACAGCGGAGCGGTAACTATGACTTACCAGACAGGAGAGAACGTGGAGACAACCTTCTGCCCAACGTTGAAGTTGCGAACCTCTGGTCCGATCTGTTCGATATATCCCACGAATTCGTGTCCCTAGACGTGATGCCCACTGTTAGTATCCGAGCACTAATAACATCCAAGGCAAGGCCGAACAAGACTCAGTTACCATGATATGTCCGATCGGAGTCTTCTGGTGACCACGATACATGTGCAATTCTGAACCACAGATGCCTGCCGATGTCACCTTGACGATGGCGTCCGTGGGTTTAGTCACTGTTGGTATCGGACGCTTCTCCACGTCTATCTTCCAAGGTCCATTGAATATGACGGCGTCCATGTCGTGTTCACCGTTGAGTTAAGACCATAGATTCCCTACTTCTTGTCTGGCGAAAATGGGTACAATCGGCCTTGAGTGCTTGAAGACAGCTGACCTGTTACAAATTACAGCGTAGGTTTTCGTTCAGCAATAGACACATGAGATATAATTCACCTGCAGGCTATGTCAGCCCCTCCACACTCTGAGAGCAGCATCGGAAAACTCCTGAATCGAGGGCACTCCCCAAACGGCGGCAACTTTGGCCGCTTCGCTTTCAGGCTCCGTTAGGAACGAGACAAGACAAGGCTCAGAGACATTCTGCTTGCTCGGTGGATCCAGGTCATCTATCGTGGGATCCAGTCTGGCGAAGACATCTGAATGACGTGAACGACCGACAACTCCCGGGGCCCGTGATGCTCGGTCGTCGTAGAGATTAGGACTCGGTAGACAACCTTTGCTATAGCCACCGCAGATAACACTATTACAAATGGAAGAAAGCCAGTGACAACCCCATATTTCGGGCGGCCCGGCCGCCGACGCCGCAGTGCTGATCGGCTGGAGCGCCGAAACCCTCGGAAGTTCTTCCTTGGGCCCACAATTAAACCCCGAGAATGGTAGCTGGGGAGTCTCGGCATGCTTTGATGATGGAGTGAGACGAAAATTAGTTTCGCTCTACAGATCTTTACCGCAAAGCCATCATGGGACATCAGCCGCCCACCGAATGGAATCTCACCATGGCCCGCTGGGTGGCCCACGGTATCGAACTGGCAATTCTAGGATGCCTGTCATATGGGACGTGTACTTGCCGATTCGCACACATGAACTGACAAGAGCAGTGACATCAAATTACTCCTTCCAGGTTGAGTGACTCTTCAACTCCAACACTGGTTTCTAGATAGCATTCGAGATGGTGGGAGCAAATTTCCCGACTCCAAGGCCCAAGGACCTGACTCGGTTTTACATCAACGGTCGATACGTCAAACCGATCTGCGAGGAAACATACATTTTACGAAACCCCAAGGACGATACTATCGTGGCGGATGCGGTCCCCATCGGCGGACCTGAGGACGTCGACGCAGCGGTTGTGGCAGCCGAGGCGGCTTTCACTGGACCATGGAGCAACTTCACGACCGCGCAACGATCAGAGTGTCTCCGCAAGCTCGCTGACCTGTTAGAAGACAAGCTGGTTGACATCCTGACCCTGGATTTAATGACCACGGGGAATCCAGTTTCCCTCATTCCGACACGTGAGAAGACTTATATCAAAAATAATCTGCTATACTATGGTACGCAAGGGACTGCACTCTGTGAGGCGAAGGGTTCTATCTGATCTGTGAAACACAGCCGGGTGGACGGACAAGCAAAGAGGAGACTACTTTCCAGCAGATGATGGGTTCGTCAAACTCGTGCGCCACGAGCCTTTGGGGTGAGTATCCAGTCATGTTCTGGACGATCACCACAGGAGCAGTTGCCGCATTGCTGACGAGGCAGTGTGTGCGTGGGAATCAACCCATACAACTCTCCGGTCGCGTCGTTCATCATCAAAGCCGCACCATGTCTCGCTACGGGCAATGTGCTGATCATCAAGCCTTCAGAGAAATCTCCCTTCGGATCCTTGGCCCTGGCCCCCTTTTTTGAGCAAGCCGGCTTTCCGAAGGGTGTGGTGCAGGTGGTATGCGGCGATGGTCGAACTGGTGCGCTCTTCGCCAAACATATGCGTGTGAGGAAGGTATGAGTATATATCCCTCCCAACTGGGTGACTCGGGATCCCAGGGGAGGGAATGCTTTGTTGAGATTACTGACCGCCAACAACAGATAAGTTTCACGGGTAGTATTGCGACGGGGAAGAAGATTCAGATCGCGGCGGCAGAGAGCAACCTCAAAAGAGTTACCTTGGAGCTTGGTAAGAGAACCCAGCTTCCCTTGTTGGTGCACAGAATCAATGTCGCTCACTAGAGACTGTCAGGGGGCAAAAGTCCGGCTGTGATTTTTGAAGACGCGAATATTGAGAATGCCCTTACATGGTAGGAAGTATGGGCACCGAACGTGTGCGAAAGAAGGGCTCATATGCGATCTCAGGACCATTAACGGGATCCTGGCTCGGTCCGGCCAGGTCTGCGTCGCAGCGTCGCGAGTCTACGTTCAAAAGTCGATCGCGACCAGGTTTATCGAAGCTTATAGCCAGCGGATGGAAGCAGCCGCTTCGCAACTGGGTGACCCGCAAGATCCAGCAACGACGCTAGGGCCTCTTGCCGATGCAGCCAGTTTCTCCAAAGTCCAAGCGATGATCGAGCGAGGCAAGACCGAAGCCGAACTCGTAGTTGGAGGCGTCAATCACGGCCCTACCGGCTGCTTCATGAAGCCGGCAGTATTTCTGCATCCCAAGCCGGACGCGGAAATCTACAAGACCGAAGTTTTTGGACCGGTCGCAGTCATTCGGACTTTTGAGACCGAGGAAGAGGTGCTCAGGCTGGCAAACGACACAGAGTATGGGCTGATGGCCGGAGTTTTCACAAGAGACATCAATCGGGCGCTGAGGGTGTCTAGCAAGATTGATTCCGGGATCTGTGGTATCAATTGCATCTCTCACATGAGCATCCAGGTCCCGTTTGGAGGGAGAAAATCGTCCGGGATAGGCAGAGAGTTTGGAGAATACGTGAGCTTTCCAAATCTCCTAACAGTGGCAAGTTGTGAATGTTCTCACCAGTGCAGGCTAACTTCCGGTGCTGGAACAGGCCTTGCGATCTTTCACAGAGCCAAAAACGGTGCTGATCAAGTAAGTGTGGGAACTCGAGTGGCGCGACGAAACTGCTGGAAACCAACGCTAACGCACGAAAACAGCATGGGTTCGTGAGAGCAAGATCAAGGGGGTCCCGAGGGAGTGGATAGAACGGTTCTTTAGCTAAAGAAAAGATACAACCTTTACCAGCCTTTCCAACCCCTATGTGCCCCCTGGATGTTCAGCCTCGTGAGCCCCGGCCTGCCAAGCCTCGCCCGTCTATGCAGTGACAAGGCACCGCCAATGCGAAACTGGTCTGTTTGGTCTGAAAATACATACCGGCCCAGGCCCAGGAACCCTAAGTTCATCATCCAAAGATTTGCTGGCTATACCATGGCTAGCCAGACCTACAAGCAGGTGAAGTTGCCCCAGTTTGATGATCTCCCTCTGATGCTTCTCATCCGCCTCATTCAGCATGCTTTCTTTTCGGCAAGGACGATCAACTAGACTGTCTCAACCACTTGACGCCCGAGCGCGTCGCCCATGCGGCGGCCAATGAAGTCATGACCGGCGTTTTGGTCAGACTGAACTGGGGCCTGGACCAGATGAACGTGCCGCCATTCTACAGAACCAAGTTGAAGCATGAGATCTCCAGCATTGGGGGGTTTATCAATGTGAGTGGGCCGATAGTCACTGGGCTATCGACTAACTCCCTCTTATCAATGTCAGTTGGCCGATGGTCAGTGGCCTACAGACTAACTCCCTCGCGCAAACAATCAAGGACGACGAACTCGAATTCAACACTCAGACGAGTAGTCAATGGGACGGCTTCCGACAATGGCCATTTCCAGACGGACGATTCTATAATGGGGCCACTCAGGACGAGGTACGCAGTGGCAATTCGGCACGAAATGGGATTCATGGTAGGCACCCCTATTGTTCTAGCCCCGAGCAGAATAAAGTGAATCCTCATGTTGGCAGAGTGGACAAAGCGAGGGATTGTGGGACGGGGCGTCCTGATTGATTATTACTCGTGTGTCACCGAACGAGGGGACCCAGACTACGACCCATGGCTCTACCACAAGATCCCCGTATCCGACATCGAGGTCATCGCAAGGTAGAAAGGGATCCAATTCCAGACGGGAGATCTTCTCCTTCTACGAACAGGTGCGCTCACAGACCATCGTGGGAGAGATGCCTTGCTGACGGTTCCAGGCTTTGTCCATCGATATCAAACCATGCCATTGGACGCCCTGATGAACCAGATGGCTCGGTCGGAATATCTTTATCCGGGGCTCGAAGGCTCCAAGGAATCATTGCGCTGGCTGTGGAACACTCACTTCGCAGCCGTGGCCGCAGACAGCCCCGGCTTCGAGGTCTGGAGCGCCGGTCTCGGAGACTCGGATGAGCAATACCGCATGTACGAAGTCATACTCCCGAGCTTTGGGTTGCCGATTAGCGAGCTCTATGACCTGGAAGCTCTGGCCGAGGAGTGCAAGAGACAGCAGCGATGGACATTCTTCATGACCAGCATGCCCCTGAAGGTGCCTGGCGAGGTAGGGAGTCCTCCAAATGCCGTAGCCATCTTTTGATCTTGGAGAGACAACGAGCGTTTGTTTTGCTAGGGTCTGGGCAGCACCGCCACGTCGAATTCCACACAGCCTTCACATCAACAAAGATGGTTTCCCCGTGCTCAGGTTCCATCCCAGCCGAGGCTCGCTCTCCATGGCTCGGGAGTCTTGAATGCCCAGAATAAGTGGGAACATTCATTGTTGAGGCCAAAAGGCGAGTAAGGGGTCAAGGTGTCGGCATCGGTCGGCGCGCCGACAGAGGCGGTGCTCAAGCCGACAGCTCATGACCAGGCCTGGAGAAGCGATCACCGCCCGCGCCCTCGAGGTGATATTCGGCGAGGAAGAAGGCGAGAACTCCCCACCGCCGCGCTGCCCTCGGTCCCCATCCACCCGTGGACAAAAGGCGAACAAGCTTGAACAAGCTTGAACATGCCATTTATCTCGGCATCTTTCCCCACACGCTGTTCAGTGTAAAGAGCCGCACCATGATGCCGATCTGGATAACCGGAGGTCCACCTCCGGGACGTGCTCCTAAGAATTCTCGAAGCAAAAGTTTGTTTCCAGTGCTCCGCCCACGGCGGGGTCTCCGGTTCCGCCGCAAACTAGAACCGTTCGTGCCACAGCCGACTCCCCGAAGCGGGTTTTCGCATACGCTTGGACTTGCTCGACTGATCGACACCGTGAAGAATGGGCCTTCCCCGACTCATGCGGCCCCAATCCACAGTAGCGGGTGTTCGACGACGCCCACGAGGAAGTACCACAAGGCCTGAAGCTAGATTTGCGATCCGCAAAAGGAGACAACGAAGGAGACCACCACGGCGTGACGGCGACTGAGCCGACGTCGCTTCCATGTCTCTTTAAAGTCTCCCTTCCCCAGATCCCCATATGGACACCCCAGGTTTACTCCAGTCTTGAATCGGAGCCCACAAATACAACCAGGACACCTGGCACTCTTTGTTTTTGGCCAGACCGCTCTACTCGCCCATCATGGTCCTGTCTCCCTCCGCCATCCGTCTTTTGGTAAGTGGTCCGCTTCGGCACGGCCAGAGGATAATGTGTCCTGACCCAGTGTCCTCGCTAGATTGTGCTCTTCGTCGCCTTGGGCTCTTTGACCTACGGGTACAGCGCCAGCATCATCGCGACCACCCTGGGACAACCCTCGTTCATCGCCTACTTCGAACTCGACACTCGATCGAATGCCACTCAGTTGACCGGCGCCATCAATGGCCTGTTCCAGACCGGCGGCCTATTCGGCGCCCTCTCTTGCACCAAATGCCCGGACTGGCTGGGTCGCAGAAAGGCGCTGCTGCTGAATGCCGTCATCACCGTCATTGGAGGCGCCCTTCAAGCAGGGAGCGTGGACATCGGCATGTACATTGCCATGAGATTTGTCACGGGCTGGGGAATAGGTAGGTTCTCCTGGTGCCATACGTGCTTTGCCGTCGTTTGAGCAACCCCATCAAGCTGAACCCCCCTTAGGTGCGCTCGTCACGCTTGTCCCTCTTTACCAGTCCGAAATCGCACCTCCTCGAATTCGTGGATGGCTCGTGGGTATGCATGGCGTCTTGATCTGCGTGGGCTATGCCATGGCGAGCTGGATCGGCCTGGGCTTCTACTTTGTCAATGCCGGCGGGGCACAATGGCGATTGCCCCTAGCCATCCAGTGCTTGCCCCCGTTGTTCCTGGCCCTTGGAGTCTTGTTCTTGCCCGAGTCGCCTCGCTGGCTCCTCGACCATGACCGCGTCGATGAGGCGTACAAGTCGTTCAAGGCGGTCCGAGCTGAGAGGACCGACGACATGATCAACGATGATCTGGCTATCCGAGCCGAGTTCAATCTGCTGCAAGGCCAGATTCTGCACGAGAGGCTGGAAGCGTTGTCGTTTCTCGACCTCTGGAGAAAGCCTTCTATGCGAAAGCGGTGCATCGTGGGCTTCCTGGCCTTGTTTGGCTGCCAGGGAACGGGAACACTTGTCATTAACAGTAGGTCGCCCCCTGGTTCTCGGTGGTGCTTTTGGTGAAATCCTCGATTGCTGACGTGGGCACTCTCTTTCCAGACTATGGTCCCTCGCTTTATTCCTCGTTGGGATTCGGCACCGTCCAACAGCTGCTCATCCAAAGCGGGTGGATCACTGTTTGTCCCTTTGGCAACTACATCAATGCCTTGATCGTCGACAGAGTGGGCCGTACTCGGTTGCTGGGTGAGTCACCCCACCCATCTAGTAGTGTGCCTATCCCCCCCGAACTAACGGAGCTCTCACAGTCTTCGGCTTCTCTGGCACCGTCCTCGCCCTCATCGGCGAGTGCATCACCGTGTCCATTTTCCAGCGAACCGGCAACCGGAGTGTCGCGGGCGGGGCCGTCTTCTTCCTCTTCTTGCACATTGCCTTTTTCTCGTCCTCCTGCGATGCAACCTCGTACATCTACGCCGCCGAGATCTTCCCCACGCCGGTCCGGGCCAAAGGGCTTGCTGTCTCGATATCCGGCCTCTTTGTCGCCACCATTATCTTCTTGCAAGCCGCTCCGACAGCATTCGCCGACATCGGATGGAAATACTACATTGTTTTCATCGTGGTCACCTCTCTCATCGCCCTGACGGTGTTCTTCTGGTTCCCAGAGACCAAAGGAGGTTCCCTCGAGGACATTGGCGAGCTCTTTGGCGACTCGATCGAACCGACGCGGCTCGACGAAAAGATGCAGATGCAAGAGGAGACCATCGAGGAGGTTGATGCTGGAACGCAGTCGGAGAAGCATGTGAACCAACCGGCGTTCAGCTCCACGTGATTGAAGAATCGTGTATCCTCAGGGAAGATCTTCGTTTCTTCTTGCGAAGAGTTCGCTTGCCTAATACCGACGTCCAAAAATGAGTGGGGAAGACGGCGGTTCAGAAGTACAACAATGGTCGCGCCATTTCTTGCTGTTGAGACCTGAGGGATTTGTGCCAGACTTGAGAAGCTGTAGAGCAGAGAGGTGCCAGTTCGCATTGGCATTTGCCCTCAATAGATGACCATGAACCTTTCGCCACGCTTGACATTTCCCGTACGAGGACTGTTTCCTCTTATTCTTACTCTGAAGCCGATATTTTGAGATGTGCGGCATGCTCTGAAACGAGGGAGCGATGCAGCCCGCCAGCCACATCTTTGTCTCTCCCAATTTAATAATGTGTACAATTGCAGAATCAAGGCAGAGGGGTTGAAAGACACTCACCGAGACACAGTCTCTTCCTTGAGAGAGGTAAGCGAGCGGCATTCACACGCAGGGTTCAAAAGCCAATCTGACAGCTTTTCGTCTACTATCTTATTCACTACGTTTGCTAAGGAAGTCTTGAGGGTGAGAGGGGGGAAGGTTTTTAACAGCCTCACGCGCTGGGTGAGTCGCAGGCGAGCTCGGCCCAGACATTCTCCTCACTTCCCTGCCAATGAACGGGTTATGGTTGAGCCGCAAGCATTCGTACTGCAGGGGGCTAGACTGATCCACTGAATGCTCGTCCGCGGTTCGGCCAATACCGAATCTTCCACTTTCCCAAAGTAGTCTACAGTCTTGTCGCCACGTCCATTAAAGTTGACCACTGAGCCACTCCGCTCGAGTTGACAACTCTGGCCATTTGCTGTACCAAGACGAGGAAAGAGGTAGGTTCAATGACTGATACAAATAGGAGACCTCTTCGCCCATGTTGAGGGTCGCCATGTACCTTAAAAGTTCCCCTCCCAGTCAGAAAATGGAAGACCTCGAAGTACCCCTTGGCATCCTCGGCCAACAAGCCGGACTTTTCAAGTTATACACCCAGCTGTGTTTATGCTTCCAAACCAGCGACACCACCTCACAGCGAGACATTGCCGACACACTGACCAAAGGTCTTGCGCGACTGGCCGCTGGCTTCCGATGGGTAGCAGGCCAGGTCATCAAGGACGAAGCTGGTAGCTACAAGATCGTGCAGTACCAAGCGCTCCCAAGCCTTATCGTTCGAGATCTCAGGCATGATTCCAATATACCGACGATGGACGCGCTTCGACAAACCTATTTCCCTTTCAGGATGCTGGACGAAGCCGTGATTGCACCGATCAACACTCTGGCGGCAGGTGCCGAAGGCCCAGCACCGGTTTTTCTTTTGCAAGCCAACTTCATAAAGGGCGGCCTCCTGCTGACTTTTGCCACTCAGCATAACACAATGGATATGACAGGGATGGCCCAGATGATGTACTTGTTATCGAAAGCCTGCCACGACGAATCCTTTACAGCCGAAGAACTCCGGACAGGCCACCTTGACCGAGACAAGCTCATTCCTCTGCTCGACGATTCCTACACCCCCGGGCCCGAGCTAGCTCATCAAATTGAAAGACGCGCTGCGTATGAATCAACGTCGACTGACCAGGACACCGAGCCTACACCCTCTCCAAGCCCTGTGTGCACCTGGTCATACTTCGTTTTCCCGCCTGATTCTCTCCGCAATCTGAAGACGCTGGCCATGAAGTCTGTCACGGATCCATCCAGCTACGTCTCCACTGACGACGTCCTGAGCGTTTTCATTTGGCAAGCGGTGTCCAGAGCGCGTCTTCCGCGGCTAGAGCCCACTCAAAAGACCACTTTCGCCCGCGCCGTCGACCCGCGCCGCTACTTGGATATCCCAGCCACCTATCCCGGCCTCGTGCAGAACATGACCTATACGGTCTATAGACTCGACGAGCTCGTGAAGCAGCCGGTAGGCATTGTCGCGTCCGACCTTCGGCGGGCAGTCGACCCGAAAACATCAAACCTCGGCTACGCGACCCGTGCGCTTACAACGTGGTTCCAGCGCGCCGAAGACAAAAGCGACATCAACGTCACCGCAACATTAGACCTCTCCAAGGACATCATGCTCAGTTCTTGGGTGAAATACAATTGCTATGACCTCGATTTCAACCTCGGGCTGGGTAAGCCAGAGGCTGTGCGAAGGCCGCAGTTCACTCCCGTGGAGAGCCTATTCTATCTCATGCCGAAGCGGCCGGACGGGGAGATAGCGGCGGGACTATGTCTCAGACAGGAGGATTTCGAGAGATTGAGAACAGACGCGGAGTTCATGAAGTACGCTGTCTATGTCGGATGATGAATGTCTATTTCGGAATCCGTCTAAAGATCATGTAACGTTAATGAGGGATACCCCTCAAAACCCTGTACCAAGTACAAGACCTATGACCCCCACGCTGCCTTCATCCCTTCTCCCATCTCTTTCACCATCTTCTCCGTGACATGGTCATCCGTCTCGGTCGCCTCGGCCTCGACATACCCGTCGTCCGTGCCCACATAGCCGTGGTCGTCGACGTAGATGCCCGGCGGGATGAACTTCCTCATCACATTGTCCACCCAAGACTGTGGCAACCCGAGGTTCACGGACTCTTCGATCCCACGGTTCATCCGCCCGATATATTCGTGTACGATCTTGCCCGGCGTCGTCCGAAACTCGTCGACATAAACCAGCGCGCGGACCGTGGTGTTATGCGCCCCAGCCGGACTCGATACTTCCCCATTCACCGGCGGAGCGTCCCATCCAGGCACTTGGACACCATACTCATGCGGATCCCTCAACCAGTTCGTCACCGTAATGGGCAAGTAATGCTTGTTGTAATCCCACCCGCCTTGCTCGAATCGCTTGATCATCTGCGTTTGCGGATCCTGGGTCCTTACCGGATTCGGATTCCTCGCCTCGTTGTGCCCCTCGTAGAGATCCAGCCGCGCCTCGTCCACGGGGTGCATGTTGTAGAGAACTCCCCACACGGTGTTGTGGTCCGAGGCGGCGTTGGACGGCGGCAATGCGACGACGTTAGCGTACCCCCTTTCGCAGATGATCCAGGCATGGGAGTCCAGCCGGCCTATGGCGACGGGGATGCTGGATGAGGGCGCGTGCTGGAGGCGGAGGGACATCTGGTGCGCGGAGAGGTTGGAGCCGAACGCGAAGTAGAAGGTCCCCGTTCTGGACGACGTGGTGGTCGGGTCGTAGACGGGTTGTTCTTGTTCTTGAGTCATCCTTGCGGAATGTTCAACGATCCGGATCAAAATTCCAACAGTTGGACCTGTTGGACGTAGGTGCTTGCTTGTCTAATCCGCTATGCTGTGATCTAAGGCGCTGGAGGTCCAAGCATAAAAGGAATTCCTAGTCGGATCAAAAAGCCTACGAAGCAAGCCAGGGATATCAGGGACCGGTCACTTGAACATGGAGATGTGCGTTTGATTCATTTGGAGAATGTCCGTGTCATGGAAGGAGAGCGAGGCTGAGGACGCGCTCTCGCTCCGATTGGCCAATTCACCGAGCACGTGCCGAGGTAACTTGGCAGCGAGGCAGGTCCCCCGAAGTCGCGCTTGTTCATACGAGGACCAGAGTGAATTAAAGATTCATCGATTAACTCTCCACTATATGTACGGTACTATGCGGCTCCTCGCCCTATACACCCTACGTCAGGGTGTCGATCGTGGTTGGCGCGACCTTCGTGTCCAACATCCGCTTCTCAATGTCGCCTTCAGCCTTGTAGCCGGTGCTCGACGCGGACTCGCTGGTCGGTTCCAGGCCATCAATCAGATACAGCTTCCCGTAATCCTCCTCGTCAGTCGTGACCGGGATGGGCGAAAGAGTTGTGCAGATGAAATACACGAGCCCGGAGAAGACGACCACAAGGACGTAATTCCACGAGTACATGTTGAGGATGCCCCGGTTGGGAACGGGGACGCCCATGCTGTACAACATGCCCGGGAACAGCGGCGCAATCGCGACAAACCACGCAACAAATGCGCGCCAGTTGCAACCATACGTGTACCAGTAGATGCCGCGAGGTTTGAAGAGGTGCGAAATGTTGATGCCGTAGCCCCGGCGGACCCAGAAGTAGTCCACCATGATCACGCCAGTGGTTGCACCAAGAAACAAGGTATATGCTCCCAAGAAGGCCAAGAAGGTCGTCGCCTTCGCTTGAATCTCCCACGGGCAGATGGCGAACGAGATGATGGCGCAGATAAACTGCCCGCGCCGGATGTTAATGTACTTGGGGAACAGTCCGGTCAAGTCATTTGCTAGGGGCACCGAATTGCCGGTGACGTTGGTCATGATGTTGAAGAAAATGAAGCAGGCTCCGGCGAAAAACTTGCCGGCTCGGTTGTCGAAGTTGTTGATCACAGTCAGGGGATTCCATTCGACTCCTCCATACACGACGGACGACGCGACGGCCATCGTACATCCCAGGAACTCGGTTAAGGTCACCAGGACAGGCAGGGCAAACAGCTGCGTGGCCCATGCTGCTGTGTCATTCTTAGAATGCCGGGAAATATCCATGATGTTAACCGCGAATGTTGCGTTGCCCGAAATGGCTGCGTTAACGCAAATTCCGAAGAGGTAGCCGACGGACCATCCATCAAGTGGCTTGCTAGGTTCCCTCCAAACTTTAGGCCATCCTCCAGCTGCGGTAATTGACCAAGTGAATAGCGCCGTCCAAAACAAAGGCACCAGGACGCTTTTCAAGACAAACAGATGTCGCAGCGTCTTGATCGGCAGATAGAGGAACGGCAATGACAACAGCCAGAAGATGGTGAAGGACAAAAGCTGAGGGGGAGTGATGTTTGCCGATTTCGGAAAGGCGTCGAGGTGCCAGTGAGCAAAAGAAGGCCAGATTGCTGTGGTGCAAGCTTGCACCGCCTGGCCAGCCAGACTGCACTGGATGCCATAGTAAATGATACAGGGCACACCTCTGACGATCATTGCCCATTTCGATCCGATCATGCCGAAAGACGCTCTGACAGTTCCGGGAAAGTTGGTTCCGAGTTTGCTCCCCAGGTAGCCAGATGCTGCACAGGGGATGGAGACAATAATGTTGCCGACAAGGCAGGCCACGACGCAGAGACCAGGATTCAGACCGAGCGAGAATGCCGAACTCGAGACCTCGAGCTGAGCCGCGTTGAAGCCTTCAGCAATCCAGAAGAGACCCATCTGGTACCAAGCGTAGGTACGGTCCTTCCTCTTGATCGGATCCATGTCCTCATTGGTATATTTGGCGGCAGCAGGATCGGTTGCGCCAAACGAGCCTGGGTGTGGCTTCAGCACCACGTGCTCATCCCAAAACTGCTTGAAAGCCATGGCTGATGGTGGTAGGACTCTGGATGCTTGTGAGTCTGGCTTCCGGGCGATGCAGCTTCGAGTAAGATGTCCTTCGGACGCGCGACCAGGGCTGTCCTCATATACATATGTACCCTCGCTGTGGAAAGGCTGTGGAGCCTTATCTATTAGCCATGTCGAGAACTCAAATTAATGGAACGAAGCCAGGCAAGGGAACTATGAGAGACCGGCATGCCCATGGTCTGACGATTTGTACATTCATTGACAGGAGATAAGCTGCCGACTGCCCCCCGCGAACCGCTGCTCAGTTCTATCGCGAGAGTCGAAGCGGCAGGTGAGTGGCGGCTAAAGGGATCGTTGCTGCATATTGTCCACAGTGGAGCCCGTCTATTATCGTTGTGCATCCTAGCCTCGTGGCAACACCAATCTCGAGTCTAGGAGATACTCGACACGAAATATCTAGCGCCGTATGGTGCACTGACGTTGGGGAAGCAAGTGTCGGCGGGCAAAGGCTATGAAAAATGCATTGGTGTTAATCTACGGAGTAAGGCCGCCACATATCCGGGATTGTGGTTGGCTATTGGCCACGTGGGAATTGAATGCCGGTGCACTGGAAGTGAGATGGACAAATCCGCGATAACGGCCAACTTCGAATTGCTTCCCCGCCAGGTATGGGCACCGCAACATGTGTCGGAGTAAAGCGACATGTTGCCCGGAGTGTCGCCGGTGGCCTTTGCCCGGACCCCCTTGCAGCCGATACGAAGCGCAGCCTTGCCCAATGGGAATTGAGCCTGCCGTTTTCAGTCCATATCATGTACATAACATCAAGAAGTCATTTCGGGGCGGAGACGTCGAGACCAATTTCGAAGACGTCTTGGCATCTAGAACCACATGGACCAATGGCTCTCGGGCAACGGACGAGCCGGCGATAATTGTACTTCGGTATCGCGAACGACAAAATGGACTTACCTATTCGACTTTCGTCACCACATGTGCCCGAGATAGAGGTCTATTCCCGCCACCTGCTTGACTACATCTCGCAGTCCATCAGCGAAAGAAGCTGGATTAGTGTGTTCATTATCTTCCATTAGAACTCCTTGCTACAATGGGCAGCTACGCTCCGTCCGCACTGGAGTGCGATCTGTTGGTCACAAACGGCATCATCGTGAGTTATGCGTGGGCTGGGCAAGTTGTGAGACACTAACCACGATCAGGTCTCGCCAAGTGATCTGATCTACCCGCCAGCGTCAGACATTGCCGTCAAGGATGGCAAGATCATGTGCATCGGAGCCCTCCAGGGCATATTCACCGCCAAAAAGGTGGTCGATGCCCAAGGCGCCTACGTGACTCCGGGCGGCGTCGATACTCATGTCCACCTGGATCAGCACATTTTTGGCGCCTTGGGTGACAACTTTGAGGATGGCTCAAGGAGCGCCATTGCCGGTGGTACCACTACCATCGTCACATTTGCCTTTCAGTCCAAGACCGACGACAGCGTCTTGCCTGTAGTCGAGGCCTACCACAAAAAGGTAAGCCTGACAAACCCTTCTGAGATGCAGACCCGACAAGATCTAACGCGCAACGAAGGCGGCGGGGTTAACTTACTGTGACTATGGCTTTCACCTAATTCTGACCAACCCGACACGGCCAATCGTGGAGCAAGAACTCCCCATCATGGTCGAACAGGGCATAACATCTGTCAAATTGTACATGACGTACGACCCGCTCAAGCTGAAGGATCGCGAGATCTTGAACATCATGCTCGCCACCAGGGCCCTGGGCATGACGACCATGATCCACGCCGAGAACAGTGACATGATCGACCTGATCATCGAGCAGCTGTACGAGCAGAAGCTCGGCGACCCGTACTATCATTCCGTCGCGCGACCCAAGGTCGCCGAGGACGAAGCGACCTACCGAGCCATTAGTCTTGCCCGATTGATGGACACGCCTATCCTGCTGGTCCACATCTCCAGCGCCGTTGCGGCGCGCCACATCCGCGACGCGCAGACCAAACTACTGCCCATCCACGCAGAGACGTGCCCGCAGTATCTCTATCTCCTCAAGGACCGACTCAAGGGCGAGAACTTCGAGGGCGCCAAGTGTGTCTGTTCGCCGCCACTCCGAGACAGCCAAGCCGATCTGGACGCTCTCTGGGAAGCCATCGCGAACGGCACCTTCACCACCGTCTCCAGCGACCACTGCCCATTCAGCTTCCACCACCCTCGCGGCAAGCAACTGGGCCTGAAGAGCGGCGTCTCCCGCTTCACCGACATCCCGAACGGTCTGCCGGGCGTCGAGACACGCATGCCCTTGATATACAAGGGCGCGCAGGAGGGCCGGATCAGCGTGCAGAAATTCGTCGAAGTCACGGCCTCCAACCCCGCCCGACTGTACGGGCTCACCACCAAGGGGAGCCTGGCTGCAGGCTACGACGCCGACATCGTCGTGTGGTATCCCGACGGGGCGGTGTCGTTCGACCTGACGAACGAGCTGCTCCATCACACGTGCGACTACACGCCGTTCGAAGGGATGAAGTTCGGCAACTGGCCGCGGTACACGATCAGCAGGGGCGAAGTCGTCTGGTCGCGCGACGAGGGCGGCGTGTTGGGCAATAAATCGCACGGCCAGTTCGTGCGCAGAGCAAAGACCGGACTGAGGCAGCCGAGGGGCAAGTTCGAGAACGAGTGGATTCCCCAATACAAGGGCCGAATCCCCGACGTTGTCGCGGCCAAGGGCCATCCTCCTGTCGAGGGAGCTGCGCAGAAGGTGGCGGGCAACTAGTAATCTACCCTGCAAATTAGATCGGCATGAAAGTTGCTTGTTAGATCAAAGCTGGAATCTGTTAACCTCCAGCTAGAACGGCCGGAACGTTGGTTTTTCTTTTTCTTTTTAAGATCGAGGCTGGATCTTTTAACCTACAGCTAGAACGGCCGTAACGTTGTTTTTCTAGATCGAAGCTATTATGCAGCTCTAGCTTTGGGGTACATGCGCAACGACCTCAATCTCGACCTTCATAGCCTCGAACCCCAGCCTCGGCACCTCGACGCACGTCCAGATCGGCCGATGGCCCGCGCCCATCCACTTCTCGAATTCGGCCTTCATCTTCGCCAGCACCGCGTCGTCCAGGGGGATATGGTAGCTGGTCACGCGGAAGACCTGGGTCCAACCGCCCGAGGCGCCGGCGTGGCGCAGCGCGAGGTCGACGTTCTTGAACGCCTGTTCGATCTGTGCGGTCGCCGGGGTGTCGAGGGGGAGGGCGCCGGTCGTGGGATCCCAGCCGCCTAGATACACAAAACAGACATTAGTAGGCGCGATAGGATACTTCGGCGGATGCAATGCAAGAAAAGCCAAACGTGTCGCGATCAACATAGATTGATGACGATGCGTATCTCGAACCAATCCCGCGACTCTGGCCGCGCCTGGAATCATCGTCTCGTGCACCGTCCACGTGGATGGGTGTCTACGTACCTTGTCCCGCTAGTTCGATCCGGTCGCCGACGCGGACGGCTTGGCTGTACATGTCCGCGTTCCGCTCCCCGAAGCCGGGATAGTTGAAGTACGTGAGGTGGGCCATTTTCGGATCGGGGCCGATCCTGCTGGTTGTTCTGGCCGAACGTTCGTGAGACCGGACTAGACGGCAGAGTGGAGTATTTTCGGGTCGTATCCGATTTTCGCTGGGGTGTTCTGGCTGAACCTTCGTGAGACTGTACTTATACCCTAGAGTGGAGTGGAGTGAGTCGGATCGTGTCCGATTCTCGCTGATCGTTCTGGCCCGACGTCGTGGGACTGGACGGTAGAGTGGAGCGAGATGGCAAGGTTGTGTGATCTGCTTATCTTGACGGCGAGAGCCCAGAGTGAAAGTCGAAGGTAATTTAATTAGTACTGGAAGTGTCTAATTACTTACTCAGAAGCTTGGATTGAGAAGGGTGCTCTCTCGCTTTATATCTTCGTAGAACATATGCTTTTTTATCTTGCATCCTTCCGTCTAGTGGGCGTCGTCGTGACGCAAGTGCAAGAGCCTGGAGATGGGAGATCCTGAAAAACAAAACGGGGAAGAGACCAAGTGATTGTAAATCCACGGGGTACGATACTCTCTCTCTCCTTCCAAAAGCGGGTATCTGTCCAAAACGGGGTACTTGTCCCAAACGGGGTAACCCGTACTCCGTATTTGTGACCGTTCGTTTGCGGCCAAAACCATCGTGTGGAGATGTCGGATCCGAGCACAGCTCCGGCCTCGTACAAAGTCCAATTACGAGTCCAGAGGATTCTCACACACTGCGGACGAGCCTGATTTCTGCCCATGTCATTGGCCCTCTGGGAATACGTTACCAGGTCCACCTAGCAGCGTCACTGACACCTAACGGAGTCTCCTCTTCACTGTTCGCAGATAGCCTGCCATGCATGCCTAAGGCGTTCAATTCACACAGGCAGTTTCGTCATGTCTATTGGTGGTTTAGTTAGGAATTATTGCTGTATATGGCTGATTAATAGGCCTCTACCGAGAAGAGTCAGAAGATTCATCCGGAAACTGGAATTAGTAATGTTGTGGTCTACTCGACCTTCAATCCGGAACTGGTTCCAGTCGGTTAAGAATTTGAAAGGCTCCCAACAGCATTCGCGGTGGTATTGATTGCAGCCATTATGGTGGTCATATCACCCAGCTGATCTAGACAGATTGAAGCCAGAAGGTCGTTCAAGGTCCATAGAAGAGGATCTCAGGTCTCTATCTTGGAACTGACGGTGGTCGTGTATACATATTGAGGAACGACATGCACTCCTTGTCCTGGATTTCAAACGAAGGAGCGATGCATTTGCCGAAATGGCGCGCCTTGGAGGCAGCAGGAAAGATGAGATTACTGAAAATTGAAGGGCTTCGTATATACCCACGGTACCTATTAGTACATAGTACTTAGTATAGATATATACAGACGACTACTTCGCAAATACATGGGTATTCTATCTTATTTTGGTTTATGCCGGATTGTCGCAGGAATCGCACATGCTTCTTGACATGCGAAGGTGGCGCAGGGCTTCTTCCGAGCCACCGACATACCCGCCTGTATATGTGATTCGATGGATCACGAAGTAAGCGACTTTGCGTGGGCTAGGTCACTCACGTTTGGTGCCCGGTTGATGCCCGACCGCTTGGCGCAATCCACCCTCCTATCGCGTTCTTCTGGTCAAGGCCAATCCACCACCAAGTACAGTTTTGGGAACCCAAGGGTTGAGATTGGGACTTCCTTCAAAGACAGTGGACGGAATCTCTCGTAACCCACGTCCTCCGTATGAGATCGACTTTCTAATGGTGGAGGGGAAAGGGGGCTGGCGCCATGGAGTCCTGCCGTCTTGCGAAAACGTTATCCATTCCACCAAGGCTCTGGAAAGTTCGAGATGCTGTCCAAGTGAATTAGTCGGATTTTGTCAGTTGACACAAATGCTTCAAACACTGCGAGACGCATCATTCTCGTTTCGCAATACCCTGCACCCAACTCCTGACAGAACCGAATCCCGCAGGCAAGTTTGCAGAGGGGATCTGGTAGAGGAGAAACATCTTGTTCCCCAATGGCTATATAGCCTGAGGTGAGGTTCCAAGCTCGTCACAGTACTCTAGGCCTGAATTTCTGAGCCTCTAACACTTGCAGAAATGGCCAAGAAGAAGCTGCCCGATAGGCAGACGTGCATACTATCACCCAGCCCTGCTGAGGTGCAATCCATCTACCCCGCCTCAGGGCGATTTTCGGAACCTCTACTGCGTTATGAGTGAGCTGGACATCCCTTGAAGTAATATAAGAAATACTGTTCACCCGGGGTGTGGTTCTGATCGTCGCCACTCTCAAAAGCTTACATCGCACACTACATACATATAACTACGATTCTATTGGTTGCCTTCTCCTTTGGATAAGGACCCATGGCTTCGGAATTCTTTTTCCAGGTAAGTTGGCCTGAAAGAGTGATAGTGTACCCATGGCATCAAGGCGAATAAAGACTGACAACATGTCCGGAGCCTAGAGATTCGTCCAATTCCAATTTAACCCTAGTAGGACCTCCCGCAGGTTTTGGAGGACAGATCTGGAATTGAACAATCGCCTTGATGAAATCATGCGCCAAAAAGAACCTAGCGATAGGGAGGTCGTTCGCACGAGAACCGAGGAGAGGCGGATGCTTTTGGAACGCTCCGAGAGACCTCCTGAAAAATTCGAAGCCACGAAAGAGTGGTTCCGCAGTGGGCCACTATGCGCTTCCTGCATGCGCATCCCGGTCGTTAGTTGGATCTACCAGCAGCACGGGACTGACGCAGAAGGAGATAGGAGTGAAACCGGGCGTGAGACCTGCGTTCTGTGTCAGATACTTGGAAATACATCCGACGAAGAGAAACACCGGCCCATTGGTAAGTCACTATGCCCTACAAAGTTTTCTCCTTCCGGTGTTGTGCGGCATTGGGTTGTCTATCGTACAGTACCACAACTGTGTTGGAGACTGGGCTCTGTGCTGTCGTGGCCAACTTTCTCTCTAACAGGAGAAGAGGCTGTCAAAAAATAATACTTGCTCACGTCAATGACGATTGTTCGATATGGCAGAGGGAAAGGCAGTCGCAACAGCAACGAACACAGTTTTCAACTTCCATCTGGTATTATAGGAAGTCTGATGAGGCATATCACCACCCGTCAATATCATCGACTGTGATGCTGGATATCTGATATTGACCTATATAGTCATTCCAACGGTCAATAGCTGGATTTACTTTCAGTTATTGAACAGCTGGTTGTATACGTGCCACGTTGAGCATGACACGCATCCACTACCAAGGATCGAGACACGACCACAACCCAGGCTTAAGGAAGGTTCACCATCGGAGCGAATGCCACCAGCTCCACTACGGCTGCTCAATGTGCACAGCATGGAGCTAGTCTGCAACCCAGGAGACAAGACGGTCTATCTGGTACTATCACATCGTTGGGGCGAACCAGAGAGAGCTCTGGCGAGGACTCTCTGGCCAGACCCCGGCGATGGACCCGGCCCGGATATCGCCACTGATGCAACCAACTCTCTGCCCATCATATTCTCCCAACTCCCACTCAAGTTTCAAAACGCCATCACAGTCACTCGGAGGCTCGGAGAGGATTTTCTCTGGATTGATGGACTTTGCATCGATCAGAGAGAGTCGAGGCAGGATGAGAGAGTTATAGAATGCAGTCGAATGGAGCTAATCTTCAGCAATGCCTTCTGCGTTCTCGCAGCCTTATCGGATCCCAACAGGGGAGGTGGTTTTTTATCAAGATCGGTGGGAGATCCGCAGCCATTTATACTACCCGAAATTGGAGACACTACGCTTCAAGTCATACGAAGAGACGTGGACTTTACTAGGGACGTCTTAGAAACAGAGTGGAATACCCGCGGATGGACTCTTCAAGAACGTGCCTTATCGCGTCACACAATTTACTTCGCCGATCGCCAGGCGTACTGGGAATGCGGAGAGGTTACCAGCTGTGAGAGCCAGGTCGGATGCAAGTGAGTATCCACAGAGCCACATGAGGCAGAGTAACATCAATTGACAGGGCTGCTCATGAAGTGATGATGCGCCCCCAGACCCGTTCCGCAGATTCGATCTCTTCGATCCTGTGAATGACCGTCACCACTCGATGTCTGATTTGAAAGCTACGTACGTCGAATATTCAAGACGCAAGCTCTTCAACAAGGAGGACAGGCCCGTCGCAATTCTCGGCCTCGAATACAGGATGGCAAGATCTTGGAAATGCATCAGCCTCTATGGTGTCATGCATAATTATGGTAACAGCCCATCCGACATCTCGGATGCCACAGCCCAGGGAACTTTGGCGTGGAAGCGGAACGGCCGAGCTTTGCAAGCGATTCCATTTACCCAGACCCGCCAACTTGTCCCGTCTTGGTCATGGATGGGTTACTTGGGTCAGATTGATTACATTTGCCTTCCCGCACATTTCGCTGTTGACAAACTTGCTGTCGGTTCTGGAAAAAGTCAACAGGGCAAGCGACTGCTGCTCAATGGCCATCTTCATCGGGTGGATCCGGTGTCATTTGAACAGCTGGAGGGAACCAACTGGCAGCTGGTCTCTTACAAGAACGACCCGATCGGCTATACATGTGTTGATAACAGCACAAGTGATTCTGCTGGGAGTCGGCCTCTTCAGGCTGTCGTCATTGGATGGGGATCTGGAATTCTTGATGCAAACAAACTTCCACGGCATTCCGATCCGTTCGATCCGGACAGAACGTGCATGGAGTATGTTGTCATGCTTGTGAAGGAAGGTGAGGCAACAGGGGCGCTCGACGGTAGTGCGACGCAACCGGCAAGTTTTCGAAGGAGCGGAGTCGGCATCTTTGACAAGGCTATGATGGATACATTGAGCTCCGACGGAGGAGAAGTCTCTGTTTTTTAGGAGCCTAATACTTACGAACTCGGCAGTTTAGGTTATGACGATACCATCTCTACTGGCATACTTACCAAATTGACTATCCCAACACGGGGATTGCCCGCCATCATATCTTTCCTGTCGAGTGATCTCTTTTCCTCGCCGACTCACTTTTACCTAGAATACGACAGCCATCCTCGATTTCGACTTGCCGCTCTTCATCAGATCCATCATCTCGTGGATCTGGTCGAGATTGTACGTATCGACCTTGGGCTTGATCTCATGCTTCGAGATGAAGTCCAGAGCCCGTGGCATCTGCTGCGGCGGACCTGTACTCTCACTCCGGATCTGGTACAGCTTCCTCATGAGATCCAAAGCAGAAAACTGTAGGGGCTTCGACGGCAATCCAATCACCATCAAAATGCCGCCGAGGCGCAGGATCTTGGTCGCGCTGTCGTAAGCAGCCTGGGCAGCGCTGAAGACAACAGCAGCGTCGGCACCGCCTCCGGTTGCATCCTTGACTTGTTTGTCGAAGTCGGCGCTTCTACTGTTGACCGTGACATCGGCGCCGTGTTCCGTTGCCGCCTGCAAAACTTCATCGTTGATATCGATTCCCACGACTTTGAGGCCCATGGCTTTGGCGAAGCAGATGCCCATCTGGCCTAGCCCTCCGCAGCCGACGATGGCCATCCACTGCCCTGGTTTCAGCGTGCAGGAGTCGACACCGTGAAATGCTGCATTCCATCGTGAGTATATCGCCAACACAAGGACCTTTGGGGGAGCTTCGTTTACCTGTGATACCTGCGCAGAAATACGGCGCCGAGGTCTCCATGGGGAGGTTGTCTGGGAGGATGATGGCGTTGCGATAGTCCACGGCTGCATACTCGGCAAAGAACCCATCGGTATGGAAGCCCTGGAGTTTGGCGGTCCCCAACCTGCAGTTGAGGTTGTGCACCAAACATCCATCGCATGCGACTGTAGTCGCGTCAGTCAGGCATGCCTGGCTTGTTGAGATGTGAGGTCACTCACAGCACACGTCTTTGATGTAAAGAAAACCGAGCCGGTCACCCTTCTTGAAGCCTTTGACCCCGGTCCCGATATCTTCTGCGAAGCCCACACCCTCATGGCCCATCACCACAGGCTCCGTGGCCGGGATTGATCCATCGAACAACATGAGGTCCGAATGACAGAGACTTGCCGACGCGACCTTGACCAAGATTTCATGTTCCTGGATCGTCGGGACCGGGATCTCATCGATCGTGCATGTGTTGGTCTCCTTCACGACGTTAGAAAGGCTCATTCGCAGTCTGACGGGAAGTGACGAACAGGGTGATACCGAGCTGCTCTCATCGTGGAGGGTGCCATTTTGTCCACAAAGAGTTCAGACTGATTCGAGGTTCACTTTCGCTATTTCAGATATGCACATGCCTAGCTACCTACTGTTGTCCTGATGTTGAACTAATTGGCGGGAATATAGTCGAGTGGCCGTAACATTTAACCCGGTCCTTTCGGCAATCATAGTCCACCCCTGCAGGTCTCCAGGAAGGAAGGACACGACTTCCACCAGGCGGGGCCAGAACCAGGGGCTGTGGTTGATGTCGTTCTCCATCACACCATTGGCGCGTGGACTGATTGGCCGTGATCCCAAGGCTGAAGAGCATTGAAAGACCGGAGACTGAGCACCGCAGTTTGCGGGGAGTCTGAGGGGTGAAGCCCGCGGGCCGAGGTGGGTCTTCGTCGGGGATCTGAGGGGTCCTCAGGAATGGGGGCATGGGTTGGCGTCCCTCACCCGTCTCACGGCCGAAGATTCAGACTTTCCCTTAATAGGCTTATATTTCGAAGAAGTTAATTACAGAGTCCTTCGTGTCCCTTGATCTCCCTGCTGGATCAGTTGTTCACGTCGCCGAAGCCCTTGACACTCTTGAATCCTCGGATGTTGACTCGTTTGGCATTCCCAAAGACTCGGTGCGTGTTAGGGCTGGCATCAGCCTCCCGAAGCTCTGGCCCGTCGAGAGCATCAACATGGTCCAATTCATGTACAGCCATGAATCTCGGTGCGTTTGCCGATGAGGCGTCATGACCCTTGACAAGCTCATATCGCTGAGATCGCCGGTATCCAGGCACTCTGGCGAGCATATGCAAATGTTCCTCGCGGTAGAAAGTGTTGTAATCATCCGCATCAGCTGGCTCGACCTGAACATTCAGAATGAAAGCTGGACGTGCTGCACGATTTCCGGCATCAGCAAGATAGCAAGGAAGAGCCGCAGCAATCGAAGCTCTGTGCACACTCACAGTGACCGATCCTCTTGGGATCAAAATCTTCGATGAGCTTGTAGACTCTGATATCCGATACAGTCCCATGATCCGCATCTCCGCTTAGATCGCTGAGACGGAAGATCTCTTCTACAGAGTCTATCGAGTCGAGTTGGCACATCGTCAGACAAGTCTTATCATTTGGTGGTTCCAGGTCGGTGTGCGGCAGCTGTACACCATGCAGCTGGGTTTTGCACACCTCCAGCGGCGTCTTGGTCGCCAGTTCGAAGTCATTGTACGCATGATAGAAGACGGCGCGAGAAGCCGCAATCCTCGATAGCAAGATAGGCAGTCCCTCCGAGGTGTACCATTTGGTCCAAGCATCCACGTCCCCGTCTGCAGGCTTCGAAACAATCCGTAGCAGAAATGGAGAGGCCGCCATACTTTCAGTGTCTCAATGCTTCAAGCTGCCGTTGCCCGTCAATATTCGGTCGAGACTGGATGCAGATTGCAATATCCAAAAAACGTCTATAGACATGGCTCCTTCCTATACCTGCCAGACCGCCGGAATAGACTAGGTACAGCATACCCTACCCTATGCCCAGTGTTGCTGTTGCACCTCAAACGGAGTTCTAAGCCCTCGGAGAGCATTCTCCGGAAAGGCTTGGATACATGTGAGACGAGAAAAATTGAGCTAATGTAAGGGATCGTCGGACGGATTACTTGTAAGCAGCTCAACCAATATCTTAGATCCGAAGCCGTCCCGCAATAAGCGGTTGGCTTGTTCGGGGGGTCCAATGCCGTCTTTGCCCACGGGGATGATTCTCCGTGAGCACCATCTGGGGCTGGCGGACCTCGAACACGCCTTGTGCGCCATGATGTACGGCTCTGGAATCAGTGACCGCGGGCACGACCAAGAGCTCCGGAGGTCAGTCACCCCGAAGCGGCTTTCAAACATCTCGGCCACAGTCCCGGACTTTGAATGCGAGTGTACAAAGGCATCTATCTGGGTGGACCATACCAGCCAGGAGCACTTTGCTGCAACAGTCTACAGATCAGAGTGGTGAACAATGCGCTATCTTAGCAATGGGCTCACATATTGAACCATCTGAAAGTGTCGGGCGCCATCTCAGCACACCTACATCAATCTTACACCACCTCATCCTCTCGTCAGTCCAAGAGCATGGAGAACGGAGGGCAATCGTATGCAAAGGGCAGCCGCCAGACCATTTGCCAGCCATATCCAAAGGTACCCATTCAGAGAAACTTTCAAAGCAGTCACATAGTCTTCTTTGGACTCATTCACAACTTCAGTACGGCGCGGACTTGCTCGCTGTCGCCCTATACAGGCAAGGGTTACAGCATCAGTCGACCATTGCCGTGATACTCAGCGGCAGATCTGAGTTCCATCTGGTACTCAGGGCGGCGACGAAACTGAACTGTCCGTTCTCTCCAATGAACCTGAGAGCCCCAAAGAATGCTAAAGAAATCCGCCATATGCTCACGCTCTCACAAGCCAAAGCGGTTGTTATCGACAACGCCAGCATAGTCGAAGACTTGGAGAACAATGTTCCCGATCTGATGCGCGAGATGCAGGTCAAGGTGGTGCTAGACGGCCCCATCGTCCGATCAGGCTACCTTTCTCTTACTCAAATGATTGAGGACACTGCTACTGATGCAGCTTTTGACGAGATCAGTACCAGATTGGATACTCTGTCTCGACATCAGGATGACGTGGTTTACATTGGATTTACGTCGGGAACCACATCACTACCAAAGGCTGCACCACACACAAATTTATCATTTGTCTGGAATCTGCGGTCCTGGCAGGAAGCATTTGGGCTGAACCACCAGCGGGCCTGGCTCCACATCCTCCCAATGAACTCCATCGTCGGGAGCCTCTGGACACTGGCTTATATGATTCCAGGAGGAAGTGTAACCCACGTGCAAGCTGGGTTTGAAACCACGTCAATCGCGGCGGCAATTAGCAGTGGCGAGTATACAGACATGCTGGCCGTTCCATCGATGATCGATTTGCTGGCGGCAAGTCCATTGCTGGATGCTCGCCACCGAGGTCTTGATCGTCTGATTGTGGGTGGAAGCAAGATCTTGCGCTCCCATGTGGAGAAGGCGTTCCTAAGGATCAGATGTAGACAACTCAGCCCCTTCTTTGGCATGACCGAAGGCACATCCGTGTGCAGCGAAACTCTGACTGAAGTGCCCGCCAGCTCTGATGAACCGATATACGCCGGCTACGTCAACCCAGGATGTAAGGTGCGAATATGTGATCCCTCAGACACAAAACCAGTCCCACGGGGCGTGCCTGGCGAATTAGTACAAGGAGGGCATCAACGTATCACAGGCTACCTTGGGGGCCAGGGCAAAGACAACTTCTTCGTGGAAAATGGTGAGGTGTGGTACCGTTGCGGCGATCAAGCGGTGATGCAGCCAGACGGTCGAATTGCCGTTGTTGGACGATACAAAGGTGCGCAAAAGATATCTAGCTATCCTATTTCTGTGCTGACCATGTCACAGACATGATCATTCGTGGTGGCATGAATATCGCATCAGCGGCCGTCGAAGCTGTGATCTCCGAGCGAACGAACATTGACGTGAGTGTACATACTGACCTTGTCGTCTATGCTCTGCACCTAACATTGGCCTTAGTCTCAAGTTATAGGAACTCCCGATGAGGAGGCAGGTGAAGTCCCTGTCGCCATCCTGAAACATTCCCCGGATGACCGAGACGTCTCTACGAGGGTCAAGCGATGCGTTCTTGAAACCATGGGCCCAGCATACTCTTTGGAGCGGGTCTTGACTCTTCGCGAGCTAGGCCTGGACGACTGGCCAAAGACGACATCCGGTAAGGTCCTGAAACGAGATTTACAGATGCTCGTCAATCAGCTCCTTGATCGTGAAAGGGTTTCAGGGAGGAGCCGCAAGACAAATGGCGATGTGTTGCATGAAGAGACCCGTCTGCAGCACTTTCTCCTCGACTTTGCCCAGAAACATGACATGCTCATCAACAACATTGATGATGACTTTCTGGCTGCCGGCTTGGACAGTCTGCTCGCATTGCGGCTCAGAAATGCAGTCATGAGAGAGATTGGCAGAACGAGAGCGCATTTCCAGCTTGGATTGGAAGAAGTGTTCACCTGTGGAAGTATCCGGCACCTCGCATCCCACATCACTGCTTCTGTCAATTCACAGAAACACACCAATTTCTCGGAGACACATATTGGGTCGACGCTGGAGATGATGTCTGACATGGTGGAAGAATTTCGGGTTGTTCGGCCCCGGAAGTCCATGTCTACATCGAGGATGCTCAGCAGAAAGACCTTGGTAAGTATTGTCCGAAACATCCACAGGCCGGAAACTCATTTGCATCCAGCTTCTTACTGGATCCACTGGCTCGTTAGGCGCCCACGTATTGTCCATATTGCTCGCACGTTCAGATGTGGATGCCGTCTACTGTGCAGTCCGTGGCGACGACCCTCTTGGTCGCTTACGGGCATCATTTAGCGAACGATGTCTGGAATATCCCGAGCATACTCAGAAAATCAGGTTCTTACCCTACGAGCCTGGTAGATTGGTCGACGGCTTACAAGATTCAACACGGAATGCGATGCTCGCCAGTCTAACTCATATCGTTCACGCTGCTTGGCCCGTCAACTTTCACCTCCCTCTGACGGCTTTCCCTCCACACCTCAAAGATGTGCGAGATCTCATTCAACTCTCGCTGGAAGTCGAAAACAAGCCGGCACAACTATTGTACTGCTCCTCTATGGGAGTAGCCCTGAACACTATCGGCCAGAGCAGGGTGGCAGAAGCGCCAATGATGGATTTCAGGCAAGGCATCGGTACTGGATACACACAATCTAAGCTGGTAGCCGAATACATCATCCAGCAAGCCGTAGAAGACTTGGGCGCGTCTGCGTGTATCCTACGTATTGGTCAGATTGCCGGGGACACCAAGGCAGGTATTTGGAACGACGACGAGGCTCCTCCGACCATAATCCGTTCTGCGCTGGCACTGGGCTGTCTTCCTGCTCTGGGCATGGTGAGTCAGAACAGTCAGCTGGAAGCACATCTACTAATCTCCTCTTGCCAGACGTGCTCGTGGATCCCTGTTGACAGTCTTGCGCATGCTATTATCGAGATTGGCGTGTCTGCAAGCCAACCTCCAAGGCACCTCGTCTACAATCTGTGCAACCCCAGCACGTTCTCGTGGGACAAAGAGCTGCTGCCGGCGCTTACAGATGCTGGCCTTGATTTCCAGACAGTACCTTTCGCAACGTGGATGGACAGACTGAGACAATTTGACCGATCCCACAGCATAGAAGAAGCCGTAGCGAATTGCCCTGCTGTCAAATTGATTGATTTCTGGGAACGCAATTATGGGGGCAAGGCGCAAAGACCCAACCTGCTAACTTACGAAACAACCAATGCGCAAGAGCACAGCGCGAGTATGAGGTCCGCGCCACGAATCATCGAGTCGGGTCTGGTGAAGAGAATGCTGTCTGCTTGGATGGCAAGATGGGTACCAAAGGCTGAGCCGGCGCCTGGGTAGACTTGGTTTCCCTATGCAGGCCAGACACAACACACGTGGGCAAGGTCTACATACCCGCGAGGGTGATAGGTACAATAGTCAATCAGAGCTGGCCATGGGGAGTTTGCGACGAAGGTAAAGCCACCTGCTTCGCAGCGGTCTTTGATCTCCGCGCCCCCTGAGGGTCTCCATTTCACCCGCTTCAGCCTCGGACCCGATCTACCCCAGACACTCCCCGCTTTCGCGGAGAGCACGTTCTCTTGGAGGTAATGACCATCGATTGTAGCAGCGATTTTCCCTTCCGCCACCCACCAAGCTAACCTGTTCTCCACTGCACGTCTATTACACCCCTCACAGAGCACAAAACTCCTCTGGGAATCGACTGGAGAGTTCTCGCCCGTCCAGAACTTGGATGATTCGGTCTGGATGACCGGCTCTGGATGCGCACAGCCTACACGTTCATATTCCTCGTCAATGATGGCCTCTCAGCATAGTCGCTACGAGCCAGCAGCCAATGAGAGCGACGTGCCCAAGAAATCACAGCCCGCCAAACGCAGGAAGGGACAAGCTAAGAGCTCAAAAGAGCTGGCATGTCTAAATTGCCGCCCCAGGAAGATAAAGGTTGGTTCAGAGAGAGCCGAACAAGCTCCAGCGATGGCACTCACAATCGCCAGTGTAAACGGGTCGACGGCATCTGTGAGAGATGCAAGTCGCTCAGCATCGCGTGCCGACTGCCAGAGCGCGATGAGCGCAGAGTGTAAGTTGTAGTCGTACCCTCAGAGCGTGCACATGTATTCAAACCTCTCCTAGTCGGTATTCCAAGGACTACATCGTCCTCCTGGAGAATCAAATTGCCGAACTCAGGACGGTAGTCGCAGAATTGCAACAAGATCGTCGTCGTCGGGCACTGTCACCCGCGCAAGAATCGCCCAACAGAGAAGGCACCCCTCATCAATCGCCCAGGAGGTTGTCGTCGCCGCCGCATCAAATGCTCGAGCCCCCAGCCCATCACGACACACAGTCTCAGCTCGTGCCATCTCCGCAGGACTCGGAGACATCGGTAGCCCCGTCGATGAGCACCGAACGATCAAGCGTCACAGGAGCCAGGCTCGCCCAATCTTTGACGGGATCAGAAGCCGGAGAGAGCCTGATCACGCGGCTGTGCGGAGCCCGACCACGATTGAACAGCACGAACAAAGGGCAGCTACGATATTTTGGCCCAACATCCAGCCTCCATCTGACCGAGAGCGTCACATCCATCTTTCGATATTGCAACGACGTGGCCAAATTCGGACCAGACCTCGAAAAGGACATTCCGTGGGCCATGCAGCAGTATCTTCTGGACTTGTACTGGAAATATCAGCACAATCTGCTCTTGGTGGTGCACAAGGAAGCCTTTCTCGCCGGCATGGAGACGGAGCAGTCTCCGTACTTCAGTCGTTGCCTGCTTCTGTGCATGCTCGCGTCCGCGGCGCGGATTTCAGACAGTCCCGAGATCAGGGCATTGTCCATTCCGATGGATGAAGGAACACCGAGTGAGACGGCCATTCTCACGAAACGCGCGGAGGAGGCTCTCGAACAGGAACTCGAAAATCCACGCCTGACCACGATCCCGTCGCTCATCCTGCTCAGTGTGCTGGACTGTGCCCAGTCAAACGACTCACGAGGCTGGATGCGAGCAGGTATTATTCCTTGACGCCCAGAACTGTCGAATAGCCACACGATGACTGATATTCTTTTTCTTAGGCAATGCTTGCCGGCTGGCATTTGACATGGGGCTACACCACGACTGGTCCCTCTCATCACAATCCAACTTTACAGCCATCGACGTCGAGGTGCGGAGCGTCGTATTCTGGGCATGTTTTTCACTCGATCGGTACGATTGACATGAATGACCTGGAGTGACAACCGCTGATGAGTCCAGGCTTTGGGGCCTCTATGTCGGACGACCGCCTGTCATCAACTTGAGTGATGTGTCCATCAGCCGACCCAACCCTAATGGACATTCTTGGGATACCAAGATGCTTGCGGCATGGGTTGAACTACTCGACTTGGCAGGTCAGATCAGCGAGAGATTGTATGTCGTTTCCCTAGACCGACACAGGGCGAATTAGTGACTACGTAGTCTGCTAACCTTTTTTTGGCCCCACAGAAACAGTAACGCTTGTTTCCAAGAACAGATCGACTTCTACATGGCCGCTCTCGCGAAATGGGACTTGAGCCTGGACCCGACCCTGACGTGGTTCCCGCAAGCACCTCCAGCGGTCTATCAGCTCAGGTGAGATTTATCGCCGCTGTGGTTGCAATGTGCTGAACGCGTGTCGCCACCAGGATCCAGTATTCGAGCCTGATGATTTTGCTGAACAAGCACAACGCCGGCTTCGGCAATTCGGGGAGACAGCAGGAACCCGCCACGGCGCACTCTCGCCGCGTGTGCGTCGACCACGGGTTCCGAATCTCCTCCCTGGTCCAGGATTACGAAGTGCACCACGGCAGCGCGGCCACCCTGAACGGCTCGGCCCTGTACAACATCACCATGGCCGCGACCATCTTCATCGCCGACATCTCCGAGCGAGACCGCGACGAGGTCTCGGACGAGCTCACCGCCCTGACCCTGTGTCTGGACGCCATGAAGAAAATGGAGAGCGTCGAGATCGTCGCGCGCAATGTGCGCAAGATCGTCCAGACCATCATGCGCGTCTGTGGCGTCCAGAACCGCGGCGTTGGGTCCTCCGGCCCGGTCGACATGTCGGCACCACGAGCGGCGAGTGTCAAGGAGGTCACCGCCCCCAGGACGAGCGCGAACACCGCGACACACCTTGAATCTGAAGCCTGCGGCAATCTCAACATGGGACAAGACCTCATGGATTTCAATTTCGACCAAGTGGTGCTGGATAGCGTGCTGAAGTTCCCGTTCGAAGAGGCCCTGATGGACCCAACATCGGCGCCGGACTTCTTCTTGTAAAAACACCACAGCACTCACTCCTATGCCGTAATACATGCCTGCCGTTCGGGCTGGCTCGTGTCTTTTTCTCATGTCCTTCGATGAAGTCCACTTGTTGAAAGAGGCGTTGATATTGGTGCCCGTCGAAACAATGCCAATGGTCTTGGTGAGATCCAGGGAGCACGATCATGCGACATCCATCTTCTCCTAACCACTCCAAAGCACGCCCAGAACCTGGAGCGATGTTACATACTTCATAACAAGCAAGCCGTCAAAGCACGCCTCCTATGGTTGGACTGTCTATGGCACTGGAACGTCTGGCTGCAAAACTCCAGCAGTAGTATTAGGACTTTTCATGACAATAAAACAGATGAGAAGCATCCTGAATAAGCAGAAGATTCCAACGTCGAGTTTTCCCTGACTATCTACATATTCGTATGATTGCGTGTGAGATACATCGTGGGAGGATTTTATCACGAGAAAGGCGCCACTTATACCACCGATCGTTTGGGCGAGATTGCAGCATATTTTCGGTATCACTCGAGCTCTAACCATTGCGAGCTCCAAACCCCCATACGCGATTGCCGGAAGAGGGCAGATCACCAGGGCTTCGAATCAATCCACGTTTTCGACATGCTTGGTCTCCGAAATGCTGTCGGTTTCCGGAGAACCAGCGGTGTTAGCATCGGCGATGTCCTTTTCCGACACATGTGGCCGCTTTGGTTCACGGAGCTCCTCGTCAAGAACGGCTTGCTGCTGCTCGTCCGTGAGACGCCTGGTATCAACAGCGACCTCATCGCCGAAGAGACCACCGACCTCTTCGAGGCTGAGGCCTTTCGTCTCGGGGAACTTCCAGGCGAAGTATGGCAGCATGCAGGAAGTTACCAAGATGAAGACCAGGTAGAATTTCCAGCCGATGTGGTTGAACGCCGGTCCGGCCGCGGTGGTGTACACTACATCATCCACCACAGTCAGCTCTTCTGCTACGGAGTTAAGAGGGATCTTTTTTGCCTTCCAGGAACTCACCGGTTGTCATCAAGAACAGGCCGCTCACGACCACCCAACGCCTTTGGCGCGGATGTTGGTTGGGAAGATTTCGGAGCAGTAGACGTAGCTCGACACGTCGACGCCGAAGCCGTAGAAGGTGACAAACAAGAACATGAAGGCGATGCACGCGCCTTGGCCGGCCTTGTTTGTGTTGCCGACGGTGGTGTAGTGAGCGCTCAGTGCCGTCACCATGATGAGGCAGAATACGCAACCAGTCTGAGAAGGGAAGTGTTAGTCAGGAGGAACGCATCGCGTGGTCCGAAGGGTTACTGTGTCTCACCAGGCCGATCAAGATAATCCGTCTGCGTCCGATGCGGTCAATGTAGAGCGCATTGACGTAGTTCAATGCTGCCGCCCAGGAGTTGTACACGGCCAGAAGAAGGAGCGGAGTAGAACCGGTCACACCCAGATTGCTCAGCAGCAGGACCATGTAGTTGGAAATCACGAGGCATCCGGTGCTTTGACACATTGCTTGCAGGTAAAAGCCGAACAGCATCCTCTTTCGGTATTTGGGAGACATGAGAAGCTGGATCATGTTGAGATTCGGTCGTGACTTCTCGAGCTCGATCTGCCGTCGGATTTGCAGGAACTCCTCCTGCGCGCCGATGTGCTCCGAGTCGCTTGGGTGAGCATGGAGCTTCTCCAGGACCTTGAGGCCTGCGTATGCAAGTCAGCCAACCGCGGTGCCCTCCCTGGATACCCCGTGTTCAAAACATGCGCGAGACGTACCCTGTTCATGCTTTCCATTGTTAACGAGCCATCGAGGGGACTCGGGGATGAGCGGGCTTCCAATCAGGAGAAGCAACGGTGCCACGATTTGCAAAGCCAGAAGCAGTCGCCACTGGACGGTGGGATTGTCCTCATAATAGGTTCCGAAGCCCGCCCAGCCAGAAGCCGCCTTGAAGTCGAGATATCAGTCGTACAAAGAACCGAGTCGAACAAACCGAACAACTTACATATGAGAAGCAGATGATGAAACCATGGGATCCGACAATCCTTCCTCTTTGTGCGGGCGGAGAAATCTCAGAGATGTAGGTCGGGATGGCGGTGTTGATGAATCCCACTCCCACACCGTTGAGGAATCGACCGGTCAGGAACATGCCGATGTGGACGGAACCCGCCTGAATCGCCGCCGAGATGACACAGACGGCACAAATCACTTGAACGGCGCGTTTTCTGCCCAGGTGGTCGAGAAGCCAGAAGACTGTCCAGCATCCAATGCAGCCAGCCCCGGCATAAAGGCCGTTACTGGCCCCGATAATGTTGCCACCATAGCTGCTGGTAGGTCTGAAATCAAAGTATACGTAGAAAGATGGAAGACCGATGACTGAACCGATGATGGCAGAGTTGAAACCATAGGTGAAAGAGCCTAAGGCAACAAAGAAGGCAACGGCGAAGTTGTACCTGTTGGCTTTCGCCCGAATGTGGCCCATGCTGGAACGAGGAGTGAGCTACTGGCAAGCCGTCAACTGATACAGTCCTCTCTTTGAAGTTCTCCTGGGACCAAATGCAACGTTACATATACGTTCACCTCCTTGACGGCAAGGCCGGGGTCCGGGGTCCGGGGTATGGGGGAAAGGGGGGTGGACAGGCGGCGCGGAGACCATAGTCCGTTCATAGTCGGCTGCACAGAATCGAGCTGGCAACCTACCATTGTGAAAGAACAGACTCTAGCGGCACATGGAGAACAATGTCCAGCAAGTGTAAAGTCCCGCTTCCCATGTGCTCAGGCCAGTCGAGGCACCCAGTCGTTGACAGCATCAGCTAAATCGAGAGGTTGCTCGCTCGTAAGCGGGCTCGGCCATCATTCAACGAATGTTGTGGACGCCTCAACAGACAGGGTTCTGGGCAAAGTCGATAGATCAAGATCCACCTCTGAGGCCTTTGGCTGGGTGGTAGGTGGCCACGAGGTGGAAGAGGTTGAGCACCGATTGATGGCCGCCAAATGTGCCGCGGTCGTCGCCAGCGTCAATTATCGCAAGGCATCAGAATTCAATTATCCTTGTGCCATCAATGATTTCTTTGATGTCCTACAATGGCACGAGAAGCTACTGACCTAGCGGATTTTATAAACTGACATGGCCAGTGCAAATCAAACGCAACAGAGTTGAGTATCGACCCAGAACGGAAAGTCCGGAAAAGCCGTCTCCACCCAAGAACGGCCTCCCAAAGTCACCAGGCAGTCACACGACTTGCATGGGAGCATTTGATCACTAGGGGGGCATTGTGACATTGCTGCCTCGGGAATGCTGACAGGCTTTTGCTTTGGCAAACGTTCTTGAGGCTCTAAATCCATGTCAAGCCTCAGGTTAATTTGTCGAAGTTTTGAATTGCATGTTTCATGGCCTAAGTATCCTAAAATATCGAGTGCGAATTCCAAGACATTCGGTAGGATATCTCATACCAGTACGAAACCTTTGTACCCCGCGTCCACCGACTCCTGGCACTTCTGTTTGTACAGTGGCATACCGGCCATGTAGTTCAATGCCTCGCGTGGCTTGCCAGGGATGTTGTCGCCAAAGTACCAACTGTGGGCCTCCTTGAAGAGACCCTTCTCTGCACCCTCGTTGACATGGGCTCGCCACTCCTCCTCCGCCTCGTCAGTTGCATTGATGCTCTTGTAGTTGTTCTCGGTGATATGTTTGATGCAGTTAACGATCCAGGCACCTTGGGCTTCTGCCGAGACGGGGCCAGTGGCAAATGCAGTTGGAGCTTGTGGGCCGTACATAAAGAACATATTGGGGAAGCCACGGATGGTCATACCCAGGTTGGTATAAACGCCCTTGGCAAACTTGTCCTTGACCGACTGGTTGTCAACGCCACGGATATCGATCCGGGTGAGGCCACCGGTAACAAAGTCGAAGCCGGTGGCCAAAACCAAGATATCAAATTCGTGAACTTGGCCGTCTTCAGTCTTGAGACCTTCTGGCACGAATTCCTTGATGGCGGTCTCGCGCGTATAGATGATGTCGACGTTGTCTTGATCCAAAATTTCAAAATAATCCTGCTCGAGACTGATTCTCTTGGTCCCGAACGGATCAATCTGCTTTTCCGGGGCAAGTTTTCTGGCCTTGTCGGGATTCTTGATGCGTTTCAGCGTCTTCTCTCGCCAGAACTGGTACGCCTCTTCGTTGGCCACCTTGTCCGCAAGAACGTCGGCATAGGTACCTAGCCAAAAGTGAAGACCTCCGGTCGTGAACAGCTCCTCGTAGAGCTCGCGACGCTTCTCCAAGGGTAGATCCATGATTTTTCCAGGTCTGAAGTCGTAGGTGAAGCCGGCGAAGGTAGTGACTTGCTTCTTCTTCCATTCGGGAATGTTCTCCTTGAAGTACTGATTCCTCAGTTCATCAATAGGATCATTCCTCATCGGCAACGCCGTGTTGGGAGTTCTCTGGACAACGGTAAGATGTTTTGCTACACGGCCGATCTCTTGGATCGCTTGTACGCCAGTTGCCCCAGTTCCGATGACGCAAACTCGCTCGCCCGTCATGTCTACGCCACCTTCAGGCCAGTGGGCAGAGTGGTAGACCTTGCCTTTGAAGGTTTCAAGACCAGAGAACGGTGGGGTATATGACTTGGCAGCAAAGCCGGTGCAAGGACAGAAGAACTTGCAGGTGTAGGTGTCCGCTTGGTCACCGTTCACCTCGATCTTCCACCGGCTTTGCGACTCGTCCCAATGCGCTGCAGTCACTTGGGTGTTCCAGATAATATCAGGGCGGAGGTCCCAGATATCAACAACATGTTCAAAGTAGGAAACAAGTTCGTCTCTGTCTGGGAAACGCTGTTTCCATTTCCAGGTCGACCATGTGGCAGGGTCGGAGTAGGCGTACTGGGGCACCTCAGTGTCGACACGAGCGCCAGGGTAGCGATTCAAGTGCCTAGTAGAAGCGTCAGTTGGTCCATCGCAACATTGACATTGCTAGGCGCCTTACCAGATGCCACCGGGACCAGAACCGGCTTCTATGATCTTGGCCGAGAAGCCCGCTTTGCGGAGTTCGTGCAACAAGAAGAGGCCGCTGAAGCCTGCCCCGATGACAATTGCATCGTAGCTTTTCTCGCTAATTGAACCCATAACGAAGTTTCAAAGGTACTAGACAGCACTTAGCACTTCCTGGCTCTCTCGGGTACGAGGCGTTGGGATTCAATGAGGGGACATGTCCCAGATCAACCAAGCAGCTGGACAACAGGATATATGTTGCACCCCTGGAGGAGTTGCCATACTGGTCACTGCCCATAGTTCGGACATTGGTCCCCGGCATCTCTACCCCAGAGTCGAGTCCGCTAGCCTCAAGAGTGGTCCAAGAATCTTAGCAGAAGGTGTGGGGAAACAAGGTAAGGATGGGGTTATAACCCCGAGGCACTTCCAACTTCTAGCCTCGGATATCAACCTGCTCGTTGCAAACCGTGATCTGTAGATTGACACTGTCGTTCCTGGGCTCCCGACATTGAGTGGCTCTGTACCGTATGCATTTGTCGGCTGTGAAGACCTTGGCAAGCGTGGTCCAGACGATGATGAGGAGGATGAAGCGAAGTCGTGATGGCTTCCCCGCGTCGGCTTCTCCCGTCTTGCAAGCTGGTTGCCATTATAGATCTGTTTGCTCTAGTCGGATAAACACTCTACGAACACAAAGGGTGGATGGCAGTCCTAGGCAAGACATGTCACGCAAAAGTGTACATGTCCGTTCCTGTGCTATACAAGCATCAATCTCGAGTCTCGTTCTACTCTCTTAGAGATGTGGCAAGCCTCTTCTGCCGACCAAATCTTGGAGCGTCAGTCTTACAGACTTATTGCGACATGGACTTGGCCTGTAGCGAGCCTCAAACCCTATGATATGTCCGGCTGGATTGTTGGAGATGCGATTCTACAGCTAAGGGGGAGTGATTGTGGAGGGGACTATCTTTTTCAACAACCCGAGGTAAAGTGACGGTCTTTCCCCTCGTGTTGGTACCTTTGGATTTCAAGCGCCAGTCAAAAGTGAGCGAGCGCGTGGGCATCTTGGAGGTCGAAATCCGGAGACGGATCTCCGGTCATCCTTTTCCTGATGTCCACCACCTTGATCGGATTGTCGGTGCTTATTCGCCAGAGGTGCTCGCCAAACTCGATGGCCATGGTGGAAGCAAGAGATAAAGTGTGCCCGAGAGCACGCCTAGACTTGGTCAGATTGTTGGCACGATTTCTTTAGGAAACCATCCACCTCCACTAGCTCTTCATGGCCACAATTAAAAGACATGCGCTCGTATTCGGAGCTTCTGGGGTGACAGGATGGGCAGTCGCCAACCAGCTCTTGCTCGATTACCCGGCGAGCGGCACCTGGGATAAGGTGACTGCCTTGACCAACAGGCCTCTCAGTCTTGAGGTTTCGCAGTGGCCAAAGACGGGTAAGCTGAGCATCGTGTCGGGCTTGAATCTGCTCGAGCCATCTCAAGAGGTCTTCAATGAAACCTTGAGGAAAGCGAGTCCCGATATAGACACCGTCACCCATGTCTTTTACTATGGTAAGTCCGATCCTCTTTTCCCGGCCCTTGACCAGGATCTTGGACCTAAGCATCTCCCGTGACAGCGTACAAAGCCAATCCGAATTTCCAGCAGGAGAAAAGGGATGCCGTCGATATGCTGGTCCGAGCAGTCACCGCGGTGGATCAACTCTCACCGGTTCTGCAATTCGTGGCTTTCCAGACGGGAGCAAAGGTAGCCCACTCTCCTTTGTTTACCGAAGGCTGAACTGAAGCTGGATAGATGTATGGCTTTCTGCTACAGGAAGACCATTACCACCCAGTACCCCTGAAAGAGTCACTGCCCCGGTTAAAGCCACCGTTCAGTGACCAACTCTTTTACCATGCGCAACTCGATTGGTTGGAATCTTACGCCAAAGGCAAACCATGGACCTGGTGCGAAACTCGACCGGATATCGTGGTGGGATTCGCCCCAAACCACTCGGCCTACTCTCTTGCTGCGTCTTTGGCCATCTACTTCTCCCTCTGGAGAGAAATCAATGGCACGGGTAGCGTAGTCCCATTCCCGGGAACGATGAAAAGCTGGAGAGCAAAACACAATGAGGCCGGCAGTGAGATGATTGGCAAGCAAACGATCTTCCTATCTTTGCATCCTGAAATCAGCGGAAACGGGGAGGCTTTTAACGTGGCGTCCTCGGCCAGATATGCAACGTGGGAGGACAAATGGCCCCTGCTGTGTGAATACTTCGGCCTCAAGTCAGGGCCGCCCAGTGACCAGTCGAAAGAGGTTCGAGCGTACATCAACGACAATATGGGGCGCTGGAAAGAGATGGAACAAAAGCACAAGCTCCGGGACGACATTGCGCAGTCAGGAGTCACAATGCCCGGATTCGAAATCCTGCATTTGACCCTTGCCGACTTCGATCGCCAGTACGATATGAGCAAAATCTACAATGCCGGGTTCAAGGAAGATTACTCGGTCATGGAGATCTGGGGCAAAACCTGGGATGAAATGAGGAAGGCACACATGATACCGTGTGCATGAACCTGAACATCAATCTCCAGATCCGCGTCCCGTGTCGTCCTTAGTCTAGCTTTACTAGGTTCCTGCCCAGGACTTGCTTGCTGTCGACGGTGCTGATCCGAGCAAAGAAACTCGAGATGAAGCCCTGCGGACTAGAGGGAAGCTGAAGACTCAAGTGCTGAGTCGATGTTCCGCAGGGCATCAAAGAAACGAGAAGACGCCTGGGGAGGGCTGAAGGTCTTACACACCATCTGGGATTATGAGGTGCAGAGGTAGTGGAGGCACCAAAGGAGATTGTTGCCATTGTGTAAACTCCGGCGGATGACTAAAGCAATGCACGTGATGTTGCCAAGGCTACCTTCCTCATTCGGCGTGTAAACAATCGGGCCCAAACTTCTGCACTCTCGCCCAACCCTTGCGATACTGCAGCACCTCAATTCGGACAATGAAAAGTTTATGACAGTGGACATTACTACTGCTAACTTACTATGGGCTCGGTAATAGCTGTCGATGATACCATGGAAGACCACCAGTCACACATCAGTCCCAATCCCCTTCAATGTCCTCCACCTCTGATACCTCTGCACCAGCAATCACCCGAGCGTATGAACCAGCAACGAATTCCTCAGTCGCCTTCTCTACACAGCTACCTTGTTGACCATGACCGTCCTCGCACGCGCGACTCTATCACATCGGATGTCCAGACCAAAGTTGCGTTCTTGAACAGCCTCGCAAGTGGCAGCACCCCATCCTCGCCGACCCGCCCCAGAAGAGTCGCTGCACCTTCAGAAAACGGCGCTTCTCCTACCAAGAACGATGCCAGTGGCAGCAATGCAGCGTTCCAACGAGCCATAATGGGCTACGAAGAAGCCCAAGCTAGCCTCGCAACTCTGACCGCTGAACTCGAGCGCGCAAAGGAAGAACTCGCCTCCCGCAAGAAGCGCGAACGAATGCTCTCCCAACGCGTCGAAGACCTTCTCGAAGAACTTCAAGCTGACAAAGAAAAACGAATTCGCGATCAAGAGTCCTACACGAAGGAAATCAAGCGCTGTCGTAAAGAAGCATACCGGGCTGAGCTGGCGGTTGTGGAAGCCAGACAGGACCTTCAGGAAACGAGGGCGGAGTTGAAGAAAAGCCAGGCTGAAGTCCAACATGAGAAGAGTGAAAAGGAGAAGTCGAGGCAGGAGAGTTTTGAGAGGGCGTATGCCCTGGCAGGGACGGTGGGAGAATTAGAGCAGGTCAAAGACCGGTTGAAGGTGGTCGAGAGAGAGAGGGATGATGCACTCGTGGAAGCGAAGACGAGCGCTGTTGATAAGAGTAATACCGTCCAGAGGGGAGTCCAGACCGACTTCGTGCCAGAAACTGAGCCGGAGAAAAACGAGGAACACGACGACAGATCCGGGGCGGTCATGGCGGTAAGAGATGCAATAAAGAGTCAGTGGGCTCATCACGCACACAACATACATGATGGCCGACCCGGTTCTTCTCACAGCACAGCATCTGGAAGCCGCATCACGACCGAGAGACCGTCCCGACTACGCGCAGCCAAGGTACCAGATTTCTCGTCTGTGATATTGCACCTAAATTATTTCAGTAAGCAGTCGGAAGGAGTCAAGATGACGCCTGAAGAGGAGGTCCAGTTTTTAAAGCAAGAACTCGCATGGGCAAAGCGGAAGCATGCCGAAGATGCCGACTTAATCCATCTGATGCACATGCAATGCCAATTCAAGGCTTGCCCTTGCCGGCTGGCAGAGTCAAATGGCGAGAGATTTGTTCATGACGCGGTGTATGAGGCAAAAATACAGCACCAACGAGCATCGAAGAAGAGGAAGATCGCGAAGGAAACAGACGAAGTTGTGCTCAAGGACAGCTCAACCGAAGACACACCACACCTTGCACCGATAATGTCTGAGACAGCCAGACTACCTCCGGAACCGACCCCAGACCTGATTACTCGAGCTCTAGAATCGCCTTTGGTCCTCGAACAAGCGATCGAAGTCCCCCTTCCCGAACCTGAACCGATGGAGTTGGACTCTAGCAAGAATACACCAGAGCCCACTGCCCAACTGGAGGAGATCACACAAGTCCTGGTCGAGCCTGCCACGAGCTCAAAACCCTTCGCCTTCACAACTTCAACCACAAGCCTTGCCGACGTGAGAGCCATGGCTCCACCTCTCCGACATACGGAGAGCGCGTCAGCTGCGCTCGACACAGATTTGTTCGACCTTTCACCCCCGAAACAACCTCCGCCCAGACGTCCTTCTACTGCAATGGGAATTTTCAGCACAGCCTCACCCATTCGACTGGTCCCGGAATCGCCTCGTTCGGCCAGATCCTCTCGCGACAGCATCCGGTCTGCAGCTAGAGGTCAAACTCAGGCAATACCTAAATCATCAATGACAACAACCATCACCAAGGTAGCGCTCAAAGACTCACCACCACAGACGAGCCTACACAGACGGGCCCAATCAAAGCCTAATCTGCGAAACCAATCACCCTTGGTGACCTCAACAGTGATGTCGCGCTACAATGACTCAGACATGCAATCTGCATTCATCAAGGACACATCTGCGTCGCCAGCAACAAGCACCGTCTTTCCCATGACACCGGTATACAAGCACTCCAGATCGATGCATACTCTCGCGCAGGTACAGCAACCATGTACGGATACTCAGATGACAAGCCCACCCCAAACCGTCTCCACAACAACCACGACGAGAGTTCCCCTCCGCGGTCCCGCTGAAGCAGACGACGTGTTCAACCCGGAGCACCACCTCCGCTCGACCCTCCCCGAGCATGCGCAGACCGAAGTCCTCAACGTATGTACCGACAGCATCCCCCGTTCAACTAGCACCTATCCCCAGTCCGCATCCCGGCCCGCCTTTGTCTCCTCCCAAGCAATGCTCAACAACGTCCCCGGCACGCCTATCAGCCGCGAAGCCGCACTCGCGCAGATTCGCGCACGACGAGATCGGGCCCGAAGCGTCAACTTGAAGAGATCGGTCGAAGGCGGCACTGGAGGAAAGGAAAACGCCGGAGCGAGAAGTCCGACCAAGGGGAGGCCTGTCGTCGTTAATGGGATAGGCAAGGAAAATGCGGGCCTCGGTGGTGTCCGGACCGTGAGGGAGATTAGTCAAGCGAGTGCGCCGGGGAGGTTTGCTTTTTGAACGTTATTCAGCGTCGTTACCGGATTCCAGTAATGAAGTGCTTCGAGAGAGACTTGCCCATGAGTACCAGAGACAAGGGGACGAGAGGAGTTCGGCTAAGGAGGGCCAATCCACCCTAAGCAGGCACTTGGATAAATGCACACGGACTGTAATGCGACGTGATGTAATTAATGTACAGAAGCAGAAGCACCAGAAGCACCAGAAATGTTGAGAGGAGAGGCCTGGGGTTGTTTTGCTTTGCATTACCATGCCGTACCGGAGAATGTACGTGGTCTGGATACTCCGTTCTAGATACTGGATGCCTGATAGGTGCTGTGTGTACATGGATGGGATGCTGTGCCGAAGAGGACATGTTTACCATATTCGTGGGATTGAATACCTCAGTCACTAAACATATTTCCATACATACGTACCTTGTAGGCTACCTACCTTACCTACATACAACTGTACCTACACAGTGAAGAGGGGTGAATGGCACCTTGGCTGCGCGCACGAGCGAGTAAGAACGATCTGCCATGCATACCCAAGTGCTTCAGTACCAGGCTATCGTAGAGTATGGGTCGCTTACCTCGGACTCCTCGGACGGTCAACTTCAATCTCCGTTGGCATAACCCGAATTGCGAGGACTCAAGATCAGTATTGCGATGTTGGCTACAGTAGGTCAGTAGGTAGTTTGCACTCCGTACAGAGGACAGACTTGGTTAGCGCGCCTTGGCGAGCACTACATATGTACGACAAATTTTCACTCAATCCCAGACAGGGACGCACGCACGACAGGTAAGCAGGCGGAAAGAAGGCGCTAAAGATGGAAGTTGGCGCTTCTCAATTCACTTTGTGCTTTCATTTAATATTATCTAGCTAAAGTCGATTTTTTTATCATGCGATGATGCATAACAATGAGCATGGAAGCATTCCATGCAGTTGCAGGGTGCGCCGATTCCTGCGAACGTCCCGTTCCTTCTGCTGATTCGAGGCACACAACCTGTACTAAATGCAAGGGCATATTTCAACCCAGCAGTCCAGGACGACAGTTACATACAAAATTCTGTGCCCCATGTCTCCAATGATGGTCCCTATAATGTACAATAATCCCCGAGAGAGCTGATTCTTCATGATTCAGCTCTTGCGCGCCCCATCCGTGCTTCGTCGAACCGCAATATCCAATGCCTCTTCAGGTCATGTCGCGGTTCGGTCAAGCACTGCCTCCAGATGCGCTCGACTCTTTCCTGAATTCATAAAATCAATGCAATGCATAATATAACACAATCGTCAAAAATCTTGGATTTAAAACTGGGATCCGAGGCTGCTTAAGAGCAGTCCATCTCGACATCTTCGCGTCGTTGCAAGAAAGGAGCTTCGCCGAAATCCATGGCGGCTTCCATGCCGCAGCTCATCATTCGCTTGTGGCCGAATTGCCCGCCAAATTGGGGTCCAGGTTGTGGAGCCATGAAATTCGCAAAAGGGTTGACTGTAGAGGTAGGAGGCATTTGCGGCTCGGCTTGATGGTGGAATCGGCTGCGCGACTTGGGCATGGCCATGCGTCGACCGTTAAACTGCTGTCTGGTGCGCTCGCCAATCTGAGTCATGGGGCTGACGTCGCTCATAGTGTCCATGTCGATGGCAAAATAGTCGACCGGCATGTGCCTTCCTGCTTCAGCAACGAGGTTGGGTGTGCGAGGTTGCCAGTCCTGGCTCTCGTCGCTGTCCGAGTCGGTCTCATATGAGCGTTTGTGGCTGGTAGAATAAGACCAGAGAGATTGTTGGGAGACGGATGGGCTGGCCCAATCATCACCATAATGAGAAAGGTAGGCCAGACTGATACCGCAAAAGGTAGCGGTGCTTAGATTCTGGGACGCAGAAGCAACCGGCGCGGGCTCGTTGATGCTAGTCGAATTGCCGCCAGCAAGCGCAGCCTGAGTTTCAGGAGAAAGTCGGCTTGGGTCAAAAAAGGGCCGAGGAGTGAACTTTTTTTGCTGGGTTTTGTATCCTTCAGCGACCGATTTTCTGACCCTCATGCCGACCTGGAGAAGGCCAGCTTCGATTTCTGCCTGGTCGGGCGCTTGTTCGCAAAGCTGCAAGAGCAGCGGCGAGTCAAAGGTATGCTGCTCGATGTCCGAGTTGTCAGACACAGGGATGATGGGAGGGAGAGACATGGGCGTGAACCGACGACGCTTGGAAAGCGGCGAGTCTGCCTCAATTGAGGGAATGGGGACAGAAAAGTCTTGCGGGAGACCCATGATGATTACTCTAGGAAGGAGTGTAGTAGCAGCGATGAGAGTCGAATGAGTGAGGAATGAGCTGCTGGAGCTCACGTCGAAGAAGAATTAAGTGCTGCTGGTCGTGCTGTATCGCAGATGAGGGCCGAAGCGAAAGTGAGTGCGATGAGTATGTTCCCCTACTAACTCAATAGCAAGGTCTGAAGGTTGAGATATTGATGATGTGAAAAGAGAGGTATCCAGGCAGTCGAGCTGATGTCTGAGAATCAGGGTGGAAGTGAGAGTCAGAGAGAGCGCAAGCCAGGGAAAGGGAATAGGAGCTTCTCAAAAGGAAGGGCAGCAGGAAGGGGTCTAAGTTTAAAGCGAGGGATGCGCACTTTTGAACTCTGGAGTCCGGCAAGTCACGCCGTGTGGCAATTGGGTCTTGTAGAACAGGGAAACGGGCGTGCGCTGCGGGATGGAGAGCCAGTCCTTATCCTTATCAAGTTTCCGGAGCGACTGGGTCCTCAAGCGAGAAATGTGAGACGAGAGGACCGTCAAAAAGCCACACACTTTCCTCACTTTGCCTTTTTTCTCTGCTGGGAGATGGCCTGAAAATCAGCGCCAGCCCCACTGACCAGCCAACCAGATATCGCAGCCCCAGCCACCCTCGAGGCCCCTGTCACTCATGCATGGCGATATTAATAGCGGCTTCGCTTCCGCCACTAGAGGTGCCAGTCTCAGTCTTAGGCTCCGGACGCTTTCCCGGAAAGTCCGGGGCTGGGCGGGGGTTGAGCCTCTCAATTGGTCAGATCGCTCGTCAAGGCCGAACTTGGGTTCCCTGTTCCTGAGAAGCCTGCATGATGACACGAAACTAACGCGAGGCTTCCCTTTCACGCGTGCGCTTCTAATTAGGCGGGGTCGTTGGGGCTGGTCGCGCCGGCTGAGCCTCAGGAAAAAGGGTTGAGAGGAGATTGCAGCTTAACACCAAACCGTTGGTCGTACCTACACAGTCCGCAGTGATCATGTTCGTACGAATCCTTCCCAGAGTATAACCCCATCGCTACCGACTGCGGCAGGTTAACGGGTCGAGTCAAGGATCACCATCGTAAGCAATTCAACTAAGCTTCTGTAGCACGGCGACTGAGCAATGAGAAACAATTAAAGAGGGCATGGACGCCATCTCGACAATACCTAGGCATTGAACGTGTCGCCAGTCTGCGAGAATATAATGGTCTAGAGCGAGGAGAATAGATCTACCCTCTATTGCCTCTCCTCCCGCCCTTTTTCCCTCTCTCAGCATGCGCTTTCAGAATCTTCCGATGCTCGACAAGACTCCTCTTTCCTTTGGATTTAGCCTTGCCCAACATCATGAGAAAGTTCTTCTTCCGCGCCTTTTCCTTGTTCGTGGTGCTCTTACCCTCGGATTCTTTACGCTCCTTCTTCCTGGCAGCCTTGGATTTATGCTCCTCACGATCTGCTCTGTGCTCTTGCAGCAGAGCTAGCTTTTGAGCACGTGTGGCCTTGCCTCGTGAGAGGGATGCCAAACCTTCGATCTCGGCGGCTGTCAAGGGGTCGTCCATATGGCGTTGGGAATTTGTCTGTTGTGCAGTCCGTGATGCGTGATGCGTCTTCTTCATCAGCGATGATATTGATGCTGTGGTGCGGAGTTCTTGCAATTTGGCAAGGTCAGCCGGAGTCAGAATGCGAGTCGTTGCAATGTTTGTCTTCGGTTCTGTAGTTGTTTCTTCTCCGCCCTCAACGGGTTTCTCTGCAAGTCCATTCTCTTTGTCATCCGATGCCTGAACGTCGAACCGCACCTTCTTGGCTGCTGGTTGATCGTCCTCGCTGTCACTGATGTTGATCTCGTCGTCACTCTCGACGTTGATCCATCCACCGGAGTCATCGCTGTCTTCGTCTTCTTGAACATTCCATGCATTCCAGTCCTCTTCGTCATCATCCTCGAGGTCGTCGTCAGAGCCATCTGGCGGAAGACCTTTCTCAAGTCTCTTCCTCTGTCGCTCCTCTTCTTTCCATTTCTCAAGCAGTTCTAAGCCTTCAATCTCTCCGACGGCTTCCTCACCGAATCGCTGCTGTTTCTGCTCACCAGACTTCAGGCCAAGCGTCGCATCCCGGCCACGGTCTTTCTTTCGAAGCATCTCAGCACCAACTTGCCTGTATAGGCCCAACAGACCCTTGGCCGCCATCATGACGCCCTTGTCCTTGCTCTTCTTGTACATAACCAGATCCTGCAAAAGGGTATCATTCATCGCTAGAGGTTGTCGCACACAAATCTCCCGAATAGCATTCAACCCGGCTGCCGCCACCTCTCCAGCGGCAGCTTCCGAAATAAACTCGTTGGCAATCTTCTGCACCAATGGCTCCAGTATATCCGGCGGCACCAGATTGTGCGTCGATTGCGCTAACGATGCCAGAAACGACGTGACCGACGGCTGTCGAGGAGTAAGGTATTTCAGGAAATAGGAGTAAAAGCTGATCACAGTCAACTTGTGCAGGCCGATCAACCGTGACACAAGTTGCAGGACCAGCAGCTTCTGTTCCAGATTCAACTTCGACTTCGTGTTCTGTAAATGCTTCGAGAACAACGACTCCGCAAAGCCCTGCGGATCATGCAACAAGTGTAGAGCCGAGAAGTTCAACGGATGGGGATGACTCTTCTTCTTCTCCTTCTTCTTCACCGTCGCAGCCGCCTTCTCCAGCCTCCGCTCTGCCTTCTTACTCTTCTTATTGACGCCCACCTGATGCCGCAGTTTGGCCATATCAACAGCACCGTCGTCGTCAGAACTCTCATCTTCAAGTTCTTCTCGCTCTTTGTCCCCACCCAGAAAGAAGCGCACGCCGCCAACAATGCACTTCTCATTATCCGCCAGCGCGGCCTCCTTCATGATCTCCACGGCCTTGGCGTCCGTCCAGATCTGCCTCTTCCACATCTCACTCGTGAGCTTGACCGCCCACAGCGCCTTCGCTGCCGCCCGATCCTCCGTCACGAGATTATGCAGCGTCGTCTGCACGCTCCTATTCAACTTGTGGTTTGTGGTCTTCGCATTCGCACCCCGCAAGTCACTCAGGATCTTCTGAAACAGCAAGGCTCTAAGCGATTTGCTCCGCGTGGCGGTCAAGACCGGGAAGAGACACCGTAGCAGGTCATTCGAGTCAATGATTTCCTTTTTCTTCAACAGCACCAGACTCCCCACAATCTTCTCCCGCAACTCATTCTCCAGCCGCGCATGATGCGCCGACAAGATCTCCACCAATTGGCGTGGAAACTCCTTTGTGTCCTCCTTGTAACAGTCCGCCACGTGCGCGACAAAGTCGATCAACTCGCGGAACGAGACGAGTCCGCCGTCCCTCGCGGATGCGGAGGGCGCTTGGAGGAAGATCTGCCTCTGGTTCTCATACTGGATATACTGGTGCAGGAAGTCGCTGTGGTAGGATTGGGGATCTCGTTTGATCTTGTTTTGCAGGTTCGCGAGGTCGGCGTCGACTTTTTCAAGCGCCCCCAGTTTGCGCTTGCCCATGTTCACGGCCACCAGCAGATTGTGTTCGTCTTCTTGCTCGCTGGCTGGCTGGCTGGCTGGCTGGCTGGCTTGTATAAGGTATGGATGGGTGCGAGCAATCCGGCGGTGGGGTCCAGAAAAACTGGAGGTTGTGGACTTTTTCTTAAAGTGGATCTTATCTTGATTAGATCACGAGCCGGCAAGGGATTTTCTGTCGGACGAAATATGCTGTCACGGCTATATATAATCGGGAAGAGCTGGCAAGTCATTACAAATTAACTCAATTCATCGCCCATACGAGGTATCACATCGCGCTTCATCTTTCCATGTTAGCTCTCTATCTATGTACAGCATTGTAGTAACAAAGAAACTCTTTGGATCGCGCCAGATAGTCTTCCCCGAGCAAAGTCGGTATTCTCGCTCGATGGCGTCCTCGTCATCTGTGCCAAGGTGGAGGGTCACACCCTAGATGGCCTTTCGATTCGTTATGTTGGGCCCTGGATGGACGACAAAATATTCGGACGACAGGGGCCAACCTCGTTTCGTTAATTGGTACTTTCAGCATGGTTAGCATTTGATTCTTCTTCTGTGGTGAGGCCATTATTGGATTCAGGAATGGCTTACCGGATTGCACGGAAATTATTGCGACAGCATTTAAGAGCCCACAGTTCACCGTGGCTCTTTTCTTCATGTGATCATTGCTGGAAACTCGGATAGAGTGTGCTCTCCGAGTGACTCATTCGCCAGGTGACGTGCTGCGCAACCGCGTGGCAGAAAAAGAAAAAGCCTCCATATTAGTCTTGCTCACAGAGTCATGGACCAAGACGATTCAGATTCTTCGAAGAGTAAGAACGCCAGTCCGTAGGCGCAATCGGCGCCACCTTCCCGGGTGCAAGGTGTGGTTTATAGGCGGGGTGTTTAATTCGTAGTCCTGCTGCAGGGGTCAAATGAGTAGCGCGAGAAGGGAGCTTGGAGTGCTGATGGGAACTCCACGCGGAAGGCTTCTTTGAAGTTGGCGAGCTATTGCTCGCACAGAAATTGCCATGCGGACCTCCAGGGCAGGTTCTCTGTGCGCTCCTCCACCCACACCTCTTCATGCACCATTTTCAACGAGCGGTCAGCATCAAGCGCGGCCTTGGTCAACTGCACTTTGAGGCGCCGACGGCCTTCACTACCTGCACCTTTGACAATCGCGAAATGATGTATTCGTCGCTCCTCCGGCGGTAGGCCGGACGATGGAACAGGAGATGCTGAGAAGTGGTCGTCGCCTTCTTCGACGGCAATCAGTTTTTCGACCAGGCTAGGCGCTGCTACGGAAGACCAAAGACCATCTCGGTACGGTGCCTCCCTTAGTAATTGCAAAGCCGTCCGCCGCAGAGCAGGATGACGACACTTGGTTGCCGTGAACAGAAGTGGTGGCACAACGTCGCCATCACATGTGAATAGGTGACCTCCGGCATTGGATGGAGCGATGCACTGAAGGACAACTCGAGCGTTGTCGACAATTGCCGCGAAATCATCCACATGTTTGTCAAAAGCCGTCTGTAAGGGACTGGTGCAGGCGGCCAGCCAGACGTAGCACATGCCCCAGTACATGAGGAGAGTTGATCCGATGCAACTCATCTCACCATCCCGCCCAATTTCGCAAAGCTTGAGGAATTTGTCCTTCCATTGTTGCACCTCTTTAAGATGTAGTTCTTGTCTTGGCTTCAACTTTTGCATTTCATAGTCGTCGTGGTACAACAGATGTCCCACCCGAACCACTTCGTAAGCTTGGTACATGAGGCTTTCCAGCTGCACCTTAGCATCTGTGAGCAGGGCCAAGTAGGAATTCATCGAAGGCGCAAATGTGTCTCCCGTGGGACGGACGTTCCACTTGAGAGGTATCGGTTTGCCAAGCGGTCCCATCAAGACTGCTTTCCGCGAAAAGAATGTGGTGACGAATTCGTAGAGGCTCGGGTCCTTCAGCTTCGACACCTGGGTCTGGGACATCGAGAGATTCTGGTCGAGGAGTGCAAATGCGGTATCTATGAGGCGCCATGCGTTGCCCACCTGCCTCCTGTTTTCCGTCAGTTTTGAAACAGTCTCAGTGCGACAGAGATCACAGGGGTTCCCAACAAAACACTGATTCGTCGGCCTGGGGGACTCACTGCTGGAACTCTAGACCAGCGAAGAGGATGCAACTCAGGAGGATATAGCCATTGTCCGCCTCACCTCGTTCAAGAAGGTGACGGAAGTCGACGAGAGCTCTTTGATACCATTCCAATGCCTTTCGGTGCTGTATATTGATGACTGTACTTGCGTCACAAGGCGTGTAGGCGGTTTTGAGGTTGTTGTATTGCACGTGCTCGAACATCCAGCTAGAGGATATCACCATATTCCAAACGAAGGCATGAGATTGTGCGAGGCGGGGGACCAACTCCAGCCAAAAAGGGCCATCGACAACACCGGCGAAGACCGGCGCAGCACGATGGAGGAAATAGTTGAAGGCCCATCTTTCATCGTCGCTATGCTGCGGCGCAAACAGGGTTACCTCCGGCAACAGGATTGAGTCGCTCGGCGTAACAGTTGCATCCTCAACAAATCGAATTCGTCGAGGTACGGGACCTTCGCATTTTCGACCAGTGTGTAGACACCTAGCGAAGCAACGTGTGAGCAATGACGTGAATAAATCCCATGATCGAACACACCTTTTGCAATGAGGCAGTGTCTGGTCGCATTTCACTTTCCCTATAATGGATCGTTAGACCTTACGATGGAATGCAACTGTACTGGCCGATGATGTCTTGGCCATTCGCAGAGTCTTTACGGCGTAGAAAGAAGAGAAACTTACGAATTCTGAACGATTATCAGCAGGTCAGTTCGCACAGTCGTCGGGGGAAACTCACTTGCAAGTGAGACACCCGAATTTGGAGCGCTCTCTCCCTGGTCGGCCAGCACGCATTAAGGCGACTTTCAGTCATAGATAGTGGCGCTTTTCCCGGCGTTGACCCCGATCCAGATATCCTAATGTTGAAAGTAACCAGGCGTCTGACTCGTTGCCTTCAGCAAAAAATGATGGCAGTTACCGGTCTGGGGGAGCGAACGTTCACGTCAGACTTCCCATCTTCATATCGACGCGCTCGGCGGAGCAATCATCCCGCCGCCCAGTTTCCTTGGTCGGAATGGGCGATCAAGCTTTGTTCCAGGGGTGACTATCCGAGACGGTTGGTGGAGCTCGAGTAATGTCCATCTGTACCTATTGATTGGACTCGTTCGCCAAAGTGTTACAATGCGGTTAGCGTGGCTGCCTTGCGCCTTTCTATTCCAGGACATTCATATCGACTTTGCTGGTGTCGTCCTCGCAGTTGACAGTGACATAGAAAGCCTTTAATCTGAGTTCGCGCAATCATTGCACGGTTCGGCAGGAGATAGAAATCCACCTCCGTTGGCTTGTCTCGCATACCTCGCTGCACTTCCTCAATGGGCAGGGATCCATTCGTTGTATGCAGCTGTGCGCTTGATCAGGTATATGTACCATGTCCACCCAGGAGTCACGCCGAACTCGACGCTCGTTCACAGCAACCTGCTAGTTCTCTTCGTCTAACTCATTTTGCCTATGTCTCTACCGTTGAAGTGGGCGCTTTGACATTATTTCCGCAATCCAAATCATCGTGTGAAAGCGCCTCTCGCTGGTGCAAGTGTTGTACCAGCTTCTGCACAGCCTCCGAACACCTGACACCGACCTCACACCATACATACACTAAGCACGATGACTTCTCTTTCCCCCTCGGTCATTGTCTTGTTGGTCATAATAGCGGCTGCGGCTTCGGTTGTCGTGGGCTTCGCCACCCAAAGATTGTTCGGCAAAGCAGATCCTGACGCCGACAACTTCAACCAGACGAAACCCGAACAAGTAGCATATATGAGGGAGGTGCGCGAAAGGAACATGATGGAGGCGTTCGGGGACAGAAGACGCTCGCCTCCTCGTGGACATGAAATATGATGGCGTTCGAAGCAGCGAACTATAGAGAAATCAGCAACAAATGGCCAACCACACAAGATCCTCAGCAAACACTTTCGAGACAGCACAGCTAGTTGTGTACATGGAAGAAGAGAGCATAGGCAGGCGCGGGGGCGAGAATCGCCGGATCAGAAACCTAGGTGGTTTAAGGAAGACTCGTGGGGTCAAAAGGAGGTGCTGTCGGTGGTGGAAATGGCGATAAATCTGACGTTTGTTGAACAAAACCAACCTGATATTCTAGGCAACCGAGACCCAATGGTTACTAGCGGCCATCACTGGGATGCATACTAAGCTGTGGCTGATCAGCAGGACGACACAGCCCGAGCCTACACCGTGCACTGTCGGCTCAGGGTCTGGGACGTCTGCTAGAGAGGATATAGGCATAATGTTCGGATTATTGGGGGTTAAGGATGGGTTCTGAACAGTGTCAAGGTCAGAGGTGGGATCTGCTTGTAACCCTAGTCGATCCTGTCCAGAACATACATACTGCTTCCTCGCTCTTGCCTCGTGCGCATGAAGACCCTGACAATATCCCGGTTCACACTCATCTCATGATGATGCAGCGGTCACGAAGAGAATCATACCTTTTCAAGTAGCCCGGACCAGAGAACTGGCCCTATCTTCCGTATTAGCTTCCGTCGTCAGCAGGGTATGCGCCACTGTCCGTATAATGGGCCAACTCTTGCAGCGCCATAGCGTGGAAAATGTTTCAAAGTTCATGCCATTTTGAATTTAGTAAAATTCGGCCTCAGTTGAGCGCCGAATTCTGCTGGCCGTACCACCAGATATGCATCTGCCTTGCCTAGAAGCTCTTCTTGACTGAGACGATCTTCAACTGAACCATCCATATGTCACAATTGACTACCACAGATGCAGGTCGCACCATGCCCGATACCAACAACACCATATTCTAGTGGTCACTTTACCGATTGCTCTTGGCGACACGCTCCAACTCATCCTTCTTCTTGATGGCGTAAGAGTTGCTGCTTCCCTTCGCAGCGTTGATCAGTTCTTCCGCAAGGCATTCAGCAATGCTCTTGACATTTCGGAAAGCAGCCTCACGGGCACCAATTGTGAGAAGGGCGATGGCCTGGTTGACACGGCGGAGAGGGGAAACATCGACGGCTTGTCTTCGGACAGTACCGGCGCTTCCAATTCTGGTGCTGTCTTCACGGGGACCGCAGTTGACAATAGCATCGACTGCGATCTGGATGGGGTTTTGGTCGGTCATGATGTGGATCTAGAGACAACTGTCAGTCCTCTCCTTCCTCGCTGTTTTCTCTTGCCCGCCGCATGACCTACAATCTCGAAAGCATGAGCCACAATCCGGATAGCCATAAGCTTCTTGCCGTTGTTGCGACCGTTCATCATGAGAGAGTTGGTCAACCGCTCAATGATAGGGCATTGCGCCTTTCGGAATCGCTTTGCGGCATAACGACCGGCGGAGTGGGAGATGTAGACGGGTGATCGAATTTGGATGTAATCGCTACAAAACTGATCAGCGTTCGAACACTCACGAGGAATCGACCACGGCGCACGTCAATGAGATATCTCTGACTTCAACGTCCTCGTAGCTCCATTCTAACTCTGTACGTTAGCCTCTGTCGCCGGCCTGGCCGATATTTAGCAGGAAGGACTGGACGCACTGTTGAAGAGCTTGATGCTGCCGAGCTCTGCGGTGACGTCTTTGGGCAGCACTGGCCAGCTGTTGGTTGGGTTTTCGACCTCGACCTCGCCGTTGTCCGACATGATCATGAATGCGATTCGGCGTTGGCGACGTGGTGTGTGCGAGTGTCAATGCAATGTTCGAGGTGTGCCGGCCTGCGATTTCGAGGTTTGTGGGATAGTGTTTTCGCGCTACTGCCGCCAAGTCTTTCACGTGACGCAACGCAGCCGAGGTTCTACCGGCGCAAAGTCGATTTCGGTCTCACGCGGTCTCTACCTTCCAAGTCTCCCAGAACTCATCGCTTGACATAGACAAGTTACGAATAGCCCTGATGACGCGTCCATTTGCACTCGTACGGCATCCCATGAGCCGGCATGAGTTCTTGAAAATTTTGGGAACCTGATTGGATCTAACGGTATACTACAACTACTATCCTATGCTACAGAGGAATCTCGCATTGGTCATCACCATTCCAACTATATTTGATCCTGGCGGGGGAACACAAAATCTTCTCAGCTATGTTTGATACAGCGCTCCATTGCCACCTTATGAAGGTCGTGTTCTCTATATTCAGGTCCATTCTTAACCCGGGAGACCCAATAAATCAACACTAGCTAACACAAATCTATGCCGAAGCTCGCTTCTCTATGATACTTGGTTTCCTCATATGTTCCACTGGGGAGTCGATGCCACCAGCCAACTTAGGTCCGACATATCCTTTTCTCGCGCCTATGAACCACCAGACCGTCACGAAGATGGTCAAGCCGCCCCAAATCAGGCATGCGTAGTTCATGGTCTCGGCGTCCGTTGGAAGACCGAACGGGAAACAGTAGATGACAAACCAGACAATCATGTATCCGCAAGCGATAAAATTCATGACCATGCCGAATTTGCCCAAGGTGAACGGCCCGAATACAATGTTCTTGCGGCGGGTTAAGAGGTGAGGGAGTATTGCTGCGATGTAGCTATTCTTCCGTTAGTTCTTCCCCAATTCTACGGCGCAATGGCAATTACCTTGCTGAAGACATGAGCACGAATGACCCAACAAAGGCATTGAAGGCCGTTTCACTCCCGACATAGATACTGCACCATCGTTAACGCTTTGCCGACCGCATGTGATTAACAACTCACCATCCAAGAACGGTCACAAGACAGCCGCACGCCAGCGTCGCGATGAGCGGCATCCCAAAAGTAGGTGAAACCTTGCTGACGTAGTGGGGAAACGGAGTTGCCTTGTCGCGGCCCAACGTCCACAGTGTTCGGCCTGCCGTGATGTATACGCCTACCATACATGTTGTTATGCACAGGAGGAAGGGAATTAGCAAGCCAATAGCACCGCCAGCTGATCCCGTCGCCTGACGATAGATCTCGGCAAGTGGAAAACCTGCATCGAAGAGCGCATCATAGTCATTGATGGCGTACATCTAGTTTTTCCTTTGAGTTAGCATTGTTTCGAGGAGAAGAATCGCGACAGTTGATTATAGTTATTGGAGCACTGTTCGCGATGAACGAAGCCCTACTCTTTCAAGCGACTCAGGATTGCGGCCGGACTTACAATGGCGATGATGTAGACGAGTCCAGTGACGAATCCAATGCTCATTTGCAGCCCGATGGCGATCGGAATATTTCTGGCAGGATTTGGAACCTCTTCAGCAATATGGCTGTCAGGATCACAATCAGCATTGAAGTTTACAACTCTAAGCAGGAATATGATCCTACCTCACAGCGTCCGGCGTACCCACCGAGTATGCGCCATTGAGCATTCCTGCAACGAAGACGAATCTGTCGAAGTCATTTTGTTAACGCGTTTCAATCTTTCCAGGACGTTCATGGCTCACCCATTTGGATATCCTATATCTGCGCTCCATTCAGTCCAAACGAAGCTTGACGAAGCATGTGGCGGACGACCGCCCGAGCCGGGCATGGCAGCACTATAGCCTGTCAGTGTCTTCAGTCGTCGCAACATCACTGGTACCCTTACACAACGATTACCGTCACTAACAGCCCAACCAAGATGAGGATGATGCCGATGGTATTGAGGTAAGGCATCGCTCGATTAAAGAAACAGACAGACAGGCAACCAAGCCAGGTCACAATCTCGAAGCTGGTCAGCAAAAGGGTCGCGTCGAGACAATAGCGCCGTGAATGGGATGGCGCGCTCTTACCAAATAGGTGACGAAGACGTGCCATCGATGCACTACCAGATCTGTGTGTTCGAGGGCATACATCTGCACAAAGGTGTTTGCTGGCGACATCAGCATCTGATAGTAAGCGGCAAAGAAAGAGACAAACCAAGGATGAAACTCATTGAGGCTGCGCCGAACACCCATGCCAGCCAATTCCAATATCCAGCATAGAAGCTATGATCGATATCAGCAGTGGGCACACCAAACCCGCTTTCAAGGACGAGCGTACCCAACAACGCGACCCCAATTTTTACCCGGGGTCACAGACGCCCAGTGGTACTGCGTTGTTGTTAGCATCACAGGCCTGTTTGGAGCCAACTAGACGCGAGAAATTCGATCAAACCAACACAGATTTCAGAGCAACACTTACCACTCCAGCGCTGGAGGGAATGGCCGATGCCAGTTCCGCCAGACTGGCCGCTATTATCCAATAGAAGACCGAAACCGCGATAAACTCGTAGATGACCCCAGGCGGACCGCCATTGAAGATGGCGAGCAGAATTGAGCCTCCTACAGCAGGCCAGACATCTACATACTAGTCAGTCACGTACATCAATATAGATGTAATATGTCATCAACGCACTTCCGACGACGAGACCAACACCGGCGGCTGAAAGGAGATTGAAGTTTCTCTCGAGCTCTTGCACGTGACCAGAGGCGTTGATGAGTACCGAGACCCCAGTGTCCGGCGGAGATTCAGTCGCATTGGCACCCGGAAGAGGGTCTTTCTTGTCATCCGCAGTCGCTGGTGCCGCCATATCTTGCATATTTTACGAAACGAAAATTCTGCTTGAGCAAGGCTAGCGTAGATGGAAGATCAAAAGAGGGACTATCAAGACTCATATATGCTGCTTGTCTCCATTTCCATTCCTGGATGATGGTCAGATAGCAGGAGTTTTGCCTGGGCGATAGGCATATCCAGCGCGAATAGCACCGGTTAGGGACCTGTCTTCTGATATCGCAGACGCCAGCCAGTCACAACGAAGATCACGATCCTTCACGGATTTAATCACTCGCTTACCGGGCACATTTTCCCTTGCCTGGGCCCGTGCCAGGGCAAAATGTCTGGGAGGCAACTAGCACAACACGAACTCAGATGAGCACTCTGATAGGGGAGCCCGCGGCCAGAGATAGCTGACAACAAATGTCAAGTCAGAGTTCGAAGCCCGGGTATGTAATTACCGCGCGTCAGCTTCTGGAAGTTTGATCAACGAGCTAGATGTAATCAGGCAGGACCCAATCCAACGGGGTCTGGGCGTGCCAGGGTACTCGTAATACGTCGAGCAATTGTGAATAACGCGGATCTCCGCTCTCGACGCCACCAGCTAAGAAAAGGGGGGGAGGGGGCACTTGGGTTATCAGGAATAATGGAAGGCTAATCCGTACTCCATCCGGCTGTGCACCGATTGTGTAATCATACGAGTACCACCTGCTGTACAGTAAGTTTAGATTCCACGTGTCGCCCGCATCTCAGCCTTGGGACCTGCGTGGACCTTCTGACGGAGATCTCCAGGCTACGTCGAATCTATGTGCATCGCCAACAGTCTGATCTTCAAGAGGACTACCCATTTGACTATCCAGGATATCTTTCCTACTCGTACCCTGTATTGCTCAAGATAACCTGAACTCAATGTCGTTCCTTGGCCTCGAAGGGTCTCATGTCTTCATCACCGGCGCTGCCGGGGGGATTGCAACAGCTGCGGTGAAGGAATTTCTTGGTACGCACACAACCTTGGCAATGTAATTCGGGAGCAGGGTCTGATCAGTGCTCTCAAGCTGCCGGATGTCGTGTTACAGCTTTTGACCGGAGACGGATCGAGGCTTCCAAGCTGTGCTCGACCCCGGATCAGTCATCGAGGCTTTTTACCACACAAGGCGATCTTACCTCGGAAACGTCCCTTGCTGAGGCCTTTCAGGCCGCCACGAACGCATTTGGCCCGTTGAACATCCTGGTTGCCAATGCGGGCATCACAGATGAAACCTCACATCCGCCGATATGGGAGATTGAGGAGAGTCTTTGGGACAGGGTCTTTCACACGCTCTCATTGGATCTTCATCGGCTTACTTACGTACTCAGGTAAACACAAACAATGTCAAAGGGACGTTCTTGACAATCAAGCATTTCTTACTGTCCGTGAAAAAGGCGCAGGAATCGCAGGGTAGCGAGCTTGACAATGTCGCTATTGTCATTACGGGCTCGGAGACTGGCAAGTTCGGCCAGGAAGGACATGCAGAGTCAGTCACGGCGCAACTTGACAACGTGTGAGCAAAATGCTAAACTGGAGCAGATATGCCTCCGGCAAGGCTGGCCTCCAGTATGGTCTTGTCCGCACTGTGAAGAACGAAATCGTGCGGCTGAACTCGAAAGCCCGAATTAATGCAGTGGCTCCTGGATGGGTCAACACAGCCCTCATCGGTGACCGCTTGGATGATCCATATGAGATGTGGGCAGAGTGCCAGTCCACCGTTGCCCTGAAGAAGATTGCGCAGCCCGAAGATGTTGCTCGCGCAATGGCGTTTCTGGCAAGCCATCGCGCTGCTGGACACATATCTGGGGAATGTATCTCTGTTGACGGCGGAATGGAAGGTCGATTGATCTGGCGCCAGGACCAAATACTGAAAACCGGGGAGAAACAAGGTTTGTTGCAAAGTGCATCCATCCCCGCCCCTTTGACTACGCCTACGAGGAAACGACGGTTGCGGATATGTCTCTCTGTCGACTTTGACGCAATTTCAGGATATTTGGGGACCGGCCATGATCCGAACAATACCCTATCGGATTACTCTGCCGGTATTTTCAGCGCCAACGTGGGCGTCGGCAGGTTGCTGCGCCTCTTCAAGAAGCATGGCATCTCCGATAAGCTGACCTGGTTTGTGCCGGGTCACAGCCTGGAGACCTTCCCAGCACAAGCACAGGAAATTGCAGAGAGCGGAGCAGAAATTGGTCTTCATGGCTACAGCCACGAAGGAGCATATGCCATGACAGTCGAACAAGAAAAGGACGTGCTTCAGAAGTGCATCAGTCTCATCACACAGCTGAAGCATGGTAAGAAACCGGTAGGATACCGGGCGCCTCTGTACCAGATCCGAGAGACGACAGTCCAACTCCTCCAGGACCACGAGTTTCTTTATGACAGCAGCATGAACGCGCATGACTCTTTGCCTTACTTTTTGGTAAATCCATTCCCGCAGGAAACGCCCCATGTCCCGGATTACAAGAAAGAAGCGAAGAGTTGGATGGTCCCAACACCGATATTTGAGCAGCCGCAGCCTGGTACGGCGGAAGCTGACAAGGCTCTGGTGGAAATCCCTGGCAGCTGGTATACGGAGGATATGACGCCGGTAAGTCATTAGAGGCTACTGCATGAATAATCTCCCTTCTGACTCTCGCCAGCTTGGCTTTTATCCCTACGCGGCCAACACGCAAGGCTACGTCGGCGTCGATCTTGTTGAGAAGATGTGGTGGGATAGATTCGACTGGCTCTGGGAGAATGAAAGCTGGTTGGACGAAGGGCCCGGAAAGGGCTACGGCTCCGTGTATCCGTAAGTGATTGACGCTAATGCAGCTTCCATAAGATTCGCTTGCTCACCCGAGACCATCAATATAGCATGATCTGGCACCCCGAGAGCGCAGGTCGGGCTCACATCGTCGGCATGATTGACCGCTTCATCGCAAAGTTGGTAGCTCGGAAGACCGCGGCGGCAGATGGCGAAATTACGTTTGAGACGTTTGAAAGCGTTGCACAGGGATGGAAGCACGGGAGATGACGACAGAAGATGGCTCTTGGTATTACCCAGACCGACGTTGAACGAGTAAAGCCGGGACGGGATTACCTACGATTACATCAGCTCCGACTCGAGGAAAGCGAGTAGTGGCGGCGCCCGAGGCTGCCGAATGAGAAGCTTGAGATAGACCTGAAGTTCTTCCAGCCTTGCATGACTTGCTCTTCTGGTTAGAAAATCGAGGCGGTTCATCTGAATCAGTTCTACGTGAACCTTATCACGGTATCCCGAAAAGGCATCAAGTAGTTGACGTTGAGAAAATGCGCCGAGGGCTGAGGCAAGCAATGCTGATTCAGCGTTGGCGGGGAGAACGAAGCGCCTGTATGGAGCAGCTGCGGTGGACCCTTTCACCTTTCCGGGCAGCTCCCTGCACGATCGCTGGGTAAAGACGCTCCCTAGCGCCTTGGGTCATGTGGCGGGGCATGCCCGAAAGTCTAGCTGTTGTGCGCACCTGGCGAGAGCGGCCTAGTTCGGTATCTTGTTTCTCTGGTTCGCGCATCCCAGACGAGAGTCAACGGCATGACAACCATGACGATTGTCGCCACCAGAGATTTGGCGCGGCACAGAAGGGGGTCCCATTAGTGGCAGGTTAAGCAATGGACAGTCCAGGATTTATCCATTCTGGCCTGCATCTCACTCTAGGAACCTGAAGTTCACCTTCGAGTGACGAGGTCGTGATATCCTCGCCGCCCCTCTACCGTGCTCACTCTTCTCACGGCTGCCTGTACACAGAACTCCCCTTTCACTCGTTCCCCAACCTCCGCTGCCATCCCTCCATCATCCTCATCTTGTCGCTAATGCTTGTCAGTCGCAGAAATGTCTAATCCAGATCCCCCTGCTACCCCGCCGAGTCAAGGCGAACCGATCCCTGAGATCATCTTACGGGAAGCGCAGGCTGCCGCTGCCGCTGCTCAGGAGGATGAGCTCGCGGGCCATAAAGAGCCTCCAATCTCGAATGCTTCTCCTGAGGGCCATATCCGGCACCATGGCGGCGTTTCCCCCCACCTGGACGAGTTGCCTCCTCCAGCCTACAACAGCGCGAACTATGGAGAGCTGGACATAGATCAAAATGGCCTGAACACTGGCGCACATGTAGCCAGCGATGGCAGAGTCAACATCAATATCAACCAGCACAGGGGGAAGCTCACAAACCTACTTCTTCCCGCTCTGCGGCATCAGCTCGATTTGTCGAAACGCAAACCCTCAGCCGAACCTCAGATTCCTGAAGGGCTAGGGGAAATAGACGGGCTTCCCCCGCCACCAATGAACATTGTGATCCAAATCGTCGGCAGCAGAGGAGACGTCCAACCATTTGTGGCGTTGGGCCAGGTACTGAAGAACAAATACAACCATCGGGTGCGAATTGCAACCCATCCGACTTTCAAGCAGTTCGTCACAGAGAACGGTCTAGAGTTCTTCAGCATCGGAGGCGACCCAGCCGAACTCATGGCCTTCATGGTCAAGAACCCTGGTCTCATGCCAGGTATGGACTCGTTGAAGAGCGGAGATGTCGGCAAGCGGAGAAGAGGTATCTACGAAATCATCACAGGGTGTTGGAGGTCCTGCATCGAGGCGGGCGACGGCATGGGATTGCCGATGAACGATGACAACATGGACACCCGCAGTTTCGATAGCGCCTTGTCTATGCGCATGGATCCGACGCTGAAACCTTTCGTGGCAGATGCCATCATTGCCAACCCACCGAGCTTCGCACATGTCCATCTCGCGGAGAAGCTCGGTGTCCCTCTGCACTTGATGTTTACCATGCCCTGGTCGCCGACCCAATCTTTCCCACATCCCCTCGCAAACATTATATCGTCAAATACCGATCCTACCGTGACGAATTTTGTCACCTATGCCCTGGTGGATATGTTAACCTGGCAGGGGTTGGGCGATGTCATCAACAAATTCCGGGAACGGAGTCTCGGCCTGGAACCAGTCAGCATTATGTGGGCTCCCGGCATGGTTAGTCGATTGCGTGTTCCCTGGACTTATTGCTGGTCGCCGGCTCTGATCCCGAAGCCGGCGGACTGGGGTGAGTACATCGATATCTCAGGCTTCTTCTTCCTCAACTTGTCGACGAACTATACCCCCCCACAAGATTTGGTGGACTTCTTAGCAGCCGGACCACCTCCGGTGTATATCGGATTTGGTTCAATCGTGGTCGACGACCCGAACGCCATGACCAAGATGATATTCGAGGCTATTAAGAAGACAGGCCAGCGAGCGATCGTCTCCAAGGGCTGGGGCGGACTCGGTGCCAGTGAGTTGGGGATTCCGGAAGGTGTGTTTATGATCGGCAATTGCCCTCACGATTGGCTGTTCCAGCGCGTCTCTTGCGTTGTGCATCACGGTGGCGCTGGCACGACGGCCGCTGGTATTCTGGCAGGTAGGCCAACAGTGGTAGTGCCGTTCTTTGGTGATCAGCCCTTCTGGGGTTCTATGACCGCTAGAGCTGGCGCGGGTCCAGTACCCATTGCCTACAAGAATCTGGACGCCGACAAACTCTCACGTTCGATCCTGGAAGCCCTCAAGCCCGAATCGCTTGAACGGGCAAAGGATTTGAGCGCAAAGATAAAGGCGGAAAGGGGCGCCGAGGCTGGTGCGGAGTCCTTCCACAAACAGTTACATATGTCGAACCTTCGGTGCTCATTGGATCCTTCTCGAATTGCCGTCTGGCGCGTGAAGCGGACCGACATCCGTCTGTCGGCGCTCGCAGCTACAGTGCTCGGGACTGAGGGGCTTCTGGATTTCTCCGATCTGAAATTGTACCGACCTCGAGAGTACGAGACCGAAGATGGGCCTTGGGAACCGATTTCTGGAGGCGCAGCTGCCTTGATTGGCACTTTAGGAAACCTTTCCATGGGTATCGCGGACTTCCCAGTCGAGATTCTCAAGTCATTCAAGACTGCCCACGGGGAGTTGAAGGAGATCCACGAGAGAAAACGCAGTGGCGCGAATACACCAACGGTACCGTCGGAACGTACGTCTTCTGATAATGTCTCCAATGCCTCAGAAAGCACCGTCACACTGGTTCAATCACCGCCTCTCTCGCCTTCGGGCACCGCTTCGCCGCTGGGCGAGCCTTCCATAGCCCCATCCATCTCCTCTGTGCTGCAAGCCGACGGATCTGCCAAATCTCATCACCGACATGGGAGTTTGTCCCATCATCGATCACGTTCTCGGTCTCATTCTAGGTCTGCAAGTAGACATCGCGATTCGACAGGCGAAGAAGTTGGCCAAATCACGCTAGAAACTGCGCTGACTGGTGCGAAGGCCGCTGGCAAGATCATCTCGGCGGGTGTAAAGTCACCAATGGACTTCACTTTATCATTGGCGAAAGGATTTCACAACGCGCCAAAGCTATACGGTGACGATACAGTCCGACAGCACGAGAAGATCGTGGGCCTTCACTCTGGCTTGAAAGTCGCCGGTAGAGAATTCGGATACGGATTCTACGATGGTATAACTGGCCTTGTGACTCAGCCCCTGCAAGGGGCCAGGAAAGAGGGAGCTGCCGGCTTCTTCAAGGGCGCCGCGAAAGGCATCGGTGGTTTGGTACTTAAACCAGCTGCCGGCATCTGGGGTCTCCCAGGATACACCGCCAAAGGCATCTACAACGAAATCTCAAAGCACTTTGGAAGCTCAGTGCAGAATTACATTATTGCTGCTCGAACCGCGCAAGGGTTCGAAGACTGGAAGAACAGCAGCCCAGAGGAAAGGCAGAGAATTGTAACGGCCTGGAAAGACAGCCAGCTCGAGACGCGGAAACATGGGCAGCTTTACGGAGTTGATCGCAAGGTGGCGATTGAAAGTCATATCCTGTCCAAATCAAACACGGATTCCATCGAACTGGTGCACGGATTCAAAAGTACGCGACATCTCAGCTGGGATGAACGAAAAGCTCTTGCTGAAAGGAGGGATCAGCTCAAGAAGGAGAAGAAAGAACTTGAGCGCCAGGAGAAAGAAATTATGAGAGAGGAGAGAAGGAAGAGCAAGAGTGGTGGCAAGGTCAAGAGTCGCTGCAAGTTCTGTCCGTTTGATCACGACACCAGCCATCACATCACGCATACCCAGTCCCTCTCTAGCCTAGACCCGTCGTTTGGCAAGACACGCACTCAATCATCGATGGCAGGTGGTGAGGCTGTGGACGACTATGAGCACGCCATCAAACATTCAGTGACGTCCACCAGCAGAGGCAACCCCGAAGAGGACGCCATTGTTGAAAGAGCACTGAGAGCGAGTCTGCGAGAACTGCACGGTGTAGGCGACAACCACAAGCACCCCGATAAGGCTTATCAACAAGCCATCCAAGCCAGCATCAGAGAGTTCAAGAAAGCCCAAGAAGAGCATGCTCGGCAGACAGGCGTGGTCTCAACAGTTGCCGAACAGCCGGAAGAGGAGCACGACGCGGAACTCCACAGAGTATTGACTGAAAGCCTGGAGGAGTATAAAGCCGCGCAGGTTGCGAGTGTTCAAGGTGTCGCGACCAAGCATGCGCAGCACCATCATTTAGACGACAGCGACTCGGGCATCGACACGGATTATGACGAGGAGTTTAAGCGCACTATCGAAGAGAGCAAGAGGCTCCACACCATGAAAGAATTGGAGAAGAAAGAGCAGGAGCTTGCAGAGGTAGAGGCGGCACTCGCTAGTTCTGACGGTACTACCAAACCAGCCACGGTCGCTACTGAGGAAGCAATCGACGATGATGATACCGAGCTGAAGACGGCAATCACCGCATCCGAGCAAGACGAAAAGAAGCGTCAGGAGGAGCTTACGAGGCAGAGGACAGAGGAAGAGATCGTGCTCGAGTATGTCAAGAAGCAGAGTCTGCTGGAGGAGGAGTTCAAGGGCCGGAAACCGGCCGAGTCCGCTACAACGTGATGCAGCCGTCCTCCTGTCCCGGCTATGACCTATGCGGCTACAAAGCTGTGAGTAGGCTGGTGAGGTTTTCGTCCCGGACGCCATCGATAGAGGGGACAGCGACAGGATCAAGAACGAGAACACGGTCTCTGCTGCTCACACGGGACGTTGGCTGTGTCGATGAGTCTGGGTTGAGTTAGGGTGATAGAGCCATAGTGGGATGCCAACCCACTACGACAGATACTACGACGTTTACGCACGTACATGACAAGCGTTAATGAGGAACGAACTGTTACCATGCTACGCTTTGGAGAGTATTTTCGCGAGCCAGTCGGTCTAAATGAACATTTAAATCTAGACAGTCGATTGAACATGCTTTGAAATCAAGACTTGGACTATGCACGCACGCGGTGATGAACGATCCGTCAAGTGCATGTCTAGTTATTTACATTCAGACTCAGTTGGGCTATTTACAATCTCGTGCTTCATTCGTATGTATTGGCGCCGTGTCATGGGTGTGCTTGTGGGAGTGAGTGGCGCCAAACGCCGTCCATCGAGCTTTGTTGCACTTGGTCGAGACCTTCTACCCCGTGCCCGTGCTGGATCAATACACGCCCAGCGGATACGCACTGGGGACGTTCCTCACGCCCAGCGGCGTCATGGTTGGCATCTGGGCGTAGGCGGACGTGAGTTCGACGGTCCCGTTCAGCCCGGCCGTCACGGGCATTCTCCGGGCGTGCAACACGTCGTCAATCCCCTTTGCGACCTGCAGCAGTGTGCCCTCCGACCAGGGGAGTCCCAGGAGTTCCATCCCGATGGGGATGCCGATCGGGGCAGTCCTAGTGGGAGGCGAGAAGCCGATGGGCATGGTGATGACGGGGGATCCGGTCAGGGCGGCGAGGATGCCGTTCCTCCCGGATTGCGAAGCCGAGCCGATGGGCACGACCAGGTTCTTCTGCTCCGGGTAGATGAGGCAGGCGAGCTGGTTGGAGCGGATGGTGGCTTGCAGGGCGCGCGTGAGGTTCGCGATCAGGGCCTGCTTCAGGTAGTACGAGGAGTTGGAGGTGGAGGAGCGGAGCGCCGTCTCGACGTAGCTGTACTGCGACGGGATGACGAGGAAGTCCGGGTGCGTCTGGTTGGGTGTGTAGAGCTGGGGCATGGACCGGGGGCGCGATCCCGTGAGGGTGTCGGACGAGAGGTAATGGGTCAGCGCTTCCCGGTACTCGGATGTTTGGACGTCCATCTGCGCCGAGATGCTCGTGGCGTTGTAGGTCGTCGTGTCGTTGATGGGGACGATGACGGCGCCGTGTTGTCGCAGGATGGAGAGCACGTTGTCCATGGCGTCGTTGACGGGGGTGGTTTCGTTGCTGGACGCGCGGTTGAAGAAGCCTTCGACCACGCCGACGCGGATGCCGCTGAGGTTGGAAGATGACCCTGGAGAGAGGAAGGCGGTGTAGTCTGTCCCCAGGACGGAGGCAGGGATTGCGGAGGTGACGTTGTCGGCGGGGTCGTAGCCCGAGGACGACATGACCGTCAGTGCTGTTGCGATGTCCGGGAGGCTGCGGCCGATTGCTCCGACGGTGTCCTGGGTGTAGGAGATGGGGATGACGCCCGAGCGCGAGATCAAGCCACGCGTCGGGCGGAAGCTGAACAGGCTGTTCGCGCTGGCTGGGCTTCTGAGCGAGTTGACCGTGTCGGTGCCGGTGCCGAATACTGCGAACGAGGCGGCGATGGCGGCTCCGGTGCCGCCTGAACTTCCTCCCGGCGTCCTCGTGAAGTCGTACGGGTTGATCGTCTGGCCACCCAAACTCGAGACCGAGAGACCCTCAAGAGCCAACTCGTGCAGGTTGGCCTTTCCCAGGATCACGGCCCCGGCGTTGCGGAGTGCTCCCACGGCAGGCCCATCCCGGGTTGGCTTCGACGAGTTCAAGGCCAGACAACCGCCGGTCGTGTTCATCGGTAGAGCATCGTAGTTGTCCTTGAGCAGGATGGGGATACAGAACAGCGTCCCCGTAGCATTTCCCTGTGAGAGCGCATCGTCCAAACTGTCGGCTATGGAGAGAGCATCCGGATTCAGGGATATGATGGCGTTGATGTCCGGGTTGAAGTGTTCGATGCGAGCGATGAAAGCGCTCACAATCCCGCGGCAGGTGGTCAAGCCGGAGAAGAGGGCGCTGTGGAGGCTGGCAATGGTCGCTTCGCGCACATCGATGGGCGTTGTTTGTGCGTGGGACGAAGTGGCAAGGGCCAATGAGACGGCCAAAATATTGAAGACGTACATATTCTTACCTTTTCGACCTGTAGGAGTTGGGCACTGGGAACTGGACCTGCCCTACCTAGCTACCTCCTTCCCTCCCTTCCTTCCATGTCGCTAGCTGTTCATATATGGCCTGGGAAACCTCTGTCGGCAGTGCTCTTGACGTCGGCAATATCTGGGATATGGCACCGGTGGGAAATGCCGATCGGCGAGAGTGCGAGGAGATAGCCACCTTATCGGGGAACGAATCCTTCTGACCTGCCGAATCCGATCCTTCCAAGGCGTTAGCCTGGGTCCTATAGCTTGGAGATCTCCTATAGATATCCAATTCATAATGCAGTCCAGGGTATATCGGAGACGGGCTGCATAAAGAGCCCGTCATAGAGCTGATAAGGCTGTAGTACCGAAGGAGAATGAATATATGTGGGTTGACAGGGACCCAGGTAAGCTTCGGTGCGGGAGTCAGATGCGGAGGGCGGTTGTACCCAGTCACGGAGGGGGGCTGACTGAGATTATTGGTGGATGATGTCATCGCTGGTTGGTTTGAATAAGCCACCGACAAGCCTTGGGGGCTTCTTGGGCGTCCGGGGCTTCAGTGGGCGTCCTGGGCGCCTAGCACAACCAGATGGTAAGCCTGGGGCTGGCCCGAGCCTGGATACGAAAACACGAAGAATCCGATCAACCAAAAACAACGTCTTCCATTCGTCCCACTACAATGCCATCGCAACCCTCGACCGTCTTTCAGGACCTCGGCATGCACGACCGCGAGATGATCCAGAAATCCTCACCTGGTTAAAATTCTCGCTGAAATGGCGTTGCAGCCCCTCCCTGCCCTTCAACCTCAATGGGCGGCGCTCGATGTCACCGCTTGGCATGATACCGTCAACGTCACTCTGTGCCTCCGCAGTCTTACTGCTTTGGACTGTTCCCTCGCGTGATGAGAGCTTCGGAGAGCTTCTAGTCAGGAACTGCATCCGCTCCATTGGCTATTGCCTGGATTTCCCCAGACTTTCAGTCCCAGCCCGTCATTCCGCGCCCCCGATACGAGGCGGATAGGGATGCTACTCCGTGGGGAAAGCTGTAGCTCTACTGGAGCTCTCTTGCTCGAAGCTGCGTCTGTCCCCGCGTTGTCGTGTCGAGCTCTGTCTCTGCGTGCAGCGACTGGTCGATTGATTGTGGCAAGATGCAGAGAACAGGCCTCCACCGAGCAGAATATCCTACCGGACCGCAGGTGGGCATGTGGTCAAGCAAGATTTTCTGGGCTTCTTAAGCAGCACGTCCGCATCTCTCGAAAGAGGTGAACTTCTTCCATCGACCGCCATCTGGGTTGACACAGTGACTACCATGGTGCTGATTACTGCCCTGTTTGGCCTTTTGGCCTCAGGCCTCGCCATTGCTCAGAAGACTTGTCCAGGCTACCGTGCCAGCAATGTCCAGCAGACCTCGAATGGCCTCGTTGCTAATCTCAATCTTGCAGGACCGGCCTGTAACATCTATGGCACCGACCTGCGGAATCTGACACTCACCGTCGAGTATCAGTCTGGTAAGCCGAGTGCTTGAAAGCCACCCTGCTCGGCTGCTGATCCGTGACCAGCTTCGAGACTCCACGTTATTATTCAGGACTTGAACCAGACTGTTTACCAGGTCCCGGAGTCGGTCTTCCCACGACCCACCGCGACCGAAGATGTCACTGCCGCTGATTCTCAGCTTGTTTTCAATTACACCGAGAATCCCTTCACCTTCTCTGTCTCTCGTCCGGGTGGAGAAGTGCTCTTCAACACCTCCGGATCCGCTCTGGTGTTTGAGTCACAATATCTCAGACTTCGGACCTCTTTGCCCAGCCACCCGAACCTATACGGCCTCGGCGAGCACTCTGACCACTTCAGATTGAATACCTCCAATTACACCAGGACCTTGTGGTCTCGTGATGCCTATGGTATTCCCCAGGGCACTAACTTGTACGGAAATCACCCTGTCTACATTGACCACAGAGGAGCGAACGGTACGCACGGCGTTCTCTTCCTGAACTCCAATGGCATGGAAATTAAAATCAACGACACTGCTGGCCAATACCTCGAGTACAACACTCTCGGCGGTGTTCTCGACTTCTACTTCCTTGCAGGGCCTTCACCTATCGAGGTCGCCCAGCAAATCTCCGAAGTTGTTGGAAAGCCTGCCATGATGGCATACTGGACGTTTGGCTACCACCAGTGTAGATACGGATATCGCGATGTCTATCAGGTTGCTGAGGTTGTCCACAACTATAGTGTCGCGAACATCCCGTTGGAGGTACGCCGGCCTACCTCTCATGAAAGCTCTTACTAACGATGATAGACTATGTGGACCGACATTGACTACATGGTGAGTAACTGTAATCTCTCGACGTACTTGCGGCTGAGATGCGACAGGATGCTCGGAAAGTCTTCACGCTGGACCCGCAGCGCTTCCCCCTAGCCAAGATGCGCGAACTCGTCGCGTACCTCCATGCCCACCAGCAACACTATATCGTCATGGTCGACCCAGCTGTGGCAGCTCAGAATTACTCGGCCTTCAATAACGGCAACAGTCCAGACATTTTCATGAAGAGGGCCGACGGCTCCAACTTTGAGGGCGTCGTCTGGCCAGGACCGACCGTATTCCCAGATTGGTTCCATCCAGATACCCAAGGCTACTGGAACGACGAGTTTGCAACCTTCTTCAGTCCGGAGACAGGTGTCGACATTTCCGGGCTCTGGATTGACATGAACGAAGCTGCAAAGTATGGATCCCTACTGTCACTCACTTCTGGAAACTCTGCTAACAGCTGTTAGCTTCTGTAACTATCCGTGCTCCGACCCAGCCGCGTTTGCCAAAGCCCAAGGATTCCCTCCGAAGCCGCCGCCAGTGAGAGACGGCCCTGCTGTGGCTTTGCCCGGTTTCCCAGCAGACTTCCAACCACCGACTAAGCGACAAACCGTTGCCACCGGTAACAAGACAGGCCTGCCAGGGCGAAAGCTGATCAATCCACCTTACACCATCCGGAACGCCGCAGGCAGCCTGTCCAACAAGACCCTTGACACCAACCTTGCCCACTACAATGGCCTTGTCGAGTACGACACCCATAACCTTTATGGCTCCATGATGTCTTCCGCTTCCCGCAATGCCTTGCTCAATCGACGCCCCGGGGAGCGACCGCTGGTCATCACACGAAGCACGTTCCTCGGCGCAGGCGCACATGTCGGCCACTGGACTGGCGACAACCATGCAGATTGGAGTCAGTACGAGATCAGCATTTCTGACATGTTAAATTTTGCAAGCATCTTCCAATTGCCAATGGTCGGCTCCGGTATGTTGCCGTTGAACTTGTGAAACATTATGCTAACGCACAACCCCAGATGTCTGTGGTTTCGGAGGAAACACAACCGAAAGACTTTGCGCCCGATGGATGATGCTAGGAGCTTTCCAAACCTTTTACCGGAACCATAATGAGTGAGTCTCAAACAGCTCTCGTCCCCGAGTGTCACACGTGTGTAACAGAGATCTGTAGACTCGGGAATCGGCCGCAAGAAGCCTACCGCTGGCCGCTCACCGCTCAGGCAGCCCGAAATGCCATTGACATCCGCTACCGCGCTCTTGATTACCTGTACACGGCTTTCTACCTCCAGAATCAGACGGGGAAGCCTGTCTTGAACCCTCTGTTCTACATCTACCCAGAGGATTCGAAGACGTTTGGTATTGACGCGCAGTTCTTCTTTGGAGACTCACTTCTGGTGTCCCCTGTTCTGGCTGAGAACAAGACGTCCGTGAGAATCTATCTACCCAACGATACTTTCTACGACTGGAATGCCGGCTTCGCCCCAGTGCAGGGCAATGGCACGCTGGTCAACTTGACGAACGTCAACTTCACGACCATCCCGCTACACGTTCGCGGTGGTGCCATCCTCCCTCTCCGTGTCGAAAGCGCCAACACGACTGCACAGCTTCGAACCAAGGGATTCAACCTCTTGATCGCGCCAGGACGGGACGGATCCGCCAATGGGTCCCTCTACATTGACGATGGCTTGTCTATTGAGCAGACCAGCACCACGTTTGTCAATTTCACGTATGCCGGTGGAGATTTCTCCATGACTGGGGACTACAGCTACCCGGCCAACGTCAGCATCGAGAGAATCACCGTGCTGAACGTTGCTTCGGCCCCTCAAGGCATCAACATCCCCGGGGCACCTCAGTCGAACTTCACCTACAACGGAGCAAGCAAGGCGGTCATCATCAACACGAATATTCCTTTGACGCAGGATGCTAGCTTCCAGTTGCCATGATATTCAGCGTAGGTGGTGTCCGAACGAAAGCAGGAATTCAGAATGCTAGGAAACGGTGTGATGAGAAGCAGAGGGGTTGTATGTCTTGGTAATAGTGACTACTAGTTCGCAATTCTGATACGCTGTCGACGTGCAATGGCCTGTGGTATGACCAAACGGGATCGATTTGGGCAAAGCCGTTGTGAACCTCGGGACGGGCCTGCCGTACGAAGGAAGAAGCGGTGAAGGGGGATGCATGTCCGAGCCTCCTTTTCTCGCCTTCCGTGCACGCCGAAGATCTGGTAGCAACCTTGTTTGGACAACAAGACTGATGTCTGGCGCCATGTTCAACCCTTTTGCACGGTTTCCTGAATCTGAGAGGCAATGGCTGCGTAGTTCAGAGCGCGTTTGAGTCTCCCCGAAGCTTGATGGCCGACAGCCCCACCCAAACTGCCGTGAGCGGCCGAGCGAACATCTGAGTTCCTGCTCAAACCCACCCTCGCGGGATCGTTTATCTGATCTGTACGATGTCGAGGGACTCCCTCGCTAAGCTACGACCGCCCGTGGGCAGACTGGGCGGGCACGCATGTCGTTCGGCGGGGCCGGTCAGGAGGCCACCGGAGAGTTGAAGGGTCAGATATCGCGTAGACGGCAGGCCAAACGGTGGGTAGTTTCGATCAGGCAGCGGTGGTACACGGAGGACCTCGCTCCGAAGGTGACATTGTGGCAAGGCGAATCGACGGTGTTGTGGACACGCTTGGAGAAGCGACAGGTGAGAAACACGCATGGCGGCGGGGTAAAAAGGCTGGACCTGCCCGCCGTGCGCAATCATGTGTTCTTCCTGGAGGAGCCTCTTTCGCGCCGTTTCATTTGTTCTCGAGCTGGAGGCCAGTTCCGGGTCGTTTTCTTCCTCACTAATGCACTGTGGGATCGTTAGCCATGCTGCCAGCTCATCCAGTCCCGCTGCACATGCCCGCGAACCACCACGGTTGACCCTCTGCCACGCTGGGTCGGCTGCGCCTGCACATCTGAATTGCCGCAATCAGGACTCATCTCGTCACCCTCTGTCTTCAGGTCAAACCATCGGGGTCATCGAACCTGGGACGCAGCCTCATTTCTTCAAGCATGCTCATTCGGTTTCCCATCGTCTTCTCCCTTGGACCGCTAGCCTGTGTTGCGACCGAGGTCCATCACGTCCCGGAAACCTGCCGCTAACGGCTTCTCCCCCGTGACCTCACCTCGACCCGACTGTCGCGATGCCGAAACAGTCATCAAAATCGGGCAAGAGACAGAAGCGAGATGAAGACAATGATTCGGATGACAGCGCCGACGATGATATCCAGCCCATACACTTCTTTGTCCCGGGCGAAAACATCAATGCCGCGGTTCTGGTGGAATATATTAACCGTTATGTGGACCGGACGGCGAAGATTACATCGGCTCAGCATCCGACAGTACGAGGCACTGCTTGTGCCATCTCGAATTTGTCGCGGCTGACCATTTTCAGGATAAAAATCGGACGGGTTTCAATGTGTCTGCAAAGCGATCCCTCAATGCCGTAAGAGCCCTCCCCAATCGATGCCCGCCTCCGCTGACCACCTCGTGTCTAGGTTAGCATCCGCGATCTCATAAACGATTCTAAAGACTGGGATTTGGAGACACAAAGCAGTGAGCACACTCTCCCGGGCGACCGGGTGATGGGAGCTGACGTCGTCCACAGGAGAGTACCGACGAAATCCGTACGACTACCGAGAGTCAGATACCGCCAAACGACGAGCCAAAAAGGGCCCCTCGGAAGGCGGCACGAACCGTCCTCAGCAACCACGAGCAAAGCGAGAAACCACGGCCGAACCGCAAGATGCTGGGCGGCAAGAGAGGCCGCCAATGCCGACGAGCACAAGTAGTAGCGCCGCACAACCCCATTACCAGGCCCAGTACGCCCAATATTCCTCCCAGTCCCAGCCTCATAGCGTCCAAGCAAGCTCGTATGGGTATGCTCAACCCATGAGCCCGGGGCAGGGGGCTACAAATATCAATATCACAATGAATGCGGCAGCATTTGCGCCTGGCAGAGCTGGACAGCCAGGGCAATACCCCGCGACGACGTACACGGGTGCCGGGTATGCGCACCCAACACATCAAGAATCCGAGCCTCCACCAGCTTATCAGCCCCCCATAACAAGCCGCGGAGGAGGCTCAGGACCGCAACCACCGGCGCAGCCCGGCCCCGACACGTTCGACGCCGAAAAGCCACCGATCAGTCGATCACAGAGTGCCCAACAACAAGAGCGTCGAGGTTCAAGTTATGACCAGTCGGGCCGAAGATCTGCTCGTTGATTCCTGGTCGCAGGAATCCAGGGACTCACTCATGGGGAGAATTGTGGGGTCTGCGTTGCCGGACACGAGGACCGACCCCAGGAGTGAATGCCATTGTCTTGATGAGGACGGCATTCGCAAGTCTGCACCTGACCACGGGCAAGGCCGACGATATGCAGCCCACACCATGTCACTGGGAGAGATGCTGTTGAGACTGGGCGACTTCATCGTCCCTATATTCCTGTTAGCATGCCCTGGTTGACACGTTCTTGTGTTGTCCAATCTCTAACAGTCTTGTCCTGGACATCTGGTCACGGGCGACTGCCCGCCTCGATTGGCGTACTGGTACGGAATCTAGGCGTTTTCCCGCAGGTCGAAGTTGGCGTCGTCATGGAAGCCACCTTGTTTCCCGCTTTCGTTGCATGTGGCGCGCTTTAGATTGCGGTTCGACGCCTTTGGATGATCAACACAGCGTCTACTTGGATGCACGCGCTTGGGAGGCTTTGTCTGGAAATTTCGTGCAAGTGGGCGTTACATGGCCGCAGCGCTGTTTTGGGAAATTTGCATCGAGCGAGGTGGTTGAACGGCATGCTTATGCGGTCATCAACGGGTCAATTGATGGTAGTTAGATGACGGGGAGGCACAGACGCTGGCACCCGGAATATCTGGGGGCGCGCCACCGACCCCCTTGCTGCAGCTATGGCATCATCTCACATTCTGCCCGGTTCCCCCTGCCTCGCCCTGCATATCGACTGTATATAGATACGCAGTAACTTCTGTTGCCAACAGGTCCTGGATCGCGGTGCTCAGAGGTAGACGGACGTGGAAAAGGGACCATGTAGATAGACGCGCTTGCGAGATTGAGTTTTCCCAGCTCGGAGCGCCTGCTTTTCTGCGCCGCGCACTGATTCGAGGCTGGCTCGTGTCGGGCTTCGGTGCGCCCCCGATGGGCAGTCCAGCAGTGCGGCGGTCAAGAGAAGACAGGCCCTTGTGAATGGCTCGAGCCCGACGTGTCCTGATAGACGGTGACAAGTGACGAACGACAAGTATTTAAGAGATCAAGCCATCCTCGTCCGTGGCCATCTCGTCTCACCAGTAGGCCTGGTTCACGGCGATCCCACCTCGTCGCGGCCGGGGGCGACTAAGTTGCTGCCGTTGAGGGGCGTGGGTTCCAGGGTTTCAGAGTTTGTCTTGCCCGCAATCTTACTCTGTCGGCTACGTGTCAAGCTAGAACCACGCCGCTCCCACCGGAGACCCCCCTGATTGGGCCCCAGAAGGACTTTGCATATGCGCCGGGCACGGAAAACTGGGACCGTAACGTTGGGAGGCATGTCTCATCGAGTTCCACGACAGTCGAAGACGCCACGGGCCATCCAGAGAGTTACCCCTCCTCCTCGACCTTCCTTCGTGAGAGGCCGCTCTCGCAAGGCAACACACCCCATCCTGTCGACCCAAAGCGCGCGTCCAGGGCGAAGCCTGAAGTGTTGAACTTTCTGCCTTTTTTTTTTGCTTTCCGCTCTCCTCGCTGAACTAGCTTCGGCATTCTAATTCTAACCTCGTTTCAGGCAGTGATGAGCACTGGTCAGCGCACGACAACACCGGGTCAATGGCCGCGAGCCTGGGTAGCTATCCCCATGGATGGACCGTCAACACCAACAACGTTGCTCAAGCTCCAGCATCAGCACCAGCACCAGCATCAGTCCAAGCGCCGCCGCCGCCGCTCGCTCCGTCGCAGCTCGAGGCGCGAGAGGGCCCCGCTCCCGCTCAATGGCAGGCGGTGAAGGACGAAATCCGCGTCCTGTACGAAAAGAACCCCTTGCGAGATGTGCGCAAGATCATGGAGAGAAAGTACGGCTTTAAAGCGACGTGAGTCTATCTCTTCCTTCGGCCCTGCCTGCCTGTATCTGTCTGTCTGCAAGCTGCCGCTGCCGCTGTCGCAAAAGGCCCCCTCCCACCAGCCCAGCCATTTCAATTAATTCGCCCGCTCGGCTTATCACCCCATAATTTTCATCGGCATGAAGCTGATTTGAATCCTCCTTCTCCTCGCCTGTCGATAGTGAGCGTATGTATAAAGCCCGGCTCTCGCAGTGGGGAATCAGCAAAAACTACTCCGACAAGGACTATCAGATATGCTCGGTGCTCAACCACTACCGCCAGAAGAGCGGTAAGCGGTCGACGGCCTTCATGATCCATGGCCACAAACGCTCGCTCAAGGACCTTCACAAATACGTCAAGGGCCGGAAGATGACCGAAGAGGATTTCCTCGCCACGGCTCTAGCCAATGTCGACTGTAAAAGCGGGGACCAGCAACACCAGCCGGAGCAGTACGCCCATGTTCGCGCGTACACTCCCGAGCCCGAGGCCGCCGACGGGGAGGACACGACGCCATCCTCGTCGTCCGCGCCAGCGAGGGTCCGACCGGCAGACATTGTCGCCAACCTCCATCTCAGTCTCAATGCAAACATCAATGCCGCACCATTCTCGCCGAACACTGCTGCAACAGCGCATGACGCCGTGGCTCCAGGACCAGCCTCGTGTTCCACCGCCCCCACCACCTCCTCCCTGTCGAATTCCGCCTTCACCTCCACCACTCACCACGATTCGCCCGCCTCTCAGAAGAAGCACCGATCACCCCGCGCCAAAGCCTCGCCGTCCATCCCCCTGACGCTTGCCACGCAAGTGACACCATCGGACCAGCACCAACACCAGCACAAGCAACCACAGCGACAGGGTAGTCGATTCCCGCCAAAAGAAAGTACCGTCACGTGGCCGCCACCGTCGAATTCCCCCATCTCGTCACGCGGCGGGTATTTAGTGTCTTCACCGCAAGGCACGCCGTCGTCCTACACCTTCTCCTCGGCCAATGAACCGCCCGCCCCGTTCGAAGAACAGGTCTGCCATGCTGGCAGTTTCTACGACTCCTCCAGCCCCACGGTGCCTTGCCAGCGGCTCGGCCGCGACGTCGAGTTCATGGCGCTGCAGATCATCGACGCGCCGCCGCTGCGATCGCTCTGCGGCCACGACGACATCCGCGCCTGGTCGCTCATGATGACGGACAGTAGTAGCAGCAGCGGCTCCTCCCCTGACGGCGACGGCATGGACTACGAACAGATCTGCCCGACGTGCCACGAGTCGACGCGCGAACACTTCATCAGCCTGCCCAATCTGGAGACGGTGCCGGTGCCGGCGCGCAACATCCTCAATGCGACGCACGACCTCGGCCAACCCCAGCCCGCCATGTCCCTCCCTGCCAGCTCGCGCGGCCACGACCACTCGTGGCGGTGGGTGGCGCGGTGCTTCGCCGCGTGCATCTACCTCCGCCGGGGGAACCATACGTTATCGCGGCACAGCCTGGCGGACGCCGACGCCGAGTTCGAACGCATGCTCGTCCCGCGCCAGGACCCCAAGGTCCTCCTGGCGCTCAACCAGACGGTGCAGATCCTCCAGATGCACGACCAGGGCGACCTGACCAAGACCATTATGACCAGCGCGTACTACGTCGCCCTGCGGATCCTGGGACCCGACGATCCGCTCACCACCATGGTGCGCTGGATGGTCTACGTGGCGGACGGGCAGATGCGGGACCGCGACATCACGAGCGCCACGCTGCGCACGCTGCACGAGCGCTTCGTGCACCGCCACGGCGCCGAGGATCCCCGCGCCATCGCCTCGCTCTACTGCTACGGGTTCATGCTGAACGTGGAGGCCCAGCCCCAGCACGCCGAGCACGTGCTGCGCGAGGTCTACGACGTGTCGGCCCGGATCCTGGGCCCGCGCCATCTCCAGTCCATCTCGGCGCTCACGAACCTGCACCGCGCCCTGCACCGACAGGACCGGCTGGACGAGGCCGTCGCCGTCCTGACCCGCGCGATCCACGACTCCAGGGACACGCTGGGCGAGAACCACCCCCGGCGGCTGGAGAGCATCCGCCTCCTGGCCCTGCTGTACAAGCAACAGGGCCGTCTCGACCTGACCGAGCAACTGTACTGGCAGGTCCTGGAGGGGCGGGTCAAAATGCTCGGCAAGAACCACGCCTATACGCAAGGCATGAAAGTCGACCTGGAGGCCTTGTTGAAGGAAATGGGCAAATGGACCGTGAGGAAGAGGGTCCAGCGGCGGAGAAGTAGGAGCAGGAGCAGAAGCAGAAGTACGAATAGGAACAGGAACAGGAATGGCGGTCAGACCAGGACCAGTGCTGCTCAGGGCCAATCCGGTGGTGGAGATTCGGACATGGTCGACGTCGAGATCGAGGTCGAGAGTGAGGCCCAACTCCGCCTCCAGGATATCTTCGAGTGGGATCCCCACGAACAGTGGGACGACACGCGGAGCGATGGCGGCGACAGCGACGGGACAGGAAGTCAGCACGAAGCATTCTAGCTTTCTGGCCGCGTTGATTACGCGCAAATGGGAGTACGAGTATGAGGTACGAGTACGAGTGCTCACCCGCGGGACGATTTTCATTCTCATTTGATTCGGGACAGCAAATGAAAGGATCAGGACCGAGTCGTGGCATGTCGTGGCATGTGTGGCTCCTCCCCAACAAAGAACAGAACAGAACAGAAAGAAGCTGTGCCCATGAGGTGCATCAGATGCAGGGCGGGCGGTACTTTGCTTTGCTGTGTGACGTGGTCTGGTGTGGTGGTCTGCACTTTGAGCCAACCCTACTACGTATGTACCTACAGTACTCGTCTCGTGTATCCTTGTTTCCGGGATCCTTCCAACTCGTTATACCCGTCCTATCGCATACTTATGTCACGTCATATTCAAGACTACATTCGTCAGGAACGAGGTTCCGACAGGACTTATAAGCTAAAAGGTCCACGATGGGTTGCCATGATTCTCACCCCACAGCCGCGAAATCCGCCTGCAAAGTCGTCTTCTCAACATGACCATCACCATCACCGACTACAGGACTAGCATTCGAACTGCCACTGATTTGCGAGAGTCAACGCTCAAGGGAGTACCAATACCGAACTACATTCGGGATGAAGACCTGCCGGCAGACTTGAGACACAACTCCTCGAAAGCTCGAGATCACTGAGCAGGATGCGAGCTTGTCAACCGTGTCACCGACGAAGTATTGGAGCGTGCGGTAGCGATCCTTGATGCCTACTACACAGAACATGGCCCGCTCCATGGTCTTCCCATCAGTGTCGAGGACCACATTGGTCTGGCAAGCCCATCGGCCTCTTCCCATCCATCAGTGTCAAGGACCACATTGGTATGAAGGCCAAGATCAACAGTATCGGCTTCTGTTCCATGATGGACATGATCACTGACGCCGACGCCGACATCCTGGTAATTTTGCGCCACACTCGGCGCTGTGTTCCATGTGCGCACCACCATGGCACAAGCCTTGTTTTCTATCGATAACTCGAGTCCTCAGCCTATCTCGGCCCACAAAGCTACTCGTCATGAAAAGGGACCGATATTGGTGGCTCTGTTAGAGTGCCGGCCGCCCACAATGGCATCCATAGCTTCCGTTGTTCGGCGAGTCGTATGCTCTACGACGACGATCTGTTTGTCCGCTAGGATAGAGGATCCGAGCAGATCCTGTGTATCGTTGGGCCCATAGCTGTCTTCCTTACGTGACACGACGCTCTTGCTCAAAGCCATAGAAGCCCGGTCCCTACGTTCTGCGAATGCCATGGCGTGATGTTTCCAAACGCCGAGACTTAACCATCGGCGTCGTGCAGCCACAACCCTCCCGTGACTCGGGTGTTGAAGGAGGCTGTGAGGCGCCGGAATGAAAAATCAAGGAATGGCAACCGTGGGAACACAAGAGATGCTGGGAAATCATCGCTGGCTTGTCCTGGATCGACAACGGCAAAGTCGACGACGCGGCTATGCATGTGAGTGAATAAACCATGGTATCCTCTAGCGAAGTGGATCTTGCCCGAGAACGAATATACCAGGGACCGATCGCCCTCGTGGTCGCCCGTGACAAGTACAAGAAGGAATATATGCGACCTGCTGAACGATGCAGGAATCGACTTCATCCAATGTCCAGCCACGATCAGAGCCGCCATGCCTATTCAAAACCCACGCTCATGGGCATATAGGATAGGATATCGCGCAGTGGATCTCTCTCTCTCTCTCTCTCTCTCTCTATTAGTGTGTTTCCTGGAGGTCAAGTCGACCTGGTCAAGGATAAGAAGGATAAATCATATACTCCCAAGCCAGACGAAGATAAGTTCTTCCCCGACCTGTATGACCCTGAATTGTTCGGGGATGCCCCGGTTGGGCTACAGATCGTGGGGAGAACATATGAAGATGAGGAATTACCAAGTGCCTTGGAGGTCGTCGAGGAGATTCTACACCAAGAAGCGAACACAGAACACAGTCTGGTAGTGATATTTTGTAACCCATATTGTGTATGTGACTCAAAATAAGGTAGCACCTCGGTTCAACAGGACCAGATAGTGGCGGGAAACTAATATATACAGGTCCATTGAGCCTTAGTGACCATTCTGTAGGATAGCCAACCAGTAGAATTGTGACGTTTGGAGTACGTCTCCTACTTTCATCAAGATGATGCTTGAAGATAACAGCAAGCACCAGTCATGGGAACTTTGTATTTATGCTGCGACCGATAGACCTAATATACGTTAGATTCGTAGTCTCTTCCTCTCGTTCCTGTCCGAGGTGTCTCTGGAAGCTCAAACCCTCCCACTCCGGGAGGCCATGATGATATTATATAAGATAGTGGTCCACCCCTGCCGGAAAGGTCTCCCCCATCGAATTCATCCGTTCTCTCGAACATCACACACAACTCGGCAGTATCAAACGATCTCGCAAAGGGTGTCTCCGCTTGCAAACAAAAGAGGGTAGGTCCGATCTACTCTGACCTCTGTCAACCCGTGCTGCTTGGATTTTAAAGGAAATGCGATGAAACTACACCTAGCTGTGTGTAATGTCAACTGCAACACCTGCCGTGCCCTGGTTATCAAAAGTCTATGACTTTCATCGAGTATCAATCCGTGGAAGATGAGAACACGTCTGCACCCAGCGTCTTGTCGGTATCCAAAAGAAAACAGGCGCGATCGCCAAGTATTATTATGATCTCCGTCTCAAGTCCTTGCCAACGACCAGTGTCTGTAATGCCCGAGAGCTCAGCTCGCCTTTTCTTTGAGCACCTGGCAACAAGTTGGAGAGTCAATTTGATGCGCCACAGGGCTTGGACGCGGCCGACATGTTTTCGTCGTCCAACGAGACTCGCTCGATTGGTCCGTCGTTCGATGATCTCGAACATTCCCTTCAGCAAGAGTCAGTCTCCTGCTGCCTCAGCATCTTCGTCGGCACTGATTTATCTCAATGATGACGAGCTCTCAACGGGAGTGCCAGCAACTGCGTCATCGAAGGAGAGTAATGATTCCAGAATGAGCCCGCTGCTGCTGCTCGAGATGGACCGATCCGCCAAACTCTCCACCCACATCATCAATGACCACAGATCTGTTTTGGTGAAGTTCTAATATTTCAGCAAAGTGGCCGGCATGTTTTCTTGCTTTGACAGCGCGCTGAACCTCTTCCGAACGACGGTAGCAGAGCTTTGGCAATCATCTCCACCCCCCCTTTTTTTTTCGCGCCCTCCAGAGCATGCCAGCTGCATATCTCTCAGACATCTACCCAAACTTCCATCAACTTGGTCCCTAAATGCGCAACGAGGCGGCTCTTTATGTCGAGGCGCACATTGTTGGATCGAGAGTTGATACCGCCTCCCTTTTAACGCTACACATGCTAGGGCTGTCTACCAGCTCGCATGACGGCAGTGATATTGGGTGCAGGAAAATCGAGCATGCACGCAGGATCATGGATGATGTGATGAAAGGTCAAAATCCCGAGATACCCAACCGCAACAACCCGAACTTGGCTTTCTTCCGCGAACCCATGGTCTACTGGGAGATGCTCCAGGCGGACGTCAACGACAGCCCTCTGACAGAGGCACAGACGAAGTTTCTTCGTAGCGAGAGCGTCACGGATGTTGACCCTCAAGACCGAAGGCTAGAGAAAAAGTACCCGCATCCGTAGACCGGTGTAGCTTGGGAGGCGCAAATCTTGGTCTTTGAGGTTGGACAACTAGTGAGGAGAGAGAGTCTCCATCTCAAAGAGAGAGAGAGAGAGAGAAAGAGAGAGAGAGAAAATTGCCGTGCCGGATTCCGTAGTGAAAAGAACTGTGCATTGCATTGCATGATGCAGTCCGCCCTGCGTGATGTGCTCGGCGAGGGGTGGGATGGGAGAACGGAATATGGCTTGTCGATCACCGCGCATCACCCATCCATCATTAATTGAAGTGGTCATTTTAATCCGGAAGGTATATTGGCTGCCTTCATGGCAGGTTATTACTTCTTCTAGCCATACTGTCCGCTTGACCGGCTACGCTGCCCTGCCCTGCCTTGCCGGGGTTGCTTGCGTTGCACTATCGTTGCAGGGGATGGATTTGGCGAGGGAGCAGTGTGACGGTGTGACAGTGATGGAAGCCCGCATGATGTGAAGCAGAAGTACACATGCTCTCACAATCGGGTGGATCAGACCCTGTTGGGAAAAGGGACGGTCCGTTCTTTGCAGGAGATAAACCTCGAGTCCCCTGTCATGCGGACGATGCTGCATCCCACGTTCTTGTTCTGTGCTATGGACTTTCTGCGTCGAATTAGGGGGCCTTGTCGGTTGGAGCATTGCCTTCACTGAAGGCAAGGGCCTGCTCAGGCTTATTGGTTGTCAAACGGCAAACCGCCCTGCACCCTGACCGCGCCGTAAATACCGGCGATATCGCCCTTCTCGCCCTTCTGCTCCTTCACGGTCTTCAAGTACGAATCGGCCAACTCAACCTGCCTCATCCGACAGCCACTCTTTTCAGCCAAGTTCATAGCGTGTCTAGCATCTTTTCGTGCCAGGTCAACGGCAAACAGAGGTTCCGGGCGACTGTAATAATCCCCCGTCTTTAATCTGGTTGAATAAGCGGTATATGGGCCCGGGAACATGACTTCAATGAATTTGTGCAGTTCTTCAACGCCCAGGCCAGACTTCTCTGCCAAGACGTGGCCCTCTGAGAGTGCCGTGACCATGCTCACAACAAAGGTGTTGCCGATCACCTTGAGCAGGGTGGCCTTGCTGGGTTCTTGACCTGAGAAGTCGACATTCGCTCGGCCGATCACACCTTTACAGTATGGTAGCACTTTTTGCACTGCTTCTGGTTTGCCCGCGATGACGCAGATCAGTTGGCCTGCGTCCGCCATTGCCGGTGCCCCGAATACAGGACATGCGACAAAGTCGCCGCCTTTTTCTTCAACCAATTTGGCTTCTTCTGCGGTTGTGTCTGGGTGGACGGTGCTGCAGTCCACGATGATCTTTCCTTTGACATCCACCTTGAGGATCTCGTCGAGTGTCTCGAGCACTGATGGGTCTTCACCTAGACAGTAGAAGATTATGTCCGCTTTAGAGGCGGCTTCTTGGATGGAGGAAGCCACTATCGAGTTGCCGATTTTGGCTGAGAAGTCGTGGGCTTTCTGAATGGTGCGGTTGTAGAGGATCAGAGGCTTGTCGAGGTTGCCCTTTTCCACGATGTTCTTGGACATGCCCTTGAGCAGTGGTTAGGTCAGCTCGACTTTGCATTGAGTGTGGTCCTCACCCTGCCCATGTTCCCTAGACCCAACCATGCTAATTGAGGTGCCATCTTTGCGGGTTCGCCGAGGTACGAATTAAATGTGAAGTGTTGTCAGAGTGAGGGACGACGCACGTTGCCGGTGGGCCTCTGTCGGTGCTCTCTGTGAAATCACTGAGGCCTTGCAAGCATTTATATTCCAATAATCATTTGATGTTGATTGTATAAGCAGCGAGCCTCACCCGTTTCTCTCCGTGTCCCATCATGACGTTGATCGTCGTACTTTACACATTGCGGGGAGATTCCGAAGCTGACAGAATTTCACAGCAAAATATCTACTCGTACCTTGTCCTCCCGTACACGTGGTTGGACTTCTACCAGCCCCGGGAAAACACGGGTCGTTGGCTATATGTTGCTGGTCGTCAGCAATTTGCAATTGATGACCGCGCAAGGCACGATGCGTCCTGGACAAGACCGACGCGAGACGTCGACCGAGAAGAATGACCGAGCAAGTCGAATTGGAGAAGGTGCCCCTCCCGACACCGGGCTTTGTAGGCACGCCTGAGGATTCCCCATGCCCCTGCCAAGGGTAATGATAGTGCCAGCTGTAAGCGCCAATGGCACCCCGGGGTTTGCGGGCGGTGAGGCTGCGTTGGTGAGACGCCGTCGCTCCTCGCTTGTTTTGCATGTGCGTCACAAAAATTTTCTCTGCAGGTCAACGAGGGCTCCTTGACTCAAATTTCATGAGGGGCTACCGTCCTAGAAATCTTTCTCCGACATCTATTCTTTGTCCTGGGTCTGCAATCTTGTCCGCCTCAAGCATGAGCCAGAGAGCCATCGTACATGGTCGAACCCACTGCCTGCCCACCTCCAATGTTGCCGCTGAGACCTTAAAAGCATACCTCCTGACCCACCCGGCCCGTTGTCGTGCTCGGCTTTACTCTACTCAACCCGTGCAACGCGCCGATGACAGTTCATCGTACAAGAACCAGGTCGCCTTAGAGCAGGACAAGAAGAGCTCTTTCAGCGAGAGAGCTAGACAGCGTCTGGCAAACAGAGAGTTCTTCACCAGTCTGTTAAGCTCCGCCGCTACGAAGAGAGATGCCAAAGCGTATATTTCCCGCCTGAAGAGCCCGGCGAAGATAACTGGGGAGCAGAAGCTCACCGCGCAAGATCCACATGCTCAGGTCGAAGCGGGAGACCTGCTCGGTCGAACGCGGGCCTCAGAGGCAAGCCCGGTCTTCACCCAATTCGCAAACGAGCAGAAGGGGGAGCAGACAATTGAAGAGCAAGAGCTTCTACATGTTGCACTGGTCAAGATCAGCAATGTCGCCACCATGGCCGACGACCTCGTGAAGGGCATTGCTCAGACCCTGTCTTCCCTCTCCCGACTGAGTATAGCACCCTGTGTTGTCGTGGAGGAGCCTCCACAGGATGATCCACAAGCGAGCCGACAGCGACTGGCTCTGGCCGCGAACAGACTCGTCACTGCTATTGACTCCTTACACGAGTCCGGGGCCAGAATCCTGGACAATGTGCTGAGCTTGGGTCCGGATGGTCGGCCCCAAGTCTTCCTTCGAAAACTCTTGACCCGTCCCTTGAGACGAGGCCGAATACCCATAATCCTGCCTATTGCTTATTCAGCCGAGCAATCGCGGGCCGTGTCAATCAGCGCCGATGAAGCAGCCATAGCATTGACCAAGGAACTCGCAGGCGTCACGGTAAAATCCCAGGTGGGTGAGCAGCAAGGATATAGGAACATTTCATTGGACAGGATCATCGTTGTGGACGAGATTGGTCCAATCCCGAGCACAAAAGCCATGGATAAGAAGCACGTCTTTATCAACTTGGAGCAAGAATACTCAGCCCTGCAGGAGGAGCTACGAAGCTCAACAGACGATGCCGTGTCACAGAAGCATGCCTCCAACCTGAAAATGTTTAAAGATGCCCTGAGGCTGCTCCCGGCTTCGTCCTCGGCACTGCTGACGACTCCGCTTGAAGCTGCGAACTCAGCGAGGTTGGCTGATGATGGAGTCTCCAGTGTTGGAACACGAAGACAGAAAAACCCTCTAATCCACAACCTCTTAACAGACAAGCCGGCATATTCTTCCTCCCTCCCGGCAGGCAGGTTGGGACAAGATGCTTCGGCACTACCTCTAATCACATCGACAGTCGTGAAGCGAGGCATGCCCGTGACCATTCTACCCAATCCCGAAGCTCAGGCCTGGACTGCCATATCAAAGCCTCGATTGCGATTGACTGATCCGAGGATCGACCTCGACCGACTCACATATCTCATCGATGACTCGTTCAACAGGAAACTCGACGTCGAAGCCTATTTGAAACGCGTTAATGACCGCATCGCCGGCGTCATAATTGCAGGCGAATACGAAGGCGGCGCAATCCTCACTTGGGAAACTCCTCCCGGATGCTCGGACACCGACACCGACCGACTTGTTCCCTACCTCGACAAATTTGCCGTCCTGAAGAGATCTCAGGGAGCGGGTGGCGTGGCGGATTTACTTTTCAACGCCATGGTGCGAGGCTGCTTTCCCAACGGCGTCTGTTGGCGGAGTCGAAAAGACAATCCTGTAAACAAATGGTACTTTGAGCGCTCGAGAGGAACGTGGAAGATCCCGGGCACGAACTGGACGATGTTCTGGACGACGCCGGGCATTTTCGTCAGTGAAGGGAACAAAAGTCAAACTTTTCTTGATTACGAAGGGGTCTGTCGCACAGTGAAACCTACCTGGGCGGATGCAAAAAAAATTGCAGATTAGATACGATGGAGTCGAACGACTCACACGTCGTATACAAGTTGTTGTACATCTAAATTCGATACATGTAATACACAAGCGACGCTAACGACGAAGACGATTACTTGCTCTCTAGAACGGCGGTGGTAGCAGCCTCGTGCAACCTTGTCCGTAGAGGTGTCTCTTCTCCGCTTGACGTCTGAATAGCGGGCACCCTCGCTTCTGCGGCGCCTCTCTTCTTCAAGCGTTTGACATTCCCTCTCATCACAGCGAGAAGGTACACCTCGCTCACGAACTCGACTTCATTTCTCTGCTCCTCAGCCGCCGCCGCGTCTGCCGCGCCGTCCGTCCCCGCAGCAGCGGCAGCGGCAGCCGAAGCATGTCTCTTACACAGGCCATCCTGCATGGCCGCGGTCTCGGTCTCTTCCGGCTTCTCAGCAGCACGCTCTTCGGTGTCAATGTTGCTCTCATTCACCTCCTTCTGCTCTTTTTTCTTGCTGATCCATACGTTCCCCAGGAACAGACTCGCCAGCAGACTCAGTGCCAGGATCGGCAAGATGGAAATAAACGCCCACATGGTCGCGGTGGCGCCCTGCGAGCGAATGGCCTCCTGTGTCGCGGGCGGCAAATCGTTGATCAAATCAAGCGAGGCTTGAGTGTGCAGGTTGAATGTCCCGCCCGTGGCGTTTGACGTACCGTTATTGGTATTGATGACGACGGCATCCGCGCCGAAATACTCGCTCATCTGGTTCTGGAACACCGAGCCCATGATCGTGAGAGCCAAAGTGCCGCCGAAGGGCATCGCGAAGCGGAGGACCGAATACACTGGGGCGAGGCGGTCGCGGAACATGCCCGCCAGATGCAGATTGGAGGGCATGAAGCGCATGCCTGTCCCCGCGCCGGCGACGCCCATCATGACGTTGACGAGTGTTTCATTGCGAACTTTGACCGCGTAGGCGAGGGCCGAAATTCCCGCCGTCTCGACGATCGTGCCGAGGAGTAATGGGGGGAATGTCTGCCGGGGGTAGACGTTGCAGACGAAGATGGCGAGGTAGACGCCAACGCCGATGCCGGGGACGTAGTACAAGAGTTGGGTACCCGCATGGGACGCCTCGAACGCTTCCACGAGCGTGAAGTAGATGCCGATGAAGTAGAAGACGCTGTAAATGGCGGAGCCGGTGGAGAAGGCGATCGTACAAACGAGGCTGACGTCCTTGGAGCGGAGGATTGAAGAAGGAATCATCGGGGTGGTGCCGCGCGGGAGCAGGCGGGCGAGGAAGCCAGAGTCGTTGGACAGAAGCATTTCATAGACGAGAAAGAGGATGACGAAGATGGAGCCGATGATCAACGACGAGAGCACCGCACCTGATGACCACGGGTAAGTAGAACCGCCCCAGGCGGTGCCGAGAATGACGAGTCCGACGCCAAGGATAAAGAGGGCGATTCCACCGTAGTCGAGCGTTGAGAAGCCTGATGCCAGTGCTTGGAGACGGGTTTGACCGACTGGTGGATGAGACACAGAGACCTTGCCGGGCTTGAGCTCCTTCCGGAGGAGGAATATGCAGGCAATGCTCAGGACGGAGACGCTCGCGCAAAGGACGAAGCAGTATCGCCAATTCGAATTGGTTAGGTAGCCGCCAATGACGGGGCCAACGCCTGGGAAATTTCCACGTTAGATGTGGCGTTCAAATGGTCGATAGGCAGAGCAGAGCAGGGCAAGGGTCAGCGGTACATCCACGAAAAGGTGATACTTACTGTACCCGATCCCGTTCAACAATTGGAAGATACTGGTGTTGACCGCCTGCTCCCTGAGGGAGACCAAGTCGGCAAGAATGATCATGACAACGTTTGAGATGCCCGCCGTTCCTATTCCTTGCAGCGCCCTTCCAAGCAACAAGACGGCCCAATCTGGGGCGGCTGCACAGAGCACGCTTCCAATGGTCAGAAGCACCACAGCGGACTGGAGGGTCGCATGGCGGCCGAAGATATCTGCCAATTGACCAAAGACGGGTATGAAAGCCGTGGACGTCAGGGTGAAAGCGGTGACGATCCAGTTGAGTTGGTTAAATCTGTTGAAATGCGATGCTATTTGCGGCAGGGCTGTTGCCACGATTGTCAAGTCGAGGCTGGCGACGAAGAATGCAGGTGTCAGACAGAGAAGGAGCTTCCATCGGTATTTGCGGGCCCTGCTCTTCTCCTGTGTGCACTGTGGACATGGCTTTGCTTTCGGGGACTTTGTTGAGAAAGAAATGTCGCGTGTGGCAGCGGACGGATTCACCCCTGCAATTGGTCCTGCTTGTAGTTGTCCTTGCTCCTTGGCTTCAGCAGCCTTCTGGGCACGGTATGCTCTGATTTTGCGATACGTATAGATGATCATCGTGGAGTGCGCAAAGGTCGTCGAAGTTCACAATCAGCCTCTGAAGAGCGCGGGCAGGCCAGGTGGGACGAGCGGGAGTAAGGGCATGGAGTACTTGATGGGGTCGATGGAAGTGAAGACATGATATACTTTTCCTACCCTACCTTCTAGCCATCATACGAGGGCAAATACGAGACCCCGTTTGGTGCTAGGGCTATATCAGAGCCTCATCGCTTAGGGTCCTGCCCGCGAAGCGTTCGCGATTAGAGCCGGAAATGGCATGGTCGATGTCGCGTTTGCTTTGGTCAAGCCGAGACTAAGCCCGGCAAGGAGCATTCGACGAAGAATGAGAAAACCTTGAGTGTTGCAAGCTTAACCGCTCTTTCTGCTGTCTGCTTGGCCTTTGATCGGGAGAGTCGATGCAGCTCTACAAACCACAAGAGTTTAATCTCTTTTCAGTGCATATTGCGAACTTCAGATCTTGAGATGAGACAAGGCATGGAGGAGAGCGCGAGGAATAATGGAGCGGCCGGCAAAGCTTCCTCCGTCCTCGTCCCCGCATATGTCTCGCTGATTGGTCCAGTCTCTTAACCAATGACGCCGCTTGTCTCCTCTCCACTTTTCAGTCTTTCCTCTCATCTTCAGGTCTCGTTCTTCGCTTCGCATCTTCGACGAAATAGAGCCACATCGAGGCAGGCATGCCGATATGCATCACATGCAGCACTCCCGTCAAGGAGCTGTACACCGTGTACAGTAAAGCCGATGATCGAACTCTCGGGAAAGGAGTCCGTCTCACACAATGCCCCAACTGCAAGCGATTCGCCGACAAATATGTCGAGCACGACTTTGTCGTCCTGTTCATTGACTTGGTCTTGATCAAGCCCCAAGTAGGTCTACCACGTGTCTGTTTGATTGCAGGATTTTGATCGGAGACCTAGGTCTACCGCCACCTTCTGTTCAACCGGCTCGGACGTTCAGACGACAAATTCGACCCCAGCATCTTGAGACTCGGCACGTTGCTTGTCCTCTTTGACGTGTATATCACTTGGGCACGCGTCGAGAAGTCCAATGCAGGGGACGGCGGGCGACCCGTCAACTCACAGCTCAGTGAAATGCCAATCCTGGCACAATATCTCTTCTTCCTGACCATGAATGTCCTGGCGACATTTGCCCAGCATGGGATCATCCGCGCTTTGACGAGAATCCTGGTCTCTAATCAGTCAAGGCAGAGTCAGGCCCTTGAGAACGCGACGCCCACGATACCTCCTAACGCGGCTGCGGACGCCCGGATAGCGGTTGCGACGAGCCACGCGAACCCCAGTGCCATCAGCACCGCTCTGCTCGTCTCAAGCTGTACCAAGCTGTTCCCGATTTTGCTAGTCATATGGCCAACAGAAGCCAAGGAGGGTGACTCGTTTGGGTTTGCGTTTCGGGCGACGAACTACGTGGGCTGGGCCGTGCTTCTCAACAACATCGAGGCATTGCTGATTCTTCTCGACTGCGGGTATGTCATTGCGACGACTTTGGCAGTCTCTGGATTCCTCGCAAGGTGGATGGTGGAAGGGTGGTTCTTGAGCTTTGTAGGGTCAGCACGAGACACTGGACCAGTGGGAGACATTCTCGCCGCCTACCGCTTCATGAGAACTTGGCTCGGCAAAGCTTGACAATGAAAAACTCTCTAAAAATGAATTTCAACGGTTCTGTCATGCACGTAGTCATACAGTCCAGCAATCATGCGCATTTCCACGTGCCATTGAATATTGGGCCTGAAATAGATGGGGTCACAGTATAGCAGACCTTCGAGCATTCACATTTCAGTAATTCTGGTTCATGGTCAACATCGCCATGCTGGTTTTGCTAGCCTCAGGCTGACACAATCGCAGATGGTACATAGACGCCCAGCTTATCATCATCCTCAGGGCTCCCAGGGGGCTCCATTCTGATGCTTTGCCTCACATCGCATTTTCCTTGCCTTGCCTTGCCTTTTCTACAATATTCGAAACACAAAACGCATCTGGATGCATTTTCTAAGCCTCCCACGCCCACCCTCCCGAGCCGGGCCCATAAAGCGCAAATCCCAAAGACCCTTGATTGAATAGTAGAACACAACCCTACATAGCACACTCATGGATTCCACTCGGGCCTAGCTCGTTATACTCACTTCGACTGAGGAAACCTTTACTATTGCCCTGGTCGACGATAAACACCACCTTCGCCGCCACCTGCGCGCCCAAGAAACTTGCCTCTTCCATGCCTGCCACGGCCGGGTTCTTCCACTCGGGGAAGTACTCGGGTGGCTTGACGGTTTTTATACTCGTGGGGGTTTGACTGTGGCCGCGGTGATAGTGCGAAGATAGAGGGTTATTAGGGTCTAGGGCTGCGGGTGTGCCGATGCCCGTGGCTGTGCCAGGAACAGCCAAATGTTGTGAGTTGGGTTGCATCATGTTCTTCGTTGCGGCTACTAGTAATGGGTTTACGCCGTGGCCGGCGGGATGATGGAGAGGATGGTTTCCTTGGCCTGGAACGGGGGTATTCGTGCCAGGGGTGGCGACGGGGGTGGTAAAGTTGGAAGGGAGTTCGGAGGTGAAGATTGTGGCGGTGGAAGGGGAGAGGATGTAGCGTGAGCTGATGGCAGCTAGTAAGGCGGGTATGAAGCCTAGTAAATCGATTGGTTAGCGCGAGTGACATAGGAGTTGGGGGGAGGGATGTGTGATACCTCTGATGCGGCTTCCGTTGCCGAGGATGATTAGGTTGTCCCAGAGGCTTGGACGCTGAGAGATATCAGGCACGCTTAAGACAGCATGATGGATCGCTTCCGAAATAACTTCGATGATACCATCACACGTGCCAGGCGGAGGAATTGCCGCCATAAACCGCTCCACGCCAACGTCAATCTCTCGCTTCCGTTTCCGACTCAAGGGTTGCTCAGTCGCAGATTCTTCATCAAGTGGGACGTACTCGACATAGGTGAAGGTGGCTCGCTCTCTCTCGGAGTTTCGTAGTCGGATTGGTCTGGGCCCTTCAGCAGCAGCGCTTTTCTTTGCTGCTGCCTTCTCGGCTTTTTCTCGTTCCCGCTTGGCAAGCACTTCCGCGGCGTTGTCGCGGGCAACAATGGCCGCAACGTCGAGGACGCCGTCATCCTCGTCCTCACCATTGGCACCCTCTTCACCGACAGTTGTACCAACGCCAGGTCCTCGAGGCGCTTGCCCCGGTCTCAGTCCCTCCTCATCTTTTGCGCCGGCTCCGGAATCCAATGCTCCGGTAGAAGCCGCCGCAGCCGGATTAACAGCGGCAGCAGCCTTGCCATTTGGCGAAGCTTTGGGATACGGAGTCCCGAGAGGTAAGATTTCGCAAATGGGACTCTTCTTCAACTGCTCAGCCATATCCTCGTCAAATCCCTGGTTTTCCAAAGCCTGCAATAGTCGCTTGGTCATAGATCGTCCACCACATTCGGCAAGAGCTGGGCCCCGTCCGATGTCATTCACTTGGAATTCTGTGACAGCACTGACATCGCATTTCTCATAGCCGACATCCACTACCAACGCAGTGGGCACCCCATAGGCGTAACAAGCCGTCAAGGCCGAATCCATCAAACAGAATGCGGGGATTTTCCAGTTCTCGAACACATATTGAGTAATCAATTCGTGATCACGGGCAGACCAGCACGGTTGGGCCACGAATAATACCGGCATGTGGAAAGGCGGGGAGATCATGTTGTAGATATGGCTGAGAAGGGCGAAGAAGCAGGACCAGTTCTCTATGCGGCCTGCGACTATTGGGTAAACAGCACCTTCAATGGACCAGTGGTCGTCTTCGAATGACTCAGAGATTTCTTCTTCGATGATGGTTGTAGTCGAGGGTTCTTCTTGGCCTGGTTCTGCTTGGGGCTGAGATTGTTCGGCAGGGACTTGATCCATTTCTGTGTCTTGTGTTTCTGGTTTTGGAGCTTCTTCGGCGGGAGGTGCTTCTTTCATCTCAACATCTTCCCTGGTGACTGGAGCGCCGTTCGACTCTTCGGCACTGGGCTGATTGCCATCCTGCTGCTCGGCTTTAGGTTCCTCGCCGTTCAGCTGCTCAGCGTCTGGTGCTTGGTCCGAGTTATCTTGCTCAACCTTGGGCTGTTCTCCGTTTGCCTCCTGAGCTACTGACCCGACCTCTTGCGATTGTCCATCTGTCGGAGCTTCCGCCTTCGAGTCAACTTCAATCGGGACCGGTTCAACAGGCTCAATTGTAGGGATGGCTTCAACCACTTTCGGCTTGGTCGTAATCTTCGTTCGTATCTTGACTGGTTCCCATTCCCCAGGGTTGGCGCCTGGGAACATGCGCGTAGGGAAGCGATACCTTGGAGGCGTAAATGACTCCGGTAGTCCAAGTTGCGCCGCGGTCATCTGCGACCCGGGCGCAATGATCTGAGTGAAGGGGTTAGTGAAGGTGGTTTCAGTGATGCGCGGGAGAGCAAAAAACAACTTACGAGCACATGCTCATCCTTGAATGGAGGCATTGCTGCGTCGTGCAGGCACAGCTACTGCGTATCACCCTTCGTCAAGTTTGCTAGCGTTGCACTTCGTAAAGACCGCTGTGTTCGCGTTCATCACTTCCCAAGGTGCGACGCGACCGTATTTTCGCCAAGGACCAGTGTACGGCGATGCACTAGCTGTTATTGGGCAATTTGCACGTGACGAGATTCATGAAAAGTAAACCAGGAATTAGAACGCGCAATAATACTACTGTCAGATAGGCGAAATCGGAGATCTGATTGATTGAAACGCTTTTGATTGACCTCGTCTCATCTATCAGAACTTCATTATCAATCTCAGTGGACCTCTTGTGCTGGTACCCAGCTGTTGCCACCATCCTCGCGACTAGTGATACAATTTCCCTGCCAGAGCTGTGAACTTCTAGCAACGGCTCCAAAATCCACACCAGCCATGACCTTCAACTCCGGAACGCCTGTGTCTTCTCGTGTTCCACTCTCCCACACTTGACGTCGTATTTTTCGATGTTCTCTCTCCAACCGTAGGATGACCCACTTGATCGTCATCAGGCTCGACCACGTCCACCGCCGATCAGGATCCGTCGCGAAACCCTCCTCGCTAACCACTTGCTGCAAAGCCCGGTCTGTCGCAGTCAGTAAGAGACGCGCCATGTGTGGGCTGCAAGCTAGTAGTCGGCTCAGAAGCTTCATACGGAAGACCGCTGGTCTGGTCGGTGTCGAAGGCATCGAAATCAAAGAATGAATTAGTGGGAAGTTGGTCAGGATGGAGGAGAAATCCTGCTCCGTCGAGGTCATTGACAATCGCTGTGCCAAAATCTGGAAGAGCTGACACATGGGTAAGAGCGTTGTCGTCGAGAAGGAGTGAAATATCGTCAAAGTCTGGAAGACCTGAAGCAGGTAGCTGATCCCAAGATTGGTCTTGGTGGTCGAAGGAAACGCTGGCAGGCTGATAGCCCAAGTCTCCGGCTGACACTGCAGGTCACACAATACCACGGCAGGATATTGTGTCAGGCCGGAGACGTTGGGAAAGCCAGGAAGCGACGTCATCGAGTGTGAGTTGGTCTGCTCTGCTTCAGGACGTTCGTGGATGAGGTTGAGTTGAGGTGCAAGAACCGGTGATTCGTTCTTGATAGGTGTCGAGTGTTCAGATTGAACCAGTGTAGGCTGGGATGATTCGGCTTCATTGGTGTCGTTGAACGAAGATGGTGTGAAGGGTGCTGGGGTGGAGGTTGACCCCAGATCCATGGGAGTCGAGGCACAGTCGAGATCCACCAGAGGAGGTTCGGCGGGGAGAGGTATGGGAAAGTCTGCTTGAACACCGAACCTCGACTGATAGCGTTCAAGCAGTTCCCGAAGGGCGGCGTTTTCCCGTTCTATTCGGATTTGCCGAACCTCGAGCTCGGCGACAGCAGCCTTTTGGCGTTGTCGGGACTTGTCTGCTGCTCTGCGATTTCGCAGAATCCGTTCGTTCTTTCTTTGCTCCTTCTCCTCTGCTGTCTTTGCTCGTTTCCGAGGTGGGAGGATCTGTTTAATCTCTGGAACAGGTTGACCCCAGGCTTTCCGCTTCTTCTTTGTTGTTTGTTCAGAGGCTGGTTGGCTGGACTCTCGACCATCATCTGACATGGGTGGCGTCGTTGGGTATGTCTGGCTATAGCCAGCTACGCTGAGAGCGGAAGGGTCGATAATGCCTGATGGGCCAGCCATGGTATTATGATGGACGATATGTCCGGACGAATGAGGTGGTGCACGGGTGAGGTAGGTGTCAAGTTGGAATGAGGATTATGCGGTGTTTTTGATGCGTGGGCCAAAGAGACCACCTGTCCTCAAAGCGGGCTCATGGTGACACGGGCCCGCAGGCACCAGCATATAAATTGGAGAGAACCATCAAAAGTGAAGAGGGACCAAATGAAAATCGTGAAGGCTGTTTCTGGGTGATGAAATTGAGACTGGTTGCGAGTGGGAGCAGGCAGCTCAATAAATAAAGGACAAGGTGTCAAGAATGCCGGTGCCACTGGCAGTGCGATGCAGGGGGCCAAGGGATGACTGGGGCTCGGATAGGGGGCACCACCGAATCACAGTGCTGATCCTATTCTTGCCCGCCAGTCAGACCACGAGCCTGAAACCGAGATGCACGTTGTCGCCATCCTCCCAAGCCATCCCTTGCCTCATCCCTCGCATCCCTCCACATTCAGCTCGGCTTCCTCAGCCTCAGACTCGTCAGCTCCAACTCCTTGTCCCACTTCTTCGTGCGGTGAACCTCAGATCCTGCCGTTTCCGTATAGGAGTCCTTCAGGAGACGTGCAACATGTACGGGTACCACCTCTCCTCGGTATGCTCTACCCAGTATGCGACGCAGGGGAATTTCTCCACCGTCTCCAATGGTAGATGGCAGCACTGGCTTTTAAGTTTACTGTGTAGCATGTGTACTCCCTACATACACGGTATTGGTATGACCCAAGGTCAACATCTCGGATTGCCTCGCTCTCGCCTGACAGCAATTCTGTCGCATCATGTGTGGTCAGGACTGGCCACTCGGGATCGCGGTCCGCTCTATCGGGCAATATCACAATTCCAAACTCTGCAGAGCACAACGGCACCACACGCGAGAGTTGCTGACATGCAGATATTCGCTGCCCGTGTACTCTCGATAATCTTACGCCTTGCATGCGCTCTGGGCTTCGGTGTCCTTCTGCGAATCAAGGCAACTTCGAGGTTTTTTCAATGGCTTATGTTATCTCGTTGCTATTCCTCACCTCTCCCTCACGGAAGACGCGGAAATGGGGTATCTCTCTAATTCGACTTTTCTGACCATAACCGCCCGAGCACATCACCTGCCTAAACTTTGCAGTTCATTGTCCGAGTCCGTGAGCATGTCATACCCTGCCCCATTGGGAAGCGTCTGTCATCACATGCATCAAACTCCTGTAACACCATGCTATGCGTGGCGCCGCCGTAAAGTAGTCGTGTCCAAGAACTCCAAAAGACCGATTGCTAAACCCTGATTCAGTTGTGCTGGAGATTCACTGGTGCATTCAACACCCGCTTCTTCATCCACTCTGAATCGCCGTGCAGCTTTTCTTGGTAGATCTCGTCAACAAGATCGCTCACCATGTCTTCGACAATTTGCTCCTTGTATCGGTCACCAATGGGGCGGGCATTTGGATGTGGTGGGCCATCTCTGTCGTACCCATACCACCAGGGTCCATCGAATTTGCATTCAATGGCACCGCCAGTGTAGTGACTAATCGCCGGGTAGTACCCAAGCAAGCCATCATCAACGTCACTCTGACCTGCAACAGCGACCCGGCTCCCTTTGTCAATGTAAGATGCGGGCGGCAGAAAGGCAAAGAGATGCTCCCAGACCACACCATGATATTTGCCGTTGACCCAAAGTTCGATCTTGCTGCCAGGGAGAGTTCGCAGATGAGGAAGCTCGTGGTTAGGATGAGGTTCGGTCAAAAGATCGTATCTCTTGCCGGTCTCAGGGTTGATGGACTTGTTCTTTGCGTTCAGGGTCGGGCGACTCAAATCAGGATTCGGAGTGTATTCTGGACACTCGAAGTAGGTCATGCCCTTGTGCAGGAACGGGTTACGGTCGCGAATGATGTCGTGGTCGGAAGGAACCTTGCACCCATTTGCTGGAGCAAGTGTAGCGCGAATCTCTGCACGAGCGTTGGTGGCTTTCTTAACAGTGTCATCTTTGGTCTTAGCACCGTCGACACCATCCTTGGGCTTCAGGCCGCTCTTAGAAGCTTTCTTCCCAGCACCCTGCTTCTTCTTGATGATGGCCGGACCGCACTTGAGATCGGGATACTCTGCCGGATTGAATGTGCCATCAACCACCTTCTTGTGGACTTCATGTGGCGGTAAGGTGATCATGAGGCCAACAACATCACCAGGCGACAGGTCATCAAAATCCTGCCCGCCTTCTCCCTGCATGTGGTGCATACCGGTATTGAACCGCACACTCCCATACTCTTTCGCTCTGCCACTTCTCAAGACGACAGCGTAGGAGTACGCGTTGGTGCCCATATTCTCGCTCCAATGGTGTTCGCGCCTACAGAGCCCGACTCTCAGGCCACCACGATTGGTTGCGGTTCGATCAGCGGTCTGTGTCTCGGCAAGTGCACGGTTGGGGTCTTCTCTACCAGGTGGGGCAATGCTGATGACCTTGGCCTCAAAGAAGAACTGACCCTCTCTCGCAAAGACGTTAGCTCTTGTGGTGTAGCTGCCGTACTCTCCGCTCTTGCCCAGCATATCCCTCGTGAATACATTCTTCAGGGTCTCAACGCCACATTGAGGATGGTTCTCGTCGCTAAGGCGGGCGTAGTGTGGGGGAGCTTCATCGGCATGGAAATAGAATGTTTCCGGGTCCCGTTTTGCGCGGATGTAGTACCGCTTTTCCTTGCTCTCGACGCTGTATTGTCCATATATTAGCCATTGGTGCTATTTGACTGGAGGGTGTGCGCATACTGTGTGCCTAGTGTGCAGAAATCAATCTTGTCGCCATTCGGAGAGACCTTGGTGTGATCCAAGAACTTGGGAATCTCCTTTTGATCCTGCAGGAACTTGGGGTCGTTGGGTGCAATGTACGTGGGAAGAACGACCGGCCTCTCGTCTTCAATCCTGTCAATCTTGCCTGAGACTTGCTCCTTGACCTTTTCGCTCGGCTTCTTCTCGCGGTGCCCGCGGCCAGAAGACTCGTCCATGCCAGGCTCTGGCTCCGGAGGTGTTGATGCAGGTTTGGGCTCGGTCTTCGACTGGAGTCTCTTGCTGCGACGAGTAGAGGGGATCTCGAAAGAGATTCTGTTGCGCGTACGGCCGTCCATTGTCGCGTCTTGCGGGAGAAGGTTTTCTGTGCTTCGCCGTAATGGCTAAACTTCGGCCGCACTTAGTTCACTAGCCAGATCTCGCCAGACTAGAAGCTTGGAGATTTGAGGTTTCACTTCACTTTGCTCTTCACATTAAGGTACTGCCACTGACAATTCCTTATGTTCATACTGTTTGCTGCCAGACAACTTTGACAATATTCTTGCTTGTTCCAATCTTCATTCTCTACCACTCCCTTGTCCTTTTCCTCCCATACTGAGTAACATCAGTCCATAAGCAGAGCGCGCGTTTTCAACCCTAATTCAGGGCACATCTCTTGGAGTGTTCCTCCTTCTTCACTGTTATTTTCTCATCTGTAGTATCTCCAGTGAGGATGTTTCTCCATCAACCCATCCTCGTCAAAATTGATCACACGATCTGTCGGAGGTGGCCCAGATGACACGTCTCTCCTCTTATTCTCGCGCACATTGATGAACGTCATGATTGCAGAACCTGTACCCGTGAAGCATGTGCATGCGAACAGAACCCAGAAGCCTGTCTTGTACTCCGGTGCATCTTTCGCTGGGAAGAGATAACCGGTCGCGACACCCATGGTCGATCCAAAAGCTTGGAACAAGCCTGTTGCAATTCCTTTCTTGATGTCTCCGCAGCAGTTGCTTGTGATGTTGCCGACTGACAGCGTCACCCCAGAAAGAATCCCAGTAAGGACCAAGAAAGTGGCTCCATAACGGGCATGGTTGTTGTCCGTGGGAAGAAGGGCAAGCATCAGGTCGCCAGTTGCGGCGACGATCGAATTGATGACTAGCAAGCCGGAGCATGACTTGAAGCGGTCGGAGAGATAGCCGACCACAAAGACCATCACGAAGGCAACGCAGTATGGTGGTGCGACCATCAATTGAGCCTTGACCTTGTCGAATCCCATCGTGTTCACTATGATTGGCGTGAACGTTGCAATGGTGTATGTGGATATGACCTGGCACATGTAAATGGCGATGTTCATCCACATACGCCAGTCCGTAAGCTGTCTAAGCACGGTGGACCACAGGATCTTGCCATGTGTGCGGTTGCCATCTCGCATCATGCGCCAGTCGGCCACATCGCGCTCACGGGGCGTAAGCCATTTGGTATTGTGTGGACGGTCGGGAAGGACCCAGATGCAGATGATTCCAAAGACAATGGTGAGCAGACCTTCAAGAATGAAGAGCACCTGCCAGTTCTCGATGTTAGGGTTCTTGATGTGTGCGACGCCATAGGCGATCCAGCCTCCAAAAGCGCCAGCGATGGGAGTCGCAGACAGATACACACAGATACGTTTTCCCCACTCGTCTCGAGGGTACATCTGACCGCCAGCCACCATCAGTATTGACTTTGCTGGATCAATGGTTCACCAACATACCACTGTGGTCAAGTATGGAGCACCTGAAATGAAGGCCGCTTCGAAGATACCAAGGAAGAATCTAATGGCAAACATGCCTGCTGGTCCGCCTGCGACTGCTTGAAGTGTGGCCATGATACCCCAAATGACCTGCCAGGCCGTCAAAAACTGACACGTCGCAAATGGCCATTGGACTAAGACCTACCATCGCACCTGCAAGGTAGAGACTTGGACGAATATATCTCATTCCGATGTTGGTGAACAGGTCGGCCACACATGTCCCAACAAAAAACATGCTCACTGCAAGACTGAATTGAGGCCCGGAGATATTGAGGTCGGTCTTGATATCCATCAATGCTGCATTCCCTGATTCGAGGACTTAGCATTTCGATCTCGCAGTCGACATCGGGCGAACTTACCGAGGGCGCCTCTGTCTAGCCAGGTGAAGATGTACAAGACCAACAGGAATGGTGGCAGACGAAGGTCAATCTTCCTTCTTACACGTCGCACTTCTTCTGGCGTCACTGGTGGATCGAGGTTGTTCAATCTGTCGACTAGCTGTTCATGCTCTGCCACCTTCTCCACATGGACGCCTTCTGCATGAATGGTCATCCCTTTCGACATATTGATGGGCTCTGGAAGGGTTGCCACGCCCGCCATCGTGGATGGTGCTACCGCGAAGCCTGAGGGCAGGGAGAAGATATGGAATGAGGGTAGAGGAATGGACGGTGCCCCGAAGCAGTAGGCGGTGAATTAGAGGATGAGCGCACGCTGGAGCAATGCCGATTTCTCCAGGGCTTGCAACGACATTTCAACCCCCTTCCACTCCGTCAACCCTTTGCCGCATCGGCGTAAATACCGTCGGCTCCTTGGGTACTTCTGCCGCCCGCCAAGGTGGTGGCTTCTTGTCATGAGGTTCGCCATGACAAGTTAGATAGGCTGACAAAACCTTGCTGCCAGTGAGGATCTGGTGGACTGCATCAGGCAAGGCCTGAACCATGCCACTGGCGATTGATCAGGGAGACAAGCCGTCTATCATGGTCCGCATGGGGAAGTGGATATCCAGCTCTCCGCACGCCCAGAACGTGGCAAGGCGATGAATGAGCCGGTGGATGTGAATATGGGGGTACGTGGCGGAAAACATCTTCAAGGTGCCAAAAAGATCATCCAGCCCAGACGCCGATCCCAAATGGTCTCAGGATCGATCGTCACTGCGAACATCAAAGAGCTCCAAGCTGCAAGCTGCAACTTCCTCCCACCCCCCCCCCTTTGAGCCTTCAGCGGGCGAGAGAGAACAAGCAGCAATGACGCTTCATATGCGACAGGTTGGGATCTCTGAGGACAACAATCTCATCCCTGCTTGTGAGAAACAAGCACCGCGAAGCGTGCATGGCACACCCGTGCCGTGCTATCCATACGAAGTGCAGTAGCTCGGCTTGTTGCGTCTTGCGAGAGCCCTCGGCTGCCTTGGGGGCGGGGCCGGGACATTGAAGACCAAGCCGTCGTGTCGTCTCTCCTCTGCCACCGCTTCAGTGCTGCTTGGCCGAGATTGATAGCTCTTCTCATAGCGAGAGCAAATGAAGGAGACCACCCCGCAAATGTTGGGTCCTGTCCACCCTATCCACCTCTCCGCAGACATGGGGGCGCTGTCCCTTTTCCCACCTAGCCTCGGTTACTGCCTACCCCGCGGGGGAATATCGAAGGTCTCCCAAACTCGGCTTGTTGTGATTTCTTGACAACAGTTTGTCGAGCAATATACGACAGATCATAGAAGGGTCCGAGGTCTTATCAGCAAGCCAGCAGGAGAGCGTGCTGAGAGACTGCGGCGGGTAAGTCCGCCATCATCTGCCACACAACGCCGCTTATCTCGCTGAAATCGGGGTCTTCGCCCGCGGGGGCGGCATTAAATGATCGTACATCTTCCGCAAAGCTGTCCTGACTTGCCAGAAGAGGGACACGCTCACTGGTTCATGACCTCCAGAGGCAACACGACAGATCGAGAGGCTATAAATATTTGCACCACGACTGACATTTGATTCGTATATCAAGACGGGAATCTGAGCCTCGGTTGTGTGAAAGTAGTCTGGCCTCCGCCCACTGTACACCATGCCTCACGCCACAAATACCGAGTATCATCACATTCAGCTCAAGAAGCTGGCACCGACCTTCGCGGCTGAAATCACCGGCGTCGATTTCTCTAAGCCGGTTGAGAAGGAGGTCTTTGACGAGATTCACCGGGCCATTGTGGATGTAGGTAAAGGGTCACTCGTACTCTTTCTTCGTCCTCGGTCTCATGCTGCCAGGGCTAACATGATCTCGGCAGTACGGGGTGCTCGTCTTCCGCAATGCCGGTCTCGACGATGCCCACCATGTTGCCTTTGCCGCCTTGTTCGGTGAGCTAGACGATGTCAAGCCGTACCTGGTGTTGGGCCGCAAGAACAGATTTCCGTTCGACGAACTGTTCGACGTGTCCAACCAGGAGGATGACGGCTCGCTTGTCAAGCTCGGCTCCAAACGGCACCACATGGGACTGGTAAGCTCGGCAGTCCGAGGCTACGCCGTGAAACGCAAGGGAAGCTCACTGAGAGAATAGGGCAACTCGATATTCCATGTCGATTCGAGTTTCAACCCGCGGCGGGCAGGCTACAGTCTCCTGCGCGCCCACCAACTCCCACCGAGAGGGAACGGCGGCAACACGGACTTTGCAGACACCCGAACAGCCTTTGACGAATTACCTGACGACCTGAGGAAAGATCTCCTCGAGAACGAATACATTGGCGCCCACAGCTTGATGCATTCCAGGAAGAAAGCCGCGCCTAAAGACAGCGAATGGCTCAAGGACGTCGATCCAGAAAAGTTCCCTTTCGGCCGTCACGACGTCGTCCAGACACATTGGCGCAGTGGCCGTCAGAACCTCTACATCGCCAACCACATGCACCACTTGGAGTACAAGAAGCCTAAATCCACAGGCTTCGTTCCTACCAAAGAACAGCCGTACGAGCGTGTGCCAGAGCCACAGAGCACGGATCTCATCGAGCGATTGCTTGCGCATGCTTCGCAGCCGAGGTATGTCATCAGCGTGGAGTGGGAGAACGAAGGAGATCTCATCGTTTGGGACAATACCTGTGTCATGCACAAGGCCGGCGAGGGCACTTTTATGGAGAAATATGCGCGGGACATGAGGAGATGTACAGTTCATGACGGGAGTATTGATGCTTGGGGTTATAACGAGAGGACGACGAAGAGGATGGGGTTGCCGTGAGCGCGACCGTCAGCATGCAAAGCAGCGTTTAATATGCGTTTGAAAACCCAGAACGATCAAGCGTAGCTTTTTGGCAGTTTCCGTGCACAATTGACGGCCACACCGTGTCTGCATACACTGATAGCCACATGTCGAGGTCTCGCTTCATCAGAATGTGCCTTTATGGGCTTGCAGACGGTCCATGTGCCCCTGTCCTCTCCACTCGGCGCCAGATCAATACCCGAAATCGAAACCGACGTCGGGGCCGAAACCAGAGTCGGGGTCAAACCGGCCCAAGTCCGTAGGATACACATCGACCGCCTTATTTATGCACCTGCAGTCAACCTCCAGAACCTGGAGCTCAATCAAGCGAAGCAGTCAGCTATGCTACATCGAAGCAGTTGAGTCGAGGGTCTCTGGCTTCTCTTCTCTAACAGATACCCTGCCGTGAATGCGGCAGAGCCAGGATACACACGCAGGACCGGGTGTCGCCTTGCCGCCGCCGTCACTCACTTCTTAGGGTGCTTCTGGTGAGCTTCAACAATGTCTTTCCTGCTGGAGGCGTCGTCGTGCCTAAAAGGAGCCCAGGCCACTCTTTGGGGAAGGCTACGTCAAGGAGCCCCAGCTGCAACATGTAAGCGGCGCAGAGTCGTCGTCGTCGTCGGATGGGGGCCATACGTGATCTCGACACGCGGGAGGCAGGGGCAGAGGCAGCAGCCGTTCAGCGTCAGTTCACGGAGGGGCCGGGAGCGCGTCGACACCGGCACTAGCACCAGCGCGGCCAGGCAAGGTTCTTCGAAGGTCTACAAGAGCGCCGACGACGCGATCGCCGATCTCCAGGACGGGAGTGTCATTTTGTCGGCTGGCTTCGGGCTCTCTGGCGTGGCGGGTAAGTCTTGTTTTCTTGATCTCCCACATGGCTGGATTCTGGATTCTAGTTTCTTCGTTCTACTTTTTGAACACATGCTTCCCTCGCTCGGCGCCCCTTGAGATTGAGAGTAATGATAGATACCACGATCTGACCAACCTCGCAACGCGCAGAAACTCTCATCGACGCCATCCGCCGCAAAGGCACGCGCAACCTGACGGTCGTGTCCAACAACGCCGGCGCCGGCGAGTACGGGCTGGCCAAACTCAGCCCGACCGGCCAAGTCTCGCGCTGGATCGTGTCCTTCATCGGCAACAACAAGCCCCTCGGCAAACAGTACCACGAGGGCAAAGTCGCGGTGGAGCTGTGCCCGCAGGGGACCATCGCCGAGCGCCTGCGCGCCGCCGGGGCCGGCATCCCGGCCTTCTTCACCGCCACGGGGGCGCGCACGCTGATCGAGACGGGCGGCATCCCCCACCGCCTGGGCCCCCGCGACCCAGCGACGGGCAAGCACGCCATCGCGGAGCCCGGCCGCCCGCGCGAGACCCGTATCTTCGACGGGCGCACGTACCTGCTCGAGACGGCGCTGAAGGGCGACGTGGCGATCGTGCGCGCCTGGAAGGTCGACACGGCGGGCAACTGCATCTTCCGGTCGACGACCAAGACGTACGGCGTGCTGATGCCCAAGGCCGCGCGCCTGGCCATCGTCGAGGCCGAGCACGTCGTGCCCGTGGGCAGTCTGCATCCCGACCACATCGACCTGCCGGGCATCTACATCGACCGCATCTGCCCGGCCACGTCGGCCAAACATATCGAGAAGATTGTGCTGGCGCAGCCGCCGCCCACCAGCGCCGAAAGTACTCCAGCGCAGAGTGAAACCGAGGGATCTGCAGCCACGGACGAGGAAGCGCGCAAACGCACGCGCATCGCGCGGCGGGCGGCCCGCGAACTCAAAGACGGCGCGTACGTCAATCTGGGCGTGGGGATCCCGACGCTGGCGCCCTCGTTCCTGCCCCCGTCCACAAAGGTGTGGCTGCAGTCGGAGAACGGGATCGTGGGGATGGGCCCGTACCCTCGCACGGTCGAGGAGGCGGACCCGGACACCATCAACGCGGGCAAGGAGGCCGTCACGCTCGTGCCCGGGGCCAGCACGTTCGACAGCGCCGAGTCCTTCGCCATGATCCGCGGCGGGCACGTCGACGTGTCCCTCCTGGGCGCCTTGCAGGTGAGTGCCTCGGGCGACCTGGCCAACTACATCATCCCCGGCAAGGCGTTCAACGGCATGGGCGGCGCCATGGATCTCGTGTCCAACCCGGACAAGACCAAGATCATCGTCTGCACGTACCACTCTGACAGGGACGGGCGGAGCAAGATCGTAGACGAATGTGAGTTGCCGTTGACGGGCAAAGGCGTCGTCAGTCTGATCATCACGGAGCTGGCCGTGTTTGAGGTCGACAGGGTCGGTGGGACCGGGTTGGTGCTGAAGGAGGTGGCTGAGGGGGTGACTGTTGAGGAGGTGAGGAAGAGGACGAGCGCGAGGTTCACTGTCGCTGAGGAGGTCGGAACGTTTTGAACGAGGCCAGACGAGATGAGACGGCAAGGATTCATCGAATCACAATGTTGCCCCGGTGTCGGTCATCCGTGTAAATAGACCGACTGGATAGATCTAGAGGCATCGAGAAATATATCGTACGTCATATATCATATATTGCATTCTGTGCTCGGTGTATCGAAGACACAGCAGCGGTTGAGGGATTTCCCTCAACATCGCCCTTGATTCCTAGAGCAAGACAGCAAGCATCCCACCCCCGAAGCTGGACAGTCCTTCTTTTCGACCGTTATCTTCAATCAAGGCCGTTCACCTCAAAGAGCATCAATCCTCCCCAACAGCCACTGCATGTGCCTGTACGAGCTCCTGGGCTGGAACTGGGGCTGCATGTGCCCACTGAGATAAGTCTCGGCCCACATCAGGCCGCGCTCGAAATGTTGAATCCCCATGATTCCTTGAGGCGAGTCTATTGGGCCAAATCCGCTGTCAATGAAGACTTCCTGGTACTGGATGTCGGGGATTTTGATGGAAATGGTTTTGTTGGGCGTGGTCTGGAAGCCCTGCAGGCCGTTCCAGGTCATATTCTGGATTGCGAGCATCGTGCCGTTGCCGAGGACGTCGAGGTCGAGCGCGCCATTGGAGCTGTATGAGCGGTTAGCTTGATCAGTCTGGATGCCACAACGACAATGGGTTGAACAACAACACGTACACTAAAACGCGGTTCGTCGCCTCGATGACTCTTGGCAAGACGGCTTGGATCGGGTCGAGACTCGAATCGCCCAGGTCCTCCGGTCCGCCCTCGCCCACGAATACTGGCCCCGTGCACAGCGCCCAGTCACTGTCCACAGGTACGTGCAGGGCCTTCTTCACATCGGTGCGGTTAAAGTAGGGCGGAAGGCCGGGGTACGAGTAAATCAGATCAGTCGGGAATCCTAGAGGATCGGACTGGAGAGGACACTGCAGGTTCGGTTCGTAGACGTTGAAGCATGGATTGACGCTGTACGCCGTTTCGTAGACCAAGTCCCATAGATCGCAATCTGGATCGGCTGTGGAATTGAGATAGAGAGGCGGCTGTGTGCCGTTGGGTGGAAAGTGCATGAAGTCTTCACGGTATTGCGCATATCCACACTTCTGGTCTTGGTCGGCGAGATTCGCGAGGAAAGAGTCGTTGAAGCCCATTATGTTGTTATACTGTTCGATCCATGGATAGACGTGGATGGCGTTGAGATAGTCGTAGGAGCCAATACAGGGGTCATAAACGAGAGCGCCTGGGATGGTGGGTTAACTCAAGCTTGGAGGGTGCTTCTTGATTCTGGGGCGGCAAGTACCTGAGAGGTTGAAGTGTGTGGTGTCATTCTGGTCAAGCATTGCATTTGCCACGTATGGCACATATCGGCCTATCGCGCTCGGATTACTACTGCTGCATTCTGGTCGGGAGTCCTTGCACCTACCTGCATAGCTTTCCCCGGTCACGTAAATCTTGTAGTCACTGATATTGAAAATAGTCTAGGAGGTTGACTTAGTGTGGCCCTTCTCCACGTCGTCATCGCTTGGCCTTACCTGGAAGTTGCGGAAGAACTCGATGAATTCAGCAGCGGGATCTTCCTCGTTCGTGGCCGTCGGTTCACCTCGAGAGAAACCCACACCGATGGGATACTCGACCCAAAGCATATTGGTCAAGTTGACCCACGAGTAGGGGTTGATACCAGGCGAATACTGTCCCCAGGACCACTGGATCCGGCCATTTTCCTGGAGGAAGCCTTCGAGAGAGCTGCAGCCTAGGATGTAATGAGCTTCACAGCTCGACCCTCGAACCACAAATGCAGCTGCTTACCTGGCCCGCCATTGAACCAAATGGTGATCTCATCGACTGGCGGTCCGACCCGAGGTTGGAAGACAAAAAACATGCCACGGGAATCATCAGACATGTTGAGGGGAATGACACCAGAGTACATCTCTGTCATAAAGCTGCTCGGCACCTCCGGTAGAGCATCAACGTAGTACTCTAGGTTGGAGCGTAAGCACGTCGGGTATCAATGGGTTGGTAGTCTGCGCGACTGAACTCACTTTTGGTCGAGTTGGTATAGTACAGTCGTTTGTTTGGCGGGGTATTTCGAGCCATCAGAGCCCTGGCGTCCATGTCCCTAAGCGCCCCCGGCGTAAATCCACGATTTTGAGCAACATCTCGGCGGTGTGCAGATGTAGCCGCAAGCAAGAAGTTGACTACCAGGAGAAGTCTGTGCCAGTTGGTGAAAGCCATCTTCTTCCTTGAAGCTCGGCAAACTAGAATAGTGATTGAAGTTGGACTAAAGGTGCAGCTACCGCATAGATATAAGTTCTAGCGAGGACAAGATGACGTTGCACCAGGAACAGGATTCGGGAAAAGCAACTTAGTTCAGCATGGGACCTTCCATCGATCTCGCTTCGAAGCTCCCAGAGTGTCTCGATCGGGCTGTAGCTCGGCTGGACACCTTGAAGTCATGGTTCCTGTGGGATGATGAGAAACCCGCACAAGGGAGCCATCGGCCGATCAAGCATGACGTTCTGCGTGGTATGGTCGTGTGGCCCATTAACGCTCCTCATCGGATCTAGAATAGTATCGACATAGGTCCATAGGCGGAGGCTCCGGGTGAGCTCCCACATAGTGCTCGTCCATCGAGGAGGTCGAGGGTGGTTGACAATTGGTTGGCATATGCTTGGGTGACACCTGACATCTGGAGCTTCGACAGAGCTTCAAGAGCTTGATCGGCAGAAGCATCGAAAAAGGCAAAGTAGGAGGAGGCCTTATCGGAGATGGCCTAGGCAGACATGAGTTTGGTACCTTGACAGCGTAGCACCCCATTCCAGGCCGGCGTTGTGGTTGAGGTTAAACATGCTTGCAAGGATTAATTAGCTTCATCTTGGGTAGTACTTCATGGCTGATTCATGCGGGGGTGAGTAACTCAAACCGCAAGGAACGGGAATGGCCCTCTAAAGATAAGAAACTGCCTGCTGCGGTCGGCTGCGGGCAGGGCTCGAAGACGCTCAGAGCAGCCTCCAGCAAGTCTCACGAAGCTCAACAAACCTGAGGCTTTCGAGAGCCTCAGGTTTCGGAGCTGGATCACGACGCACGCGAAGACGCCACATACCCCGGGCCGACAAGAAGCGACAAGCCTCACTCACAACCCGTCCGATAGAGGAAGGACGCAGCACGGGAAGGGTGGCGGATAAGCACTTGACAATGCTGCATGTCGTCCTTCTCTTATCGCGCATTGACATCGAGCCGGCTCATGTGGAGTAAGCTACTAGTACAGTAGAAGGAGGTTGAAGGTTGGCAGTGAAAGGCCAGGAAAGGTGCCCGGGCGGTGCCGAAGCGCGGACAGTTCGACTCTCTCTTGGCATGTTTTGTCGCACATTCTGTGCTGGGCATATTTGGTCGCAAGGCTTACTCAGAGCCTTCTCACTGTTTCCGGCGACGGTGTGGTAGCTTTGCGGGACGGTGCATACGGGGCGCGGGAATTATCTCATGATCATTGGGGATGGCCTTTGCGGCGGACGAGTCGAGAATGCCCCTGTGGTCCTTGCGATTCAAGAGGATATGGTGCAAGCTAGCATGATATACACAATGCCCGAGGATGGAAAGGACCGCGAGGAGGGAAGTGCATTGCCGAAGGCCATAGGAAGCGTGGCAGCCTGACAATACCGCTCAACTGTGATTTCGTTGAAGGTCCTGTGCACCGCTCAACGGCCTTTGGGTATCTATCTATATCAATAGTCTGCCACATGCGATATGCATCAATTCGTGTATTCTGCAACTTTCACAAACGGCGAATCGCCGTCGTTGACCCCAGAGCTCCCTACCGCTCGTCTCATCTAACGCCGAGCCAAGTCCACATCACTCTTCCCGCGAGCAGTTGCTACGCTGCACGATTTTCCGGGGTCGGAAAGAGATATGCACCAACCGAAATTATGAAATAGCAAGCAAAGAGCAAGCTCCCCTCCAAGAAGTTGGATTTGCCGTACACAATGAGGACGTTCACAAGGAATGTCGTTGCAAAGAGCGCCACGGTACCGAAAAGGTCAAAGTACATGGTCATGTCTTTTTGCAGAATCCATCCAGCAATCACGATGAGCGGCGTGACAAGGAGAGAGATCTGAACCGAGGACCCCACGGAGACACCAATCGCTAGGTCGAAGTTGCCGTTGGCTGCAACATAGGTGGCGGTGAAGAGCTCAGCACAATTGCCCGCTATGGGAAGGATAATCAACCCGATGAAGGTCTGAGGAAACGGCCCAGACTCAACCATATCGTCCAGAGTGTCCACCATGAATTCGGCGCAGACAGCCACAAGGAGGGAAGATATGACAAGAAGCAAGCTCGATGCTACACGCCCGATCTTTGGGGGGGATGCGTTCGGCGCGTAGACATCACAAAGATTCTCGACACTGGATCTCGAGCTGCCCACCAACAGACGAGGCAGACTGGTGCTGGAGCCTGAGAACGATGGGCCATGCCGGCTACGCTGCTCTCCGGCGGGGGCAGCGTGGCGATGGCTTGATTGAAGTGGTTCAGATCGCTGTCTACTGGGGGGATACTGATAGATCGAGTTTCTGAATTCTCGATTTTTATCAGGGTGCAGTGGTCCTTCGAAATCCTCGCCGTTAGGTGAGCATTCAAAGTCGAATCGGTGGTGCAGCTCTTCAGGGTCGACGTGTGACTCCCTTGAGCTACCGAGAGCCGACATCTCCAGACTATCCCTACGACCGCGATTTTTCGCCGGGAAACTTTGACCGGCTTCCTCGTCTTGGAACCTGATCGAACGAGGAAGGAGTGGTGCACCCGAGGATCTGGCCTCCTGACTGGGTGTGGCCGCAGTAGATGGTTCGTCGAAGCTCATCACATCAATGGATGGTTGGTTCTGAGGAATCTTCCTAATCTGCAGGAAGATATAGAGCAGATATACTACCAAAAGGGTTAAGGACGATACCCGACTCAAGGTTAGCACGGCTGCGGAGGCGGTCTTTGCATCCTGGAACGAATGGTAGAAGGCGTTCTGCGAAACGATTAGTTGTCAACGGCGCCGTATGCCAGCAATGCCTTACTGGGATGAGCAAGCTTAAGACGGAGAAGCTTAGGAGACAAGCCAGTGTTTGCGCATCCTCCTTGTTCTGAGCGAGCTGATGATGACGAAGACTGCCAACTAGGATGGCGATGCCGAGGATGAGCAGCAAGTTGACTAAGATGGAGCCTAGAAGTGATGCTTGTACCACTTCAAGTCGATTGTGGTAGAGAGCAATCCTAGAGACATCAGTCAGTTGCCCACAGATAGACAACAGCAGCGACGGGCGTACAAACTTGTAAATGTTAGCAAAGGCATTGGTTCGCTGGGTCAGACAACTCACAAGATCACAATCTCCACGAGGTTGCCAAAAGTCACGTTGACAAGGGCGCCAACGACATCGCCTGATTCGCGAGCAATATTCTCCGTGGCACATGTAAGCAGGCTGGAGAGCGGAACGACAGCGATGAGATTTGCCGCAAAGACCAAGATTCGGTTTGTATGTATCAGGTAGCTGGTGATGGCAAGCGGAACAATAATGAGAAGAACGTTGAGCTTCGAGTAGAACAAAATGTTGCGGATGGTGACGAATGCTTCTGCTAGATAACGCGAGTACCATTTTCGTTCTGCCTTTGAATCGCTTGACTCTTCAGACGAGCTGCGAACGTGGCGATGGACAGCCGCTCTGCGGAGAGACGAGCGCTGGAGGATGCGAGGGATCCATCCCACTGGTCTCATTAGATATAAGTTTCGAGAAGACAGGTTTTGTGGTACTTACTCAATACTGCGGAGCGGGATCTGGATGTGACAGTTAACTCAAACCATATTAGTCCACGCGCGAGAGCAGAAAGTACCTGGGAACCAGGCGGCTAGCTTCTCCCGCATCATCATCGTCGCCGGCATTTTCTGATCCATCTTCTCTCGATATGTTGCCATCAATGGAACGGCCCCCGTCTGTGGTCATTGATCGAAGGCTGCAAAGCAGACCGCCAAAGCGAGAGTGATGAGAAGCAGCAGCGAGCGAGAGAGTCGTGAGAGTTTAGCGACCGAGGAGCCAAGAACCCAATGTTGTTCCGTCTTACCGAAGAGGCGTCCATCCCATGTCTCGCCTACCTCCTCGCAGTATGCGACCAAGCGGAGACGGCCCTGGAAGGAGTTTAGTGAATGGCAGCACTGCCCCGACCACTTGCTCATGCGGAATGGGATCTCGACCTTGAAGGACTCCCCCCTCGACGGACTCGCTACACTCAACATGAGGCATTTTCGTCAGCCAGATGTAGCTGATTCACAGATCTGACTGCTCTGACGATGCCCCTACTTCAGCTTCTGTCGTCTCCACCCGGAAATCCAGCGCCAGCCACAGTGTGCATCCACGCGTGCTCCAATGTTGGGCCCCCTGCTGTGTACAAACGCCCGGCCGCCTGATCTCCACAACTGCCTTGGTGATCGAATCCGCGACCTCAGCAAGATCCGAGCCACGACTCGATCATTCTGGCATGCGGTAGTGCAAGCGCTCATGTCGCTGGTTCCGGGACTCCTGACACTGGAGGGATGTGTACTTTCGAGCAGTAATTTGATATGTACGAATCACATGCCTAGGATTGCCACTATCGCTACCTTGCAACTGTCTCCTCAACCACGGCACTCCAAATGCTCACAATACGCACCCGCCTGTCCATGCATCACCCAGAAGGTCATCGCTCTCTGTAAACCTCCGATTCGGATGACTCGGAGCGTCGACGAGGCTGAAGTTGGAAGGCTGCTTCGAGATTTGCGGCCTCGATAGAGATATGGAAAGTCGATGCGAGGTAAGCTGCATAACGAAGACGATATGCATCCGTGATCTGGTCAACAGGACGAGCAGCCGAAGACGCTGCTGGAATGACTGGATGCGAGTTAGAATTCGGTTCTTCTGTGGCACACGGACGTAGTTAACCTGTGATCTTGGAGACATTCGTCACAGATTTGGCCGTGGGGGGCTCCCATATTGTTCTGGGCCCAACCGCACCAGCCGGTACGACTGAGGTTGACCTCATGTTGCTTGGACGAAGTTGCAGGACGCCCGCTGCTTCTCTATCAAGCAGAGTCAAGTCTGCTCTCCGAACTTTGCAGCTACTGGACCAAAGCGACTCGAGAGAAGAGAAGAATGGTTCCGGAGCGAGGTAGGTATTTCCTTCTCCAGACCTTATCTTTGTCACGCCAGGAGCCACGTCCCAGTCTTGCAAGAAAACAGGACGTACAACAATGCCACTGCAGCGAACGAGATTGGTGAAAGGATGTATGCTAGGTAAATGCAGAGGATCAGGGCATTCGGAAACTGTACACTCAATCCTTCACTCAGGGAGGTTGCGGCATGTGACGAATGTCGCTTTCCTCCATGTTTCATATGAGCGAATTTTGACATCTGGAAGTGCAGGATTTCCTATTCCCTTATTTAGCAATCAGATCAACATTTGTATGAGCCATTTAGAATGTGTATGATCTCAGAGTAGGTCGCAAAAGCTTCGACCAGAGTTTGTAGATCCACAGCACTAGCATCTGCTTTGATGTCCGCATTCAAGCATTGACTCAACGAGCAGCTTGTGGGGTAGGCAGAATCCATGCACTGTTGGTATAGCGAGCCAATGAGGAAAGCAACGTTGTTGTCCCGTCTTCCCGACACAAGACCAGCGTCACTGTCAAGCTTGGAGGTGAAACGGGACTCGCCTGGGAGTGCAAAACAGCAATGCAGGGTGACAAGGACCGCAGACGAATGAAAAATGGCTCATCTTGACCCATGCTGTAGTTTGTCGCAGGAATCCGAGCCTGGGAGGAGGGGTGGCACGTGCAGTACCGTGGGCGTCCAAATGTCCGGTGCTGCTAAGATTTCGTTAGTAACACCGTGCACACGGCCTCGAGCAACCTGGCGGTGGCAGTCGTCATATGTTCGTGAATGGGAAAGCCTCCATGATGATACAGTCGCGTCGGGCTGAAAAAAAGAGGTGATGTGCTTGGCGGGAGCTCCGCCGCTTTCCATCCCTGAGTACAACAGATCATGTTGGATGCTGATGATGATCCTGCATTTATCTCATCGCTTCTCACAATCTCGAGTTCCTTCCCGCGTCGATACACACTTTGTAATGAGAGGCGTGTACACCGGCGGTGATGGCGAGGACACCCAATGCCAGTGTGATTTACATCGATCTCGGGGTAGGTCCTAATCTGTTTAAATAGGGTTTAAGCTGCGCTCCACTGGGAAACCTCCGCGTCGGTCCGTCCGGTCATGAAGCGAATGCTGCTCTGCAAGATCTTGCGTGCAACCTCCATCTCCTCTTCGTTTCGCGGTCCGTAGATCAGGAGATACGTGTCAGCCATGTGGAATCTTCTGAAATTGAATATCGAATTATCGGGCTTCGACAACCGGTGCTTTTCGCCCCAGCCCTTTTCAATAACGAGTCGAGCGTCCGCCGGAGATAGATATAGGTGAAGCGAGAACTAAAGGGCGCCGAGCCCAAATCAGCAACTAGAACAGATTGAAGAGAGTCTCGGTCGCATAGGATACATCTCCCAGACCAGCTAGCTAGAGAATATGTAGAACTCACATCAGGGTGGATGTGGCCGAGCTCACCTCGAGCAATCCGTGCTGTCTCCGGCACGGCTGGGTCATTGCTCGATAGAATATGCTCGCGCACGAAAAGGGCTGGATTATGTTTTTCGTACAAAGAAAGGCGCTCCTCCAAGACGTCACTGTTCTGGGCGAGAGCATTCTTGAACAGGTTTGTGATATGCTGAGAATGTGGTTAACATCCGATTGGCCTTTCGTAAAACGAAATGCAAATCGTACCTGCTTCATCTCTTCGGGTGGATGCTGTGAGAGCTGGCGGTGTGGAATAATTCCTCCCACAGAGGCAGGTGAGCCCACTCTTCTCGGCAGATCTCTGATATCCTCATGAGCACCATCGGCTGGATAACTTGACACCTGTCTTGCGCCGCCCTTGGATAAAGCAAAGGGCCGCAGCATCGTTACCATTGCCCATCCCCTGATGTTGGACGCGGCACCGCCGGGGCCTAAGGCCAGAAACTCATGATAATCTCGAATGCACCAGATGATAGCACTCAGCGCGGCGGTCACTGCCGCCGCGTTGAGTGCCAATTCTCGAGGCGGCAGCTTGGGTATCTGCGTGAGGCGATCCATCACAGTTGATTTGATTCAATGGTAGTCTTCGGACTCGACGCACTGCGCTCCTGTGTATGCTGTGGAGGGCAAACAAATGCGAAGGCTTCCTATTTGCAGGAGGACAATGAGTTTAGGCGTTCCTGTTATGCTGACGGACCCCCAGGCACTGCCGCGGGCTGCCCTGGTATTTTCTCGGTTCTATTTAGACTGCCACGTGATTATCCGTGAATCCAGAATTCGTCCACACAGAGTTTCTTCTCAAGTCTCCCTCTCAAGTCTCAATTCAAGTCACTCATGCATAGACATACATCCATAACACAATAAGATAAAATTCCAAGCTCGAAGGAGGACCCCAAGAGCATTCTGGGGCGATGTCTGGTACGGTAGATCAAACCACGCAATACGTCGGAAAGTACGCTATGATAGCAATGGCTGGCCGTACATAAAGTGCGCTCAGATCAATTGACATGTGTCCCCAGGATACAGAATGGTATGGACAACTCGAACATCGTCATCCCTACGAAGTCCACGACTGCCATGAATGAATGATATGGAACTCGGTTCTCAGTCTCCTTATCGCTGCTGTCACTCCTCAACCACGTCATAATTCCCCCTTCTGCTACCTTCTGTGCAGCCCACGAATATTTCGGGATAACTTTGGTCGCTTGATGCCACAATGCGCTTAGACGTCAAGCGACAACTCTTTGCTCGTGGGTGATGCTGCTACCGCCTTTGTATTCCATTCAGTTAACCCTGTACAGGCTCGGAGCGAGTGAAGGGCATTGATTTCCACAGGCAAGTCTCCAACCCCAATAACCAGCGCAATTCTAACAGAAAATAGCACTGAACCATGGGTATGATCCGATTCCACATTTTTAGGTCCTCCGCACGCTGACTGGCGGATAAGATCCTCACGACACTGTACAACGGCCATGCGCACATCTGGTCCTACGAAACACAGTCCATCATCAAAACCTTCGAACTCACCGACGTCCCTGTCCGGGCTGGAAGGTTCATCGAGAGAAAGAACTGGATAGTCTGTGGCAGTGATGACTTCCAACTTAGAGTGGTCAACTGGAACACCAGTGAAAAAGTCAAGTCCTTTGAGGCGTAAGCGCACATCTAACCACGGGAGACATCAGACATGGGCTTACAACGAGGGCCGCAGGCATCCAGACTACATCCGCGCAATCGTGGTCCATCCAGTTCTCAGCGTTGTATTGACAGCCTCAGACGACATGACCATCCGCATGTTCGACTGGGAGAAGGACTGGCGCTGTGTGCGTGAATTTGTGGGCCATCAACACTATGTAATGGGCTTGTCGATCAACCCGAAGGACACCAACATCTTTGCGTCAGCATGTTTGGACCGCACAATCAAAATCTGGAGTATTGACAATGCCACCGCGAAGCAGACGATAGAAGCCCACGAGAAGGGCGTGAACCACATCGACTATTACCCACACAGCGACAAGCCCTATTTGCTCAGTACTTCAGATGACAAGACGGTCAAAGTATGGGACTACACCACAAAGGCCCTCATTGCAACCCTTGAAGGTCACACCAGCAATGTCAGCTTTGCCTGCTACCACCCTGAATTACCCGTCATCATCTCCGGCTCAGAAGATGGCACCGTCAAGATATGGGATGCCAATACATACCGGTTAGAGCAGTCGCTCAGCTATGGTCTCGAGAGAGCGTGGTGTGTTTCATACCAGAGGGGCAAACAAGGCGTGGCTATGGGCTTCGATGACGGTGCCGTGGTAGTCAAGATGGGTAGAGAGGAGCCGGCTGTGTCTATGGACGGAACTGGCAAGCTCGTCTGGGCACGCCACAATGAGGTGGTGTCTGCCATCGTGAAGGGGGGTGATGCGTCTATCAAAGACGGCGCACCAATTGCTTTGCCGAGCAAGGAAATGGGCACCACCGAAATGTGAGTACGTTCGTGAGATCGACCGCATAGTGCTAACTTGAGCTCTAGCTATCCGACGACGTTGACACATTCGCCCAACGGCCGCTTTGTCAGTGTATGCGGCGATGGAGAATTCATCATTGTAAGCATGCTGCCAATATCCCTTCTGGTACGTTCTTTGCTCATCAATCACAGTACACAGCGCTCGCGTGGAGAAATCAAGCCTTCGGCTCAGCACTCGACTTTGCATGGGCATCACACCAAAACCCCACCGACTACGCAATCCGGGAATCCAGCACCAGTGTCAAACTATTTAAGAAACTGAAAGAAAGCGGCTCCCTTGATGTCGGTTTCCAAGCAGAGGGACTCGCTGGCGGTACCTTGCTCGGCGTCAAAGGCCAGGGAGGCATCGGCATGTTTGATTGGGAAACAGGCAGCTTGGTTCGGCGAATCGAAGTAGAGCCGAGAGAAGTATACAACCCCCGACCCCCACTACTTCTGTAAGCCATACTGACTTGGCGCAAGGTCTACTGGTCCGAATCTGGCGAACTTGTGGCTCTCGCCTGTGCCGACACAGCCTACGTCCTCCGCTTCGATCGCGAAGCCTATCTCGATGGCCTGAACTCCGGCCAAGTAGACGAAGATGGCGTTGAAGCAGCCTTTTCCGTTGTCACCGATCTCCAGGAGTCCGTCAAATCCGGCGAATGGGTTGGCGATGCATTCCTGTTCACTACGACGACCCGTCTCAGCTACTTGCTAGGCGAACAAGTCGTGCACATTGCACAGTTTGACCAGCCCATGTACCTCCTACGGTATCTTCAGAGGGACGAGAAAGTCTACCTCTGCGACAAGGACGTTGGCGTGGTGTCCTACCGTCTCTCCACAGCGCTTCTATCATACCAAACGCTCGTGCTGCGAGGGGATCTCGACTCCGCACAAGAACTCCTACCTGAAATCCCGGCCGATCAAATGAACAAGATCGCGAGATTCCTCGAAGCCCAGGGGCACAAGGAACTTGCACTTGAGGTTGCCACGGATCCAGAACATCGGTTTGAACTCGCACTGGGGTTGAACAACTTGCAAGTCGCGCTGAGTATTGCGCGGGAGTCAGACTCGCAAGCGAGATGGGCGAGTGTGGCTGACAAGGCGCTGGAGGCTTGGGATGTCAAGCTTGCGGAGGAGTGTTTCCTGCATGCCAAAGACCTTGGTTCTCTGCTTCTGTTGTACACGAGCAGCGGCAACAAGGAGGGACTCCTAGGTCTCGCGACACAAGCCGAAGAAAGCGGTGCAAATAATGTTGCGTTTGCGGCGTTGTGGAGCACAGGCGATGTAGCGAGGTGTGTGGATCTGCTGAAGCGAACCGGACGCATCAGTGAAGCCGTGCTGTTCAGTCAGACGTATCAGCCCTCGCTCACCAAGAATCTGGCAATGGAGTGGAAGGACGGGCTGGAGAAGCAGGGCAAGGGCAAGGTCGCACGATTGCTCGCTGTCCCAGGTCAGGAAGGGGATGAAGAGTTATTCCCTGAGTGGGACGAATATCTTCGGTTAGAGGAGGAGAGGGCGAGTGCAGTTCCTGCGGAGGCGAAAGGCGACTTGCTCAATGTCAATGGCGACGAGGGTAGCGAGACAGCGGGGCCGGCCACGAATGGAGCTACTGCGAAGGAGGATGAGGAGGATGAGGCTGAAGCCGAGGCTGTCGCATAGACCGGACTCGAGCGTGGGAAATATTCAACACCGTATTGCCATGCCGTCGCGCTCACCACGTCAAGGCGATAGAATGGCGGATGTCAAAAGCCTCGGGCGATCTGTCCGTGTGTTCAGGACACAGGCAGGAAGGAAGGCAAATAAGTCGAATTCACGTGCATTTCAGGCCTATGTTTAACTTTCTGGGACTTCCAAGGTCGCGGGCCAAGACGCGGTCCTTGCTTGTATAGATAAGTGGGTGGTATCTCTGATCGACTTTGCTCTAGTCTGTGTCGAAGTCTGTGTCTGCGCTCAAAATGCCTCCTTTGCTGCCTCTCGTTTCTACCGAAGTTCACGCACTCTATATACAGAGTGTCTCCTCCTGGTTGGAGTTTCTGGTGTCCTATCCTGTCCTGTCCTTCTTTTGCAGGGATGTCTTGGAGCGCGTTGAGTAGGTCATAGCAGGGCAGGGCAGGGGAGAGCAAATGGTGATGGCCCCCATGTCTGTCGCTCACCATCCACGACAGGTCTGGATTCCTTCAGTTGGAGGCGTGTGGCAACAACCATGTGTCCCAAGGGCGTATCACGCCGGCCTGCCTTCATCCAGTCTTCACGTTTCCCTTTACCCCCGTGACATGCATGACCTGGTGCCAGTGCTCGACGCGTCCCTCCAAGGAGCGTGGCACAATGAAGAACAATTTCTGAGGTTCATCAAGTCCTTGGAATTCGTAGTCTCCAAGCTCGCGGACTTGGAAGTTTTGGGTCGTGACGTTCCTTTGACCGGCGGTGGAGCGGAGAATGCTGAGGTCGGGATGCGGAGAGTGTTGTGCTGTGGAGGTTGTGCTTGTGCCCGGCTCTGAGGAGAGAGGCTGGGATTGAGTTCTCTGCGAGGGATCCTTGTCGCACTCTGTCCTTTGCATTTCGTGCTGGAGTTGCACGAGAAAGTCCTCGGACACTACGGTTTGTCCTCCCTCTGTGACTTGGACGAATCGGGCGGCTCGATTGACGACCGGCCCCAGGTAGTCCATCCTTTGGATGACTTCGTTCCATTTGCTGACGGGTTCGCCCCAGTGGGCGCTCATTCGGAGCTGCAAGCCGCGAAACAAGACGTGGCCCTCCTCATCCGTCGTTTCCTGTCCCGGCGCAAGTTTCAGGAGCGCCTTGGGCCATTCTTCGTCCAGCAGCTTTTCCTGGACGTCTAGACAGAACTGGACCGCTGAAGTAGCGGTCGGGAATGCAATCATGAAGCCATCTCCGTTTTGCTTCACTTCATACCCGTTGTTGGACAGCGTCAGGGAGCGCACGGTGTCGTCGTGGAGTTTCATTGCCGAGATCATGGCGTTGGTGTCCTTTTCCCAGATGTTGGTGGATTTCACTATGTCGGTAAAGACGATCCCGATGGGGCCCAGGGGAGGTGGTATGGCTCTGGCGGGAAGGTCATGACTAACCATCGCGGCTGCTGCGGTCGTGGGACCTTTCTTGGGAAAGACAATGTTGGTGCTGATGGAGGTACGCTTCGACTGATAGGGTCGGCTTGCAGAAGACAGATTGCGTCGTGAAAGAGGGGTGTTAGCAAAGTTGGACCTTGACCACCACCACCGCTTTGAGACGGTCAGCAAGATGCCATGTCGTTGGTGGAGTGTAGTCGATGCGAGAATTGCCTGGGCGCTTCTCAGTTCTCGGAGACCAAGTTTAGGCATCCGGGCCTGCGGATGCAGGTCAGGCGATCGATCTGCAGGAGACTCTTCCTGGATGTTGTATTGGATGTTGCTTGCCGCAAAAGCTATGTGAGCCGTCTTTGTCAGTCCGAGGGTTTCCAATGCTGCGCGGTTGACATGAGCTTGTCTGAACTTTGAAATGTCACTCACGGTTCTTACTGTGTATTACACAGGTGTTGTGGTCGAGATGACCAGATTTTGTGACGCCCTTGCATGGAGCTCAGCTGTTACGACTGTGGCGTTGACATGCTGGTCCCTCATTTGTCCATCTCAGATCTTGGTGGATTGGACACGCCGAGTCGCATGCTGATCTTCGCTTCGACGCCGAGGTTCTGATTGGATGGAGATTTATATGCCTCCCCCGAGTACGGAGTCCTTTCTGTTGGCTTCACAACTTGGTTTCCAGCCAAGGACAATATCACGCAGGGAAGGACTCAGCTATAGTGCAACATGAGAAAGCAGTGTGTCACATTGCGGGCTATAGGAACGAGCAGATTAGCCCGTTCACGTAAATGACAAATATGTCATTTAGGAGGTGCCTCTGCAAAAAAAGGGTCGCCGTGGCATGATTCTGGCTTGCACATTCGGCAGCCTCGTCGTCCTACTTACTGCCTCACTCACCACACTGCCAAGCAGGCGGCATTCACTTTCCCCAAAATCAAGAATATAATTCGAGTCTGCTCAAATTTGTCTCGAAATAGCTCGAAAGAAGACTCGGTCTGCGGCGGGAGGGGTGATTCCCAGCCCGTTGTTGCCAGACACTCGTTGCCCGGCACTTGCCTGATCACCATGAGACTGAGACCCCTACATCTTCTGCCTGAAAGTAGAGCTATACCTGGGGGCGGTACCTTGTGTACCAAACGTGGTTCGGTTGGTTGGGCCTTTTCTGAAGGTATGCGTGAGCAGTTGGGGTCTTGCGTGTATCGTCCGTTGTTTGCTTTGTGGCTGTTGTAAGATTGCTCATAACGCCCTCCTGCGGGGAGGATGCGGAGCCGCGACACCTGCTTAGTGAAGGGGAAAAGGTATAAGAGAAGCTGAACGAACCACTTGAATCTATTTTTTTGGCTGAGAGAGGAATCATGTTCGATTCCGGCGGATGTTCCGCTACTTTTTACCACCAGAGTTCACTCCTAAGAGGAGAAGAATTCACTTCCTCAGGGAAAGAAGAATTCACTTACCAGCATAGGTATTCACAAGGGAAATAATCATTAACTCTCTAGGTAAGGCCAAGCCAAATAATATGGTCACTCCTTATATATTTAGACAATCTTAGCTTTCGCCACCTGAACCAATCACAGTGATTGTGAAGTCATCCTTTACAGTCCGACATCGGCACCCCACACATTGTGTTCCCTTCCTAAAGTCTTTTGCTTATAATGCAGCCTCAACTATTGGAATGCCCTTTCCAGTAGACAATCTCTCAGCCTTAGTTTCCAAAGGGTGTATTTGCTACAGCAGACAAGATGCCTTCAATCGAGTCCAAACCAAGGACACTCTATGACAAGGTCTTTCAAGACCACATCGTCAATGAAGAAGCAGACGGCACCACTCTCCTCTACATCGGTACGCCACACTTTGGTCTCGAGCCAGAGCAATGCTAACAATGTCGCAGACCGACATCTTGTCCACGAAGTCACATCCCCCCAAGCCTTTGAAGGCCTGAAGAACGCAAAGCGGAAAGTGCGTCGGCCAGACTGTACCCTTGCCACCACCGATCACAATGTTCCCACCACCCCAAGAAAGAACTTCAAGAACATCGCCGAGTTTGTCAAGGAGGACGACAGCCGCTTACAATGCATGACTCTCGAGGACAACGTCAAGGACTTCGGCCTGACCTACTTTGGCCTGGGCGACAAGAACCAGGGCATCGTCCACATCATCGGCCCCGAACAAGGCTTTACTCTGCCCGGCACGACCGTGGTCTGCGGCGACAGCCATACCGCCACACATGGCGCTTTCGGTGCTTTGGCATTTGGCATTGGCACCAGCGAGGTCGAACATGTCCTGGCCACTCAGTGCTTGATCACAAAGAAAAGCAAGAACATGCGCATACAGGTTGAGGGCCAGCTGGCACCCGGGGTCAGCAGCAAGGACGTCATCCTGCACATTATCGGCGTCATCGGTACTGCTGGCGGTACGGGCGCAGTCATTGAATACAGCGGCTCGGCAATCCGAAGCCTGAGCATGGAGGCGCGTATGTCCATCTGCAACATGTCCATTGAGGCCGGTGCCAGAGCTGGCATGATTGCCCCGGATCAGATTACCTTCGACTATCTGAAAGGCCGACCCTTGGCACCCAAAGTTGACAGCAACGAGTGGAAGAAGGCCATCAAGTATTGGTCGAGCCTGAAGTCAGATGAGGGTGCCAAGTATGATCTTGAGGTCTTTATCGACGCAAAGGATATTGCGCCAACAGTGTCCTGGGGTACCTCCCCGCAGGACGTGGTGCCCATTACGGGTGTCGTTCCAGGACCTGACGACTTTGAAGACCCCAACAAGAAAGCCAGCTGCAAACGGGCTCTCGAATATATTGGGCTTACGGCTGGCACCAAGATGGAAGACATTGAGGTGGACAAGATCTTCATCGGTTCTTGTACTAACGCTCGGATTGAGGATCTTCGCGCTGCCGCCAAGATCGTCGAGGGTAGGAAAGTCGCGCCCAACATCAAACGGGCCATGGTTGTCCCTGGCTCCGGCAATGTCAAGATCCAAGCCGAGCGTGAGGGACTTGACAAGATCTTCGAAGACGCTGGCTTCGAATGGCGTGAAGCAGGTTGCTCAATGTGCTTAGGCATGAACCCTGACATCTTATCCCCCCGAGAGCGCTGTGCCAGCACGTCAAACCGGAATTTCGAGGGCCGACAAGGCGCCCTCGGCCGCACGCATCTCGTGTCGCCAGTCATGGCCGCCGCCGCCGCAGTTGTCGGCAAACTCGCCGACGTACGGAAACTCACCGATAATGCCACTCCAGTCAAAGCCTCGCCGAAGCTCGACGTCGCTCCCGAATTCGCAGAGGTCGACTCCGAAGAAGAACTCGACCGCATCCTTGATATCCCCACCGACGCAACAGAATCATCAACGAATATGACCGCTGAGCCCAAAGCAGCAGCCGGGTCAGGCGGCTTGCCCAAATTCACAGTCCTCAAGGGCATTGCTGCGCCACTGGACAAAGCCAACGTCGACACTGACGCCATCATCCCGAAGCAATTCCTCAAGACTATCAAGCGCACGGGTCTCGGGTCTGCACTCTTCCATCCTCTCCGGTATAACGAAGACGGCAGCGAGAACCCCTCTTTCGTGCTCAACCAGGAACCTTATCGGAATTCGAAGATCTTGGTCGTCACAGGCCCCAACTTCGGCTGTGGGTCCTCCCGAGAGCACGCACCGTGGGCTCTTCTCGACTTCGGCATCAAATGCGTGATCGCCCCGTCGTACGCCGACATCTTCTTCAACAACACTTTCAAGAACGGCATGCTTCCTCTTATCATGCCCGACCAGCAGAAGTTGGAAAAGATCGCCGACGAAGCCCGCGCCGGTCGCGAGATTGAAGTCGACCTCCCCAACCAGGTCATCCGCGACGCGGATGGCAACGAACTCGCCCACTTCGATGTTGAAGAGTTCAGAAAACATTGCCTGATCGAGGGATTGGATGATATCGGGTTGACGATGCAGCAGGAAGAGGCCATAAGGAAGTTCGAAGAGAAGCGAACGCTGGATACCCCATGGTTGGATGGCAGTGGGTACCTTAAGAAATGGAGGAAAGGACCCGTCAAGGTCGAGGCCGTGCCGGTGCCGAAGACGAATCGTGGAGAGGTCAAGACCGATCCGGTGGAGTGGTAGGATGATGGGACGGTAGATTGATACACTGAAGCCGGCATCCTGGGGGACCAAAAAAATTTACGACGAGCTACGTAGATATCAAGTACTATTTATGGATTATGTTTGTGTATGACCTTGCCGTGCCGCCTCTGAGCTGAGCACCCCATGATACGTGCTTGTTGGTGACAAATTCAACTGGCGACAATTGTCACGAATCCCGGAATGATGCAATGACAGATATACGTTGATTCTTTCTCTTTCTCGATGCCATTCCCCTTGATTGCAGCACACCGCTGCCAGGACGTTGCCCTGCCCCGTTCCAGTACGATCTGAAATCGCACGTGGTACTGCGTGTAGCCAACCTCAGCCCCGTCGACGTCCAACTCAGGTCATTATCCTTTTATACAAAAGGGACTATGGACTGCACCGACTGTACCGTTGAATCTAAGCCGGGGGTGGGATTTGGGATGTTACACGTCGAGTCAGATGTCGAATCAAATGTTGAGGGATGCATGATTCATGGATTCCCTCTGACGTACCTATCTCCCTTCCTACCTGCCTGCCTGCCTGCCTGCCTGCTGATGTTCGACTGGAAACGTGCTGGATTATCCCCTTCTTCTCCAAAGTGACCGGCTCTCGAGTCGAGCACGGCGCTGCCTCCAGCGTTGACAATGCGGGTAGACTCCGTACTGTACCTGTATCTAGTTCGTGTCCTGGATTGATATCCAGGGCGGCTATTAGACTAGCTCATGGGTTGATGAACCGAGTCTGACTGGATCCGGACTGGATTAAAAATGGTGCATGTTCTACCGCTGGTGAAAGCGGATTGGGTGGATGGCATGCACGAAACTTTGAGGTTACGCAGCGCGGTATACGTAGACATCCTGAACGCTGGATGCTGGATGCTGAATTCGATATTGAGCTGGCTAATTCAAGGATTGGGCTCGATCCGGGGAGGAGCTTGGGAGGGACTGGGATTGAGCATCGGAGCTGTTTCTGCGGGTCAAGTAGTACACAGCTAGGAGAAGATGGACAGGATCAGCTTGAAGCCCTGCTGTCCGTGAGGCCGGGCCTGACACTCTGGATTTGAGACATGCTGAGCTCCGTGGCGGGGACATCACTGTGCTTGCACTGTTCACCTCTGGTCGTTTTGACCGATCCATAGCAACAGAAAGAATATGTCCACCTACTGTGTAGTAATGCCAGTCCTCGTGACACAGGCCCGCACTTGCCTGTCTTGGAAAGAAACCGAAAGCAACGGCCTGTTGTCCAGTCCGTAGATCCCTGGCCGTATTGGCAAGGGCAAATGCCGGCGTTAGCAACGTTGTGCAGCAGGATTGCCGGTCCGTGGGGTCTCGTGTCCTACCAATGTCTCTCCGGCGGGCATGTGCAATTTCTGGATAAACATTGCACGCATGTTGCATGACCTCTCACAGCAGAGGGCCACGTGGCAGCGGCATGTTGAGACTGGCGGACCTCCACCATCGGTCAACGGGCCCCTGCATCTGTCATCGTCGGACACGCGACGGGAAGTATGTCGACGTTGAAATCGATCAGCAGCCGGATTCAATAATGTGGACCGGGTGCAGAATCCTGCATGATCTTGGCTGTTCGTGCCACGTGGTTGTGTCAATCTTCAATAGGTTTCGGCTGTTGTACCCATCAGGAGATAGAGTCAGCCATCTGCAGTCACTCTCAAAACTGCGCACTAGGAATGAGACTTCGTAGGAAAAGGTCGCAGGTGGTCGGAGAGTACCCAATGCCTGGGTCATCCAGAATGGTAGGAGCCAATTCCTTTCCACAGGTGCCACGTAATTGAGCGATAGTCATCTAGCTTTGGCTGCTATGGCCGCTCTGGCTCCGGAGTAGTGGCTGCCCAGGAGGTGAGAGATACCTAGACCGCCTTAACAGCTTTTTGATGTACGAGTAGCGACACTCCTGTTGGGCCTCACGGTCCACAGACGTAACGTGGAGGAACATTCTGGGATTCGAATCCCGAGCGATTTGTCTCGAAAGTACCTCGTATTGGACTGGATTCGACAGGACGAGCGTTGGTTCGGTGACACTTCGGGCCTGGTTCCGGCATTGAGGAGGGGAGGGTACACCGTCCTACGTGTTTTGACTCTCTGTACGCGTTCGAACCGGAGTGACCCTTGACACGAGCATACCAGGTTCGTTGATTTTTCAGATCCAGCGGTGAGCCAGTCTCGAACTCTCAGAACCACGAAATGCGGAGCTGGAATCCATCAGGGGAATAGAACAACTTCCACGTGGTCCGAGAGTAGAATAGCTGTGAAATCTTTGCAATGGCGAGTCGCCTTTTTGCGAGGGATTCCTGGGCGCGGTCTAGCGTCCTCTCTGAGTAACTCTCGTAGTAAGAAGGCGTACAAAAGAGGAAGCCCAAAAGGAAGTCGACCAGCCAAGGACAAATGTGCGGTGCCTCTGCCTAGCGAAAGTTGGCCGACTCGTGTCCCACGGCAGAGCGCGTGGCAGCCACAAGCACGGGTCTTCAGCTCCGGCCACGTGGAAAAAATGAAGATAGTGGGACTATTTGCTGCTAGTGGTAGTAGGCAATTAAAACTCGTTTGGTTGGAAATACGAGAATATGCCCCCGAGGTTACACAAAAAGTGGGAAGTGATTGAGAGCGGGAAGCAGAGCGGGAAGCGAAGCGGGATGGTCGAGATGTCGATTGGAGCAGTGGCTGGCTGCATGCATCACGAAGCATGTGCAGAGTCGAGGTGCAGACACGGGACTCAGGTGAAACCGATTCAATTTGCCGACGAATGGGTGAACGGCTGGCTTGATAGACAAATGTAATAGTCGGAGGCCAAGACTTACCTCCTCACCCACCTGCGCCATGGGTATTGAAGAGAAGAGGGAAGCATGTCGATATTCTGCCACGCTTCCGATATCAGCTTGGCCCCCAGAACGGCCTGCACCTTGAGCTATTGCTGCGCACACAGCTTTCCCGCGGCGTACATTTGATCGGTCCTGGGCGGGTAATTAGGTTAGGGTGGAGTATTTGACCATGGCCATTGGGGGATGCTGTCGGGAAAGTCTGCCTCTTTCTACGAAATTGCCGCCCGGTTACGTGGTTGCAAGGCTAGAAGGAAAGACCTTTTGTTGGTGGTACTTCTTCATAGAAACAAACGCCATTAGTCAATAGTCACAACCTTGGCGTCGAGACCGAAGACGGAGTGCCCAGTCACTCATTCTGGCACAACCCTTCTGCAACCGGAAGCGGCAAATGGACTCATATCGCAAAGACGAATAAGAGTCAACACATTTGCCTGGGTGAGGGAAGTGCTGTGCGGACTTCAGCGCTAGACTGCCACGGCTCGCACTCGGCCCGGTGAATTTTCTGACTCCTGCAAAGTGGGGATCAAGTGAATAATGCGTGACTCTGGTGGTGACTCGGAAGTGAATTATTGGCGAATGCAAAACGAGATGCGGTCGCAATGTCGAGCTTCTATCTGCAGCCCTTTATGCGCGTCGGGCGGACTAGCCGTGATGAGCGGCTGCCTGCCCTGCCATCTCCTGCACGTTTGATTCTATAATTTCCCCCTTCCCAGTTTGACATCATCATCCCATCGCGCTGGCTCACTCAGCCCTGTCGAGGTCCGTTGGCAAAGTCGTGCGACGTTGACGGCCGAGTGGACCCGGCTGAAATTAAACTGCTTCGATTGTGGACCTGGAACGTTCAGGAACGTTTCTCGAAGGGCACTCGAACGAAGCCCGACATTGCCTTGTTTGATTGCGATAAGGCTGCGGCGTGATTCGCCACCAATCCAGATGCGAGACCCATCGGCCCCTGACAAGTGGCCTTCACCCTCCACGTGGCCTCCCTAGTCGAGCGGACTATCTAGCTGCGAATGTCTTCACCCCCCTAGCAATGTCCGGCCAGGCTAGCCTAAAAGTGCCCTCTTGGCGTGACCAGGCCCTCAAACCTGAAGCTTGTCGTCTGCTCGACTCCAAGCCTTAAGCAAGCCTCATTGGTTTGAGATTGGGAACACCTCCGTTAGTCCGTTTCACCTTGGGCGGACGATCGCAACGTCCTGCAGGACCTCAGACTGTTCAACCATGCGACCACGGCTATGACTTCCTTCGAGCGGAAATTGACAATTCCTCAAACACTGCGCCTCGTAGATCGTCGTCATGGCCTGTCAATCTGGCCACCAAATTCCAGATTGACATGGGAATGACGATGTCTTGTAGGCTTGTTGACCTATCAGGCCCGGATTGTCATGGCCTGTGTGGTGCGATTGGGACCTTGATTTCTTGGTGCGCCATCCTTGACTTTTGTGTTATTGGGGTAGAAGGACGGCGAGGAGTCAATGGCCATCTCAACTCGGGCGCCGGAAAGTCCCCGGTGGCCTTCCCACAATTCGTCAAGCCTGGAAGGTTCCGTGCCATCCCACTGGGCGTCTATGAGGCGTTCTAAGTACCCCTGCCACCCCTGCATGCACTCCGCGACTCGGAGGATATCTCAGAAGCTTATGAAGGGAGGGGTGCGTGTTCCAAGGTTTGACGGGCGAACCGGCACTGAGAGTTTCAGATGTCGTCAAATCATAATGACACTTGCTCATTGATGACAGTCTTCTGGATCACGATGCCCACACAGGAGATCTGACTATTCATTGCTCTCGAAATGTAGCCGCGTACGAGTACTCGTATCAGCCAACATTCAACGTGCAGAGGGGGGTACTGCTCAAGCTACTCCGCAGGTGGTGCCGACAAGGATCTGTCCCATGATCAAGTTGGCATGTCCGGACCTGTGAAAGAACAGGCACTCCTCGTGATGGCGACCTAAATGACCGCGCGATCATCCTCGCTAATGATAGTACTGTGTAGTAAGTGTATGTCGAGAGAGCCGCACATCTGTTGATCATGATCGACACTGGGGTCTGATTTGAGGAAGAGGGGCGCACGCTCACCGCGTCACCCTGCTGAATTTCCCGGTCAAGTCAGGTCTGAGAGCAAGCTGATCGCATTGACGGAGCGTGTACAGTAGACTGGTTGAACATTGCAAAAGCCGTCCCAGTCCTTCGCCTTCCTCAGTCATGGAAATGGGCTGGCACGATGACTTGTCGCCTTCTAATTTGAAAGCCGCTCTGTCCTCATGTTTTCACTTGTGTCGCAAAAGACGACTGGGGCGGAACTCTATCAGTGCGCACCGCTCATTCCTATCAAGCGGTCTGCACAAATTGTCCTTGCAACCCCACGCCTAGGTATTCTTCTCTAATCGAGGGTGCCGCAGGGTGCCGCTAAAACCCAGCATGCAGCTGGGTTAGGCACCGAGAAAGAAGCAGCGTATAGTGAGTTGGGAAGTGGATTTAGCTGCAGCGATGCCATGTGGAGATGGAAACATTTCTAGAGGCAACCATCTGTGCCATTGTAACAAGGTGATCCTGGGGAACAAGGCTCCGACATGCTGCCGGACCTTCCTGTGGTACGACTGAGACAGGCAGCAAACACGGTGTAAACCCTCCGATCATCATTGAGACATCTCTCTTGAATAGCAAGCAGATCATGCTAGTTGGCGACCCATGCTGATGTTGGTATAATGCGAATCTGGCTCTAAACGTCCGGGGCGTCTAGGTAAGCCCGAGGGTGTCAAAAGGCTTGCCACGTCCACCACGCCCGCGCCCGCGCCCAAAGCCCGTGACTGCCGGGTTGGTTAGGCGGCTGTTGCGGGATGCTTCTTGCTGTCACGATTGCCCGGAGTGGCTCAGGCAGAAAGCCACGTTATTGGGGACAAGAGCCAGGCGGCTCCTCCGTGCCCAACTGTCACCTCAAACCTTCTGTCCCTCATCTCTTCACCTTAATTCTTCAATTCCTTATATTGTCCGGAGTGTTGGTGTCCATCAACATTCTTGAGTACTTGCGTCTTACCACACACAAGATACCTCGTATCCTTTTCAGAACAGGCATCCCGGCGGATCCTTATTTACGTTACGTTTACCCAACTCAAGCTGAAGAAAAATTTCATCGACTACGTGTCGCTCCGCGCCCACGCACTCCGTCACCCTTGCCACCTCACCAAACCGCCTCGGCTTCAGTCATCACGGAGTACCGCATCACTCCTGACGTGCTGAACGGCCCCCTTCTGGAAGCAGCATCAAACCCTCTCGGACCACCAAAGCGTCTGAGCAGGGCTCCGTTTCTGCTCAATGAAGTGACAAACCCAGGCATTAGCTTTTATCCCGAGCCCACAAGTTGGCCACCTAGAAATCTGAGACGATAGCAGTGGGAGATCACTTCCAGTTCAAACCATCGTTCAAGGCCTCCGGTGTGTTCGCCAAAGCGTGCGCCTAACTTTATCTGCGTCGACTACCCTGTCAGCAAGCTCCTGGCGGGCCTTGTTCAGGACGTCTTGGGTATTTGGTCAACTGGGTCCCAAGTCGCAACCGACCCAAGTGGCCCGGAACGAACTCTTCTCGAATTGCAATCCATACCCACTTTTAGCCCCCCTGCCAGTGCCACTTCTGGCACTTGACCAGGATCTTGCTTAGCTTGCGGCTTAAGTGGCTCCACTGTCCTCGTGGTCTCGTGGTGAAGCAATCCCGGCTCTTCGTGGGTTGTGGGCTTGCGCCCCGTTGGTGGCTCTGGCACACTACTACCGTCGACCGCCAGTCCTGCTTTCTGGCCCTCAGCGAGTCGCCCAGTACGAGTGCGATGCTGTGCGGAACCTGTCCAAATCCTGAGCATCTTTACCCGCATGATTTCCAGTCCTCTCCATGTCCGAACCAAACGATGTGACAGTTGACGAGCCCATGACTTCGGCGACTCCTCCAAATTTACTTGCCCAAGTTGTCTCATCTGGCACCGCTCAAGACTCTCCCACCATCTCGACTTCGTCTCGTACCGACTTTATCCGCACACCTCACCACCACCATTCAGGTTCGACCAGTCTCACACAAAGCAAAAGTAGACGGTCGCTAGCATCGCTGGCGCGTGAGAAGACATCCAGCGCTTTCGCCAACTTGGCTTCCCTGGGCACCAGTTCGACGCCCAGTCTGCGCTCCGCCACCTCATCGGGGAGCCTGTCCAAACAAACTGCCACTCCCGGCGGGCTACGACCAACCCTGCCGCGCTCACCCACCTCTCCTGAAGTGCACGCTGCAGCACAATCGCGGAGAACGAGCGGAGTGCCAGTGCTTGCCAGTCAAGATTTAAGAAACAGTATCGCCACCGCCCCTTCAATGCCGAACCCGGACAGGAAAGATGGCAAGATGCACCAGACATCTTCCAAGATCCTGCGGATGACCGACGACGAGAGGCCTTTCACCAGAGATTTCCAAGACTTGTTCGCAACTCTGATCACCAGTCTTCCGCTTACGCCCCATCGTGTAAGGTTCTCTAGGGTCGAAGAAACGTTTCTGTCAGAAGAGGCAATCACCAACCTGGGCTCCCTCAAATTTTCTCAGTCCAATCGCATCCCTGACCCCAAGAATCCCTCGAGATGGGTCGTCACCACTACAACCACCACCTTCTCTATGGCTAAGGAAATGGCACGTTCGGTCTGCCAGCGTTTCGTAGACGCACGGCTGATCGAGTCTGCCGAGTCGAAGGCCAACACGGCCTTTGTGACGAAAGGTGGTGTTTGGCAACTAACCCCCAAGGGTTCAGCAACCTTGTACCGATTCTGCAGCCGCAACGGCATCAATGCACGACACATCGAACCGATACTTCGGCGCAGCCAGATGCAGATGGTTTCTTTGGAGCGAGACCCTGCTACGGACAAGCTTGTACAAGACAGACCGACGATTGAGATCATCTTCCGCCGATTCATGGGCTCGGAAGGTCCTAATCTCAAGAGCTCGACCTCTCTATCCGACTCAGACTCTGTGTCAGAGTATGCTACCGGGCTCGTGGGTATCAAGATGGCCAAAGAAAGGAGAGTGTTGGACAAGCTGGTGAACAACACCTTCACTGGTAAAGCAGCCTCCGACTGGTTACTGGACTGCTGTACCACCATTGATCGAAGAGAGACATACGAGATGGCAGAACTGTTCGTCAAGTGGCAATTGATGGTTCCCGTGGTTGAGGACAGGGCGTACGTACGAGCGAACCCAATGGCAACGTACTTCCAACCAACCAAGCACGCTGTCTACACCATTACCGAGAGAGGCCAGCGGGTTTGTGGTTGGCTTGCACGGCCTCCGAGCATCGACAGCGAGGACAGTCGGGATATCAAAGATCCCAAGAGCCGGCTTGCAAAAGACTCTAACGTCAACCGACTCAATGTCATCCTCCAAGATGCGGCTCTTCGGCTCTTGTTCAAGGAATTTCTTCGACAGTCCCTCTGTGAGGAGAACTTGCAATTCTATTTCGACGTCTCGGATTTCACCAGTAATTATCGTGATCTTGAGAAGTCTGGAAAGCTGGAGCGGCCCGAGGCCGTCAGGGAGACGCTAGCTGCGGCTTATGGTGAGTGCGTCCACACCCTTTTCCGGAACTGCGCTGAATGATCTAGGCCTGTACAACTCGTTCCTTGCCTCTGGAGCGCCCTCTGAACTTAACATCGACCATTCGCTCCGCAACCGACTCGACAGCCGAATGATCCGTACCAACACTGATGAGGAATCCATGCGTGGCGGTCTTGAAGAAGTTGTGGAATTGTTCGAGCTGGCCCAGAATGTTGTCTTCAAGCTCATGGCCAGTGTCAGTTTCAACACCATTCCTGCTAAGTGATTGTTTGACTAACCATACGCAGGATTCCGTACCCAAATTCCTGCGAGACCCCAGGCATGCCGCTGTTCTTCGAGACCACGAAATAGATTTGATTGGGTCGAATCGGACGCTTTCGCCAGGCCCTGAACGGACCATCAGTCGATCGAATACACGATCATGACCTCCTCCTCGGACTTGCCCGTAGGATCATTGCGAAGAGAAGACTTCACCGGCAGATTCCTCGCTTCATCAACATCACCTTTCACTTCCACATTTTAATGTGATGAATAAACGAATTCAGAGTCCGGCTCACGGCATCTGTGTATAAAATGGCATTATCTCATTGCTGGCGACCTTTAGCGGCTTCGACGAGCATGTCTACGACTCTCGCAACATTCAGCATTGCGAGGATAGAATGATTTTCAATTGGCGGGATCCTGCCGCATCTACTGCATACAAATCATGAACAGGTGTTCTGCATAGCGTGGTCAGGCGGTGACTGGGTGTTTCTGTTACGACTGGCATAGCTTAGGGGAATGCGCAATCCATTCAGCATTTGCATTGGAAAGATACCCCTGTGGAGGATGCAATACATTGTGGACAAAAGGGGAGAGGCCCGGCATTAGGATCACTGGTGATGCAGAGGGGAGGAGACGTCAGACGTCAGCAACCCAGGTGTGGTCGTGTTGAGAATACTGTGTACAGGGTATTGTGGTAGCTCTGTTGGAAAAGGAGAAATAGCAATACGATGGCTTGACTTCCGAGTGCTGTTCCTAATCTGCTTCTGCCTCTAACGAGCACGGAGCATTGCATTCTGGCCCATGCCCGAGAGAGGAGTCCCGAGTGGCTTCGCGAGCGACCAGGCACTGAAGGGGTGGTCCCAGGCTCCGCCCTACCATGCTCCACCTGCCCCTGAAAGGGGAATCTTCGAGAACATGGGCTCGACGCGGAAGCGAGATGACGGCGCTGAAGATCGTGTTCCTGCAATTCCGACGCATATTGGATGGCACGCTGACCGGTGAGTAGGGCCTCGCATGTAACATGAGTCGGAGGACGCATGGTTGGTGAGAATCCTCTGGCAAGCCTGAGCGTTGGGCGGGCCTGTCATTCTGAGGAGAGTGAGAGCGACGAGTGAGGCTGATGCGAGCCATCCACGCTCCGTGCAAAGGGGCGGCGGCTTGGCGGTGACGGAGAAAGCGAGCTGGTCACGTGGATTCTGCACTCGGCGCGTGAAGTGAAGCCTTCCTCAGGCCTCGTCCCACAACAGCAGAGCGTTCAATGCCACTGTTACGCCTCGCTTCCTCCGAACCGGCAGCCCAACAACGACCCTCGTGTGCGCCGATGTCCTAGGAACTACCCCTGCAGGAAGAAAGATGGCGACTCCGGACGCGCTGCAGCTTCTGCGCTCATCCATTGCTGCGTCAAAAACTCCCCTTCTCACCACCGCATCAGATCCCTCTGAAGCAGATACACACCAGACGGATTCGCTGGTCGAAGCGACGCATCTGTACTTCACGTACCCTTCTCTGCAATGCCTGCCTTTAGACACAAAGACACGGTTCGAGTCAACGAATCCGGACACCGCCAGAGTCGATCTACGAAGCATCTTCTTCGCGTGGCAGCAAAAGGATGTGCCTGTACCAGAGTACATTTCCCGGGCCGCCGAGCTTGACAAGCAGTTACCTGAGGGACAGAAAGTGCGGAACCTTGTCTTCGTCGAGCGCCTGGACCTGATCACTTGGCTAGAAGGTGCCTCAGAAGAGTCGGAATACATCAAGCCCATCGAAGGGGCTACCGCGTTGGGAGATGCTGTCAACAGAGCCGCAGAAGTAGCTAGTGGCGCGGCCGTGCCTACAGTCGGCGGATCTGGTGTCGGCGTTGCTCAGACTGCTGGTGGCAGACCCGTCAAGGTCATTGATGCCAGGCTTCAAGCCATCTACAGTGGAGAACGAAAGATGGGAGACCACAATACTGTGCTGAGGGGGATCAAGCCTACAGTGGGAGATCAATTTCAGCTGTTGCAAACCTCCCCATGCTAACACTTTGCAGGACTTCTCGCACGTCCGCAAGCACGCGGAGCTCTTCCTTGGCCGGCGAAAAGGCATTTCCACTTCTTCACGACCAGGCAGTCTTCCCGCAAAACCAGCTTCGCTAGCAGCTCGCCCTGCCGCGAATATGTCCAAACCGCTATCCTCGGCCGTCTCGTCGAAACGTTCCGATCCCATCATCCTCCTCTCACCCTCGGCCTCCTCCCTGCTCCGCATGTCCAACATCAAAACATTCCTCGACACAGGGCTATTCGTCCCACCCGATCACCCCACCTTATCTACTCAAACAACTGCCAACCTTTTACACATTACTCGCACAATGCCTTCTCTGGGTGAAAAGCCTTTCCGCTTCATCCTTGTTGACTCCCCCGAACACTTCAAGCCAGATTACTGGTCCCGTGTCGTTGCTGTATTCACGACAGGCCAAGTATGGCAGTTCAGAGGGTACAAATGGCGAGAACCGCAGGAATTGTTCGGCCACGTGCTGGGCATTTATGTGGGCGAAAAGGGGCTACCCATTCCCACGGAAGTAAAAGGCTGGGGCAGCAGTGTCAAGAGCTTCGCTGTGGAGAGATGGGACGAAAGGGCACATGGTACCAGTGTCGAACAGGAGACCAGGTTTTCCCGGCGGTGGAGGGATAGGGAGATCGTGGAAGAAGTCTGGAGAAGCATCGAGGGATACATGAGAGGAAGGGGAGAATGGAAACGGTAACGCCCAAGCCACGACATTTGGGCCTTGCGTACGCTTTCACCATTGCAATAAGATGAAAAGCACGGGGCGTGCTGATTTTGCGCGAGAAGAATCTGGCTGGGTGCCTGTCGGTCAGTCGCACTGCCTACCTGCAGCAGGTCATGAGTCCCATGGGAATAATAGCTCTCCGGGCAAGCTTGTTTCGGCTATGGACCACAGAACTGGAGTCGACCTTGGGACTGCTATTACTGAGTCGCATATAGCTAGAGCGTTTACGTGGTCGTCCCATGTTGGCGAACCTGGCGTGTAGCGGAACCCTTGGAACAGAAGGGTATGGGTCACACCTAAACTCTTCGAACACAACCAAGGTGGAGGAGACGCGAGCCTGCTGCGCAGGCGAGACTTGGTAAAGAGGCAACAGTCATCAGGCCCAGCGGTCAGGCAACAACATCACGCATATCCACATCCCAAAAGTCGCGGTGCGAAGCCACAATATTTGCGTCATGCTCAAGGAGAGCAGCAAGCAAGCAATCTCCGGCACCGAGAAAAGGCATGCAGACTTACGATAAGGGCAGACCACAAAAGATGACGTGTTGCAGTGGGTATGTCGAAATAACAGACGACCCCGATACAGCGCTGAGAACCCGGAAAGCTGGGACGCGATGCCCCCTGCGCCGTGGCAGCCGACTTTGTCCCCTTGTCTATCTGAAGCATTCTTTTGCAGAGGCTGTTCTCTACGTTACAGGGATTTGATACTTCTCATGAAGCCTGTGACTTCCTTTCCTCAACTTCCATACCACCTATCAGGACGGCAACGCGCATTGTGGCGAGGATATTCCGTGCGGCATTCGAATGGTTGTACACCCCGCCGTTGAACAGGGCAGTCGCATCGCCTCCGAGATTCGAAGTGACGAATGCCTTACCCCCGGGATGTTCCTGCCAGAAACTCGACACGTCGTGCACAACACCTTCTAGCAGAAGTAGCATTTCCCCCTCGGCGACCCGTCTCCGGTACTCCTCCCACTCGATGATGGGGAGCTGCGCAATCGGCGTCCCCCAGTCGAGCTTGCTGCCCCGCTCGTCAAGGCGCTTCCGCGACTGCTGGATGCGGCCTTTTTCGATCTCCGTGTGTCGGAAGCGCTTGAGGTCATACGCCAGCCCAAACCAACTACACAGCCAGATCATCCACTTCGTCGGGTCCAGCTGATGCCATTCGATCCCATTGCGGTAGTCCGACGGAAACTCGTGGTGGAAGTTATGATATCCCTCACCGAGCGTGATGATCGCGGTGATGAGGTGGTTCCGCGGCGTGCGGCGGTCGTCATATGGCTGATCACCCAGGTAATGCGCCAGGGCAGTTGACGCAAAACGTGGCCTGGTTGACGAGGAACGTGCGGATGATCCCGCCGTAGATGAAGCCGCCGTACCAGTCCCGCCAACCCATCCCCGCCACCGCGGCGGGGAAGAGCCAGCCCATGCCCAGCGCCAGGACCACGTAGTTGTCGTGCTGCCACGTGACGACGCCGTCGTGCTTGAGGTCCGAGATGTCGACGCGGTTGTCGCGCTTGGGCTGCTCGAGAATCGTCCACAGGATGTGCGCGTGCCAGAACCCTTCGCGGATATTATGCGGGTCCTTGTCTGTGTCGGTGAAGCGGTGGTGGGCGCGATGTTCGCGTACCCAGAACTTGATCGACCCCTGGATCGATCCGGCGCCGAATAGCGCGAGCAGGATTTTCAGCGTCGGAGAGCCACAGTACGCTCGGTGCGCCCATAGGCGATGGTAGCCTGGTCAATTTCTCAGCCTTTCGAACGTCTCCATCGTCGTTTCAACTCCGAATGTCACCTCGCCTTTACGCAGCTCACTCACCTGTTGTGATCGACCCGGCTGTTAGGACATAGTACACCGCCGACCAGAGCAGTGTCTGCCTCCGGAGCGGCACCCACAGCGCCTGTAAGAACCCGGCAAGCGGAATGAGCACCAAGAAGGTGAAATTGAACCAGCGAATGCGGCGGACAAAACTCTGTAGTCTTCTCGGCACAGTCTTCAGAGCGATCGAGTTGCTGTTGACAGCGGCTGTCGCCATCGCGCAAGTCGTATGTATTCTGAGTGTCGAGAGAGTAATAGAAGACCCCAGCAGGCGATGAAATTGACGTTGAGGTTGGCGTGTCTGCAGCGCCTGACCCTGGCACTGACGAGGCTCCCCGGTTATATGTCTATCCACGATATACAGCGCACAGGCAGGATAGGACAGGGCAGTGTGCAACACGAGGAGCAGGAGGTAGGCTTTGGTTCATGATCTTGGTGCAATCGAACCTATTGTCTAGCCTGGGGGGCCTCCCACCTACATACATACCTACAAAGTACTTTCCAGGATATCAGTGTCCTCGTGAGTGAATGTATCGCATGCAACGCCATGTGTGTCAGCCCACGTTGGACTTGGGCGGACACGAATCAAGACGTAGTTACAGATGCTAATATTAAGACCGGCATCACACTTGTAATAATACCCAGGTGCAGACGCGGGATTGGGACCTTGGAACAAGTAATTACACTAATACACGCACCTGTGGTTCAGCTCCATCTGTATATTCTGTCCCCAGCGTCCCACTCAGTGAACTCGCACCTCCACGGTCAGTCAGCCTGAAGCTTGAAAGAAATCGGGCATCAGAATCAGCATCGGGACGCGCACAAGTATGTACTGTGAAAGGACAGTGACATTGCAGTTTCGTATTGCCACGGCGGTGGCAGCCTCATGGTCTCCCGCTGGCCTGTGTTCTCACGTAAGGACCCATGCAGCCTGTGAGTGAGACGGCGTTGGAGCGAGCAGGTACGCGGGCGGACCAGGCTGATGCTCTGGTACATAAGACAGGCAACTCCGGATACTAGGTGATTACGATGGTATGGCTTGCGAGAGACAAGGCTAGCGGTTGCCCGATTCCGCTCAAGCTGACTCCCTTTCCCGTCCGGCTGGTGCAGTCGGCGCTGGTCCCGGGAACTGGGAACTCTAAGCTGGCCTTACGGACTAGGGGAGTTTTCTGAGGACGGGCTCGGGCTGAGCACCATGCCGTGCATCCAGTCACTGTAGTGTGTATCTGCCCCCGTTGCCCAGCGTGGCAGCTTGCGTGGTCAGCCCCGGCGAGGACAAATGACGTTGAGAAAGCCATTCAGTCGCGTTGGGGCCTGTGCCACGATTACAGAGAGAGCGAACAAACACAAACATACTAGTGGAACTGTTATGCACTCGGTTGACCGTGCCGAATCGGGCCTTGTGTACTGTGTCCATCCTCCCTTTCATCGTCACACAGGCTGGGCGGTGCTGAAATACTGACGAACTAGCGGCTCGGGAACGAGAAATCCCACAGTCCTGTACATATTAAATTCCCTGGATCTGCCAGTCATCCCCGGAACCCACTCCGTGCCGAGGCGTCTGTGTGCCTGAACCAAGTACTCTGTTAGAACAGGATCACTTTTTTTTGCCCTCCTTCCTTCTCGGTCCAGAGACGGCCTCACTTGAGTAAATCACCATACGACAGTACTACTGAGTGCGTTCCCGCGATGGACCAGTCCAGCACGTCCAAGACGCAAACCCACGCCCTCTTCCAAGCAGCATGCGACGCCTTGAATCTACCGCTTCTCCCGACGTACCTGCCGGGAATCGTGATAACATTCTCGGCATACCACTTCTTCTACACGTCATTGGGGCCCTGGCTGTCGACCAGGCTGTTCCCCAAGGTCTACCCCGCGCTTCGGGGCAAGGAGAAACTCAACTGGGATGAGAACGTCGTGTCGTTCGTGCAGGCGATCGTGCTGTGCGTCGTCGCCGGCCAGGTCGTGCTGTTCGACCGCGAGAGACAGCGCATGACCTGGCAGGAGCGCGTTTGGGGTTACACGGAGCCTACGGCCGTGGTGCTGACCGTCGGCAACGGCTACTTCTACTGGCATTTGATGATGATGGTGCGCCACCGGAGGGTGTTTGGCTGGGCCATGGTCGCGCACGCGTTGGCCGTCTCGTTCCTCATGACGAATGGATACGTGAGTTTCTCATCGATCCCCCTCTCCCCTTTGCCTCTCCCTCTCATGCAATCTCAATTCCGGCCTCGTGGGACAGACATTGACGCAAGACGCGATATTCGTCGAGACGCGAGGTGCAAGACGGGGACCACTTTCTGACGCGTCCCACACACTCCCACAGCGTCCTGCATTCATGACGTATTCGCCGCCGTCGTTCCTGTACGAGTTCTCGACCATCTTTCTGGACATCCAGTCGACGCTGCGGTCGTTGCAGATGGAGGGCACGACCCTGCAGATCGTCAACGGGGTGGCCTTCTTTGTCTCGTTTTTCCTGTCCCGCATCCTGTATGGGAATTATCTCCAGTCGTGGTTCTACGTCGACCTGTGGCGCGCGTATGTCGTCGCGGAGGTTGACATTCCCGCCGGCCATGAACGCATCCCGACGTGGCTACTCGCCGGGCATGCTCTCTCGGCCATAGTGCTCCAAGTGCTGAATCACATGTGGTTCTACAAGATCGGGAGGATGGTGTATCGGAAGGTGTTTGCAGGGAAGGTCGCTAAGGCGTAGGATGTGGAAAGGGGGGCACGGTCGTGGTGGTGATAGTGGTGGGGGACGAGTCGTGATTTCATTCCTCTCTGGTAGATTCCGATCCTGGGTAAAATCGGTGGGTTTGAGATGAGAGCTAGAAAAGAGGACTCGGTAGAGAAGCATTGGTCTATGCTGTGCTATTCTATACTATGCTATGCTATGCTATGCTATACAAATTTAGTCGTCTTGACGCCCTCAGATTCGTCACTTCCAGCGAACAAGCCTGAATCGTGAAGGATATATTAGCGGTAGGCAAGATTAGGGTCACCCGTTGAACAGTGAATATGTCTTGTAGCCAATTAAGAAAAATCAGTGTATTCTTATCAGACACAAAGTTGTTCACAAATCAACCCAAAAATGTATCTGGTCAACCATCTCTCGCGACTTTTCTTCACGAAGCGCGTTCGAGTATGGGGATTCTGCCCGGTGATTGTTGAAAACGGAGCACAGAAAGTTGTCAAAACCAAACCTGGCTCGCGGATCCGACACTGTGACCGGGGAATCACTGATCAGTATGTTTGAGGGTAAAAGGAAGTGCGCCATTCGAACCTCAAGGCAATCGCCTGATTTGTGCAATTTTTTTGCTCTCGCTCTTTGTTCTTCAAGGATAAGGCTGTTTGTGCGCGGCGATGTGATTCCGTCCACCCGACTAAATTTGTATAGCATAGCATAGCATAGTATAGAATAGCACAGCATAGATGTAAGGAGAAGTAAGTCCCTGCGTCATCCCTCGCCACGATAACGGTCCAGATTTGAGGAACGCCGGTCTGATATTAAACTTGGACTCAAAGATCACTGACTCGTATCATATTGACGAAGCCTCCCCATTACTGCGGTATGCCGTGGCCGACTAACGGCAAACCTAGTGTGGGATGTTCGATGAAATGTGTGGCTCTGGTGTGGGATGTTCGATGGAATGTTTGGCTCTGGTGTTCGAACCGCCGATATAACGTAGTCGCCCAGAATGCGGGTGCGGAAACCAGCCTCAAATGACCCGAGACTCCAAAGGACTATGATAGCACATCAGCGTCAAGCAACATGTTATGAGTTCCAATCAAGATTGTCATGATCTCGACGAAAGGGCTGTGCACGAGATGGGAAGTGTCCCGTTCCTCAGCTCACTAAGATACCAGCAATACATTATTGGCTTGCGTTGCCGAAGGCGAGCGCGAATCTGGGGGCTAACATGTGAACGGCGCAACACGACTAAGTCGTTAACTGTTGCACGGGCGTGTTACCGAGGGCGATGTGGTTCCAACTATGCGATCGTGTTCAGATTGGATTCGGGTTGGGTTGTAGTACTCTGTACGAGTCCTCTCAGTACCTACTGTTGCGATGCGGTCATTTTGGCCGAAGGGGAAAGGATCAGCTAACCGTAAATTGGAGCTTCGGTGATGGTGACATCCCACGGGGCTGCGGAACGGATGCCCGGGCTAACCCAGGCGAGAGCCAAGCACGCGTGGCACGCCCGAGGCGCTTAGCTAAATGCAAAATAATGGAGGCAGCCGAGAATTCTTCCTACTGTAGCCTGGCGCCTGTCCGGAGAGTTCCAGCTCCTACTACTCATGCAGAGTCAATTCCATACGCCTTCACATACGTCTTTGCACGCAGTCTCCTTGGTCTTGCAGAGCCAGCACAGGACGAATTCTGGCCGAGTGAATCAAAAAGATTTTGAAGGCTTTCGGACCACATTGGCACTGCTCCGTGTACTGGCCAAGTCACCACCTGATGGGCAGGCATCCTTGATCTTGCTTCCTGTTGGTAGATACATTCGCCAGTTAGGATGACAAGCCTCCCCAGCCGGAGGGTGAAGTCGCCGATCCCATCTTGGTATCCGTATGATTCATGCCTTGTCGTGTCCCTGCAGCTACATGAATCTGCCTCTGTCGCCAGGTGATGGACATGGCTGACACTCCTTGCAAGGAGATATTGCAGCTGGATCCTTCAGCAGGGGGTTGCATCAGGCTAACAGGCAGGTCGGAGGATGTCCTTTTGGCTTCCAAGCACTCTCTGCTGGGCACTAAACGGCACCAGCCTGATTCCTCAAGACGGAAGTTGGAACAATGCCAAACCAGTACAGGCGTATATGGCAAGTGTTTCAGAAGGCGACTACAAGGGCAAAACGTGGTTTTGCCAGACAAGGGTACCTCGTGCCGTTGCGGGGAATGGTACGAATCAAGTCGTTGCCACAAGAATCAGTAGCGCAGCCGCGTGCAGTCTTCGCATCCACTAGCAGCCGGATTGATTCGCTATTTCTTCGAGCGTTCAGTGCTGGAGAGACTTCTAATGCTCAGATTATGCACGCAGACTCATCACATGAGGCAGATCACCCGTTCAAAACACACCCCTGAACGCCTACATACCTTAGTGCGCCTGGCGTCCATGGGAACCTTCAACGCAACAGTTCATTGGGCACAAGGCTGCTTCGCTTGGTTGAGCAGTTTTGCAAGCCTCACCGGACACGGGACAGCAACCGAGATCAAGCACATGGATCGATAACAAACCAGCCATATGTGGCATAGGATGAAGATTTTGATCCCTGCAATGGAACATTCTCCGACGCGTGAATGTTTTGCTCTTCCATTTTGATTCTATGGCCCGAGTCCGCGCATTAGCGACCAGCCACGGACCTGAGAGCTGGATTGTTATCTGGGGCTGAGTGTCTTCTCCCGCAGGACTTACCTGGGGTTAGGCGCAAGATAACGCGCGCTTAGGGGGTCTCCGTCCAATCTCAAGCCGTGGTTGTGTATCAACATGGCGTTCCTAGGGCATCCAGCCGACCAGCCGACCTCTTGCGCTCCAGTACCCCCATGACCAGTCCCCCCATGGCAAGTAATAGCCCTGCTAGGGTGGCACAAGGCACGAGCCACGAGCCACGAGCCCAACAGCCCGAGAGTCACCAGGCCAGATTTCAGAATTGAAGCAGCTGGTCCTTAAGAACGTGTGCCAGCACTTTCGCCACTTCCAGCTAAACCTCTGCTGAGGGTCTCCATGGTGGATGTGCCAGAGCATAATTCATGGATCCAGTCTCTGGGGCGCTGGGGGTGGTAGCAGGTGTTACAAGTATCGTGTCCGTCATTGGGAAGTCAGTTGTGGCCCTGAATCAACTCCGCCAGAGGTATCGAGACGCAGAACTCAATATCACACTCCTGACCGGTCAGCTACGCATCGTCCAAAGAGCACTGCTTCAGGTCCAATCGTGGGCGGAGAGTTTGCAGGGCGATTCTCAACACTACCAGCTCTTGATCGACCTTGAAGATGCAATTACTCATTGCAAGCTCCTTGTGGAATATATCCACAACCAGATCTCGAAGTGTCAGTGGCGCGACGACACACTGCTCGGAGCTGGAAGCAAAGTCATCTACTTGCTCGAGGACCAAGCGACCAAAGATTGCCTCACACGACTAAACCATCAGATCACCGCTCTCAACTTGTGCCTGACGGCCACTCAATGGTATGTGTCAGTCGCTTCTCTTGAAGAAGCCGTCACTGATTGAAGTAGCCTAACCCCAAACGACCAGAAACAGCTGCTGGAGAGGAAAGAGAGCAGAAAGGTCTTCAATCGGGCAAAAGACAATGCTACGTCCCTTATCGGTTTCCGCGATTCCGCCTCCTTCGCCACGTTCAGGACGAACTTGTCGACGGATACGAAACTGTCAAGGACGTTCGATTTCGATGGCCTGCTCTTGAGACACAAGATCTATCAGAACACTTTCAGGTCCATGCTGAGGCGTGCCAACTCTCCGACAGAAGAGCGCACCATCGAGAGAGGACAGCGACGGGCACTCTCCGACACTCCCATTCTTCAGCTTAAGAGCACGGCGAGGGAGTCCGCCAAAATTGACATGGCTCTGAAAGCAGATGCTCGTAAACTGAGCAAAGAAATCAAAATCCTCGCAGTTGGTGACAAGCACGGCAGATCTAGCATAGTCAAGCAAATGAGGCAGCGATATGGCCAACCATTCTCAGATGCCGAAATCGAAGACTACAGAAAGTCCATCACTTCCCTGGCCATCAAGGCTCTCGTTGCTGTTCTGGACTATGTCACAGATCTTGGAACCGGGTTTGTCAGACAAGCCAGCAGAGATCATGCCGGCATCATTCTGGAATTTGCTAAATCCGGAGCGCCGGAATGGAGAGTGCCTGCGGGAGTTGCAGTCTCTGTGAAGCATATTTGGAGCAACTGGCACGTTCAACAGGCCTTTTCAGTCATGCGACAAGACGGACAGACTGCATTGTGAGTTGTGCGCTTCCAAAACGAGACATCTGCTAATAGTGCCGGAGCTACCTCAACGCCATCGAGAGGATCTGTCGCCCTGACTACATCCCTAGCAACGCTGATATCATACGAGCGCCAGAGAGCTTCGAGACAATGCGAGAAACCGAATTGATCATGCCGTCCTCTACGCTGCGCGTGGTTGAACTGCGGGAAAAGCACGCCATGAAGATCATTTCGCAGTTTGCCGATATTCAGTTCTGCCTCTTTACCATCGACCTGACATGCTACGACCGGTACCATGATGACGCCAATCGGACCAACGAGCTCCGAGAAAGACTATCGTACCTCAAGGGCATCTGTCAGTCCAGCTACTTCTCCAAGAGCATAATCCTGCTCGTTTTCACGAACGCGACGGCCTTCAGAGACCGGATTGCCGTCTCACCCATGAAGAGTCATTTTGAGGACTATACGGCAGGCAATGACTTCAATGCAGCAACGAAGTATATCCTGAAGAGATGCAGGCAAGTCAATCAACAAGAACTGCCACTGTTCTGGCATATCCACGATTTGAACGAGAGCGAGGCTGAGGCAATCGATGAATTCTTCAGGCATTCTGCTGCCAGCTTCACTGCGGTGTCGTGGTTGAGGGAAGTCGGCATTGGTGCAACATGAGTCCAGGATGGAGAGGAATAGGGTCATGACCGTGTACAAGAGTTTCATACCCATGCTGTATCAAAATTACACACACTAATGGAGGAGGGGCCGAGGGGCTTATCGACGAGGCTGCGGTGCGAGGCTGCGGCCGATAACGGGCATGGCGTCATTGGCTAAAATACAATGCAATACAGAGTCACGCCTCGCTTTCCAGCAATTACTAAACTTTCATACCTACCAAGGAGCCGACTGCTGTTTCACCACCTGTTTCTTTTCTGCATCTCCTTCTACCCGCTTGTTCGGTACTACTACTGCTCCTTCTGCTCGTGGACTGTGCCTCCACAAGACAGCCGCCATGGCGACACTTAGCCTCCAAGAAATCGCATCCGAAGAACAATTCAACTCTCTCGCCTCCTCCTCCCCGTCCACAGTCTTCATCCTCTACTTCCACACTCCCTGGGCCGCACCATGCGCGCAGATGAACACCATCCTCTCCACTCTCGCAAGCACATACCCGTCCTCCCGCTCCTCCGACCTCTCCTTCCTAAGCATCAACGCCGAAGAAATACCTGAAATCTCCGAGACCTTCGACGTGACAGCAGTTCCCTTTACCGTCATAGTCCGGGACGGCAAAGTGTTAGAGAGCGTGTCTGGCTCCGACGCGACCAAGGTGCGGACTGCGGTGGAGAAGTACGCCGGCACGGGCGCCATCCCTGCAACCGCAACCGGTAGCGCGAGCATCCCGCCCGCCCTGAAAGCCGAGCCCCAGCAGCAGAGCGCATCGGGGCAGCCGAACGGCGTGAACGGCACAGCCACTAAAGATCTCAGTGGGTATGCGCCCAAGGACACCGATCCGCAGACCGCGCCCGCATACTCCGGTGGAGCGGAGCAAAGGGAGGAGTTGAACGAGCGGCTGAGCAAACTGGTCAAGGCCGCGTAAGTGATCCGAGGAGAGCAGAGCGATGAATAAATGGACGAAGAGCTTCGCTGACGATGCGCTCACAGACCAGTGATGCTTTTCATGAAGGGGACACCCTCCGCGCCACAGTGCGGCTTCAGTCGCCAGCTGGTCAGTATATTGCGTGAGAACCAGGTGAAATACGGGTACGTGACGTTACGGACTGGGGACTGCAGTGTCCAGCGGACTGCTTATATCCCTATCTACCTATCCAGCCAAGATATTGAATGATTGAGTGACTGACGGGTCCCAGATTCTTCAACATCCTCGCCGACGACGAGGTCCGCCAGGGCCTCAAAGCCTTCTCCGACTGGCCCACCTTCCCGCAATTATATACCAACGGGGAGTTGGTTGGTGGATTGGATATCGTATGTCTCCTTCCATTCCGCTTCGGCTTCGGCTTCTTCCGCTCCGGATGCGGGCTTCACGAGTTGTTGCGTTGCTAACCACTACGTACGAGCAGGTTCGAGAAGAGTTAGAATCCGATCCGGACTTTTTCACGCCGTTCAGGGCGAGTACGACGGCGTGAGGAAGGCCCGATGTATTGAAATTTGAAAGTCTTGAGGCACGCGTTTAATGAAAAAGGAAATATGACCCCCAACGGACATGACGATCCCATCCACTGTGTATGAGAGATTGTGAGTCATATGAGATCCTTGTGATGCTGCTGCGCAGGAAGGCAGACAGCTAGACTTCAAAGTGTCGCCGTATTGTCCGCTGACATCGACAAGGATGGGGAATCACGTTTCTGTGTATGTCTTCTTGTCTCTTCAGATAGCTACTTGATGCGTCGCAGTCCTGTCGCTTAGGTACTGTATATACAATCTATCTCTCGGCCATTCGGGGTCTGAAGGACCTGAACACTGCTCCTGTCTCTGAATATAGTAGAATCTAGAGTTGTTGAAAATTCAGTTCCCCAATGTCGCTCGCGAGTCAAGACTGCACAGTGGGCCGCGTGGTACTGGAATGTGATTCCACCCAGCTATCGCTTGCCGCAGCGATGAGCATGTATAGTACAGAGACATGTGTGGCCTGCGCTGGCATTTGTCTGACTGCCCTGTCCGGTGGTATCCCCGGCTGTTGATGTCTCGTCGAGTTCGGAGATCGCACATGGATCACGTCTGCCAGAACAGGGAATGGCTGCCTAGAAGGCGCGGATGTTTGACAGCCTACAGTGTCATCTCATGTCATACTCATGCCATGGCGTGTCGTGGTGATTGGTCTTCTCGACATTGATGCGCTGTTGTCTTCACTCTGGTCATAGGAGGAGGACAGATCTCTTTTGTTTTGGAATTATAATTGTTTAAGTTGGGGACTCTCCCATGCCTTAGTGCCAGGGCAGGTCGCCAGGTTGCGTCTCCTCCAATGTTATATTGGTGGGGAAGCGGTCAAGCAGACCCGCCGCCTTGCTCACGAAGTCCTGTCTGGCAAGGTAGGCACCTCTCAACCACCTCCTACCCGAGTTCAGATCAAAGGCATTCCTAGCATGTACGACACGCAGGTTGTCAAAGATGACACAGGTCCCGCTGTCCATTTTCTCCTGGACGACCATGTCCTGCCGGTTGAGGATATTGGCAAACGCTTTGCTTGCGGCAATGAGGCGCACGAGCTCGTTGTGCTGCGTTTCCTGCAGATCGCCCACAAAAGGAGGTGACCAGTGAACACGACCGACGTCAGCCAAAAAAAGTGGGGACTGGGCGTTGTTGGTCGGCCGTTTGGGTACATTGAGGTCAGACCGTCTCATGATTGTTGGTTTGGAGTCGGAATAGAAATGGCCGTCGTTATCGTATTCGTAGCGGATATCACGATCCATGAGGTCAACGGCTTTCGAAGGGTCTTGAGTATAGAGGAGGTCAACCGCCTTAAACGTGTCTGCAAACATAGATTCGCCGCCCACGCTTTCGTTGTGTATACAATGGAGGAATTGGAAGCCGGGGGGCTCGCGCATGTAGAGCAGGTCCATGTGGAATCCGAGGTACTTGGCGGTGTAGGCCACGTTTTTGGCGTCCGGGACTGATCTGACATCCCAGGTAGGCCCATAGAAAGTGGTCATGAGCGGACCAATGCGGGTGACTATCTGGGAGACGGACGCTTCTGACTCGGGAACCCCGTCAACAAACACAAGCCCATCTCGCCATAGGAGGTACAATGTCTCAGCCAGTGCATCCTCATCATTCAGGTACTCATTGAAGTCGATCCGGTTGGTCTTGTGAGTGAATGACTCGGCGTTCCACAGTCTCTGAGGTACATTATACAAGCTCCACAGTGGATTGCGGAATGCTTTCTGAAGGGACGCAACAGTTTCTGGGTCGAACATTGATGCTTGTCCCGGAGAATGAGGTGGGATGTCGTTGCGCCAGCTGACGAGTGACTCCCCAGTCTTTGGGATGCGAGATACCGAGGAGAAGCTGATGTCGGTCGGTATGTCCGCGTATGAGAAGTTGCGTTGTCGGTCGGAAGGATCGATGCACTCTGCACACTTGCAAGCATCCCGAGCGAGAATTGGGGAGACTATAGGGCTGCCTCGTTCGTTAAGTAGCATACCCTCATTGAGCATCTGGACCTTGGACAGAGGTATGGGAATTGGTGCTTCAGGAGACTGTCTGCTTGTCGTCCCGGCATCCTGCCTTGAAGCTTCGTTCGGATTATTGACATTCAAATCCTTGGCCGTGCCCAAAAGCCCACCTCCGGACTTTATCTTCTGCAATCTCTCAGTCGGCCGGGGCACACGTTGGCCAAGCCCCTGGTGTTTCCCTGAAAACTTGATTATGTTGTTTGAGCGAATGTGCATGGTGACGGGATCTCAAGTTCCGCTGCCAGAGAAACTAAAGAAAGTTAGAAAGTCGCTGAGAGAACATAGGAGATTAGACGGGGGACAGGAGGCAGAGCCAACCGAAGGTCGAAAGGAAGGACATGTGAACTTTGATCCGAGGTCTGCAAGGCTGAGAAGTAGCGAGGATGGTTATCGCCAAGCGGGAAGCGGGAAGCAGGAGGCAGTTCGGTGGCAGTCAGGATGGGCGGGTGTGACGTGGGCGAAAACAAGCTGCGAGGGGGCTTAGCGGGCGCACAGGCGGCTAACCTGCTTCCTTTGTTAAGCAAGGTGGCAGGTATGTACCTCATCACTGCCCAGGTGCCTTCCTCCCCACGGTCACGACAAACACGACCACTGATTGCATTCCCCCTGCTGACATCCGATATCCTTGATTCATTGCAGTATTCTCTCGGCCGTCGTCACGAGAACATCCTCCGTCTCATTCTCAGCATCCCGTCACCCGCAATTCATCAGCGGTTTGTTGCCTGAGCCGCATCGCTGACAAAATTGAGCCAAACCGTCCGATCTTCAACCCCAGCCCAACCTCGTCACTTTCCCGTCACTGCCGCTTCACCCACTAGATCTCGCAACCAACTGACTGCATTCACATTCCCCACTCAGCGCGACTGCTCCATGCCCCGCCAGAGGTAAATCATCAAGTTGAACAAGGGTGCATTTGGCGTGTGCGTGCTGCCGGACAATCTGGTTTGCGTCCGCAGCGCACCCTGTGATGAAAGATGGTCGAAACCGAACATGGAACTCCCACATGGAAGTTCACCCAATGCTTTGGCGATAAAGGCGACGTTGAGGACATAACAGAGGCCGATATCATCTCAACCGTTGAATTCGACCATACCGGAAACTACCTTGCTACGGGAGACAAAGGCGGCCGAGTCGTCCTCTTTGAGCGCAACGAGACGGTCAGCGCCTGACCACTATCTTCCCGAGTTGCAGCAGATTACTGACCCTCTCACAGAAAAAGACGTGCGAGTATAAATTCCACACCGAGTTCCAGTCTCACGAGCCCGAATTTGACTACCTAAAGTCCCTCGAGATAGAAGAGAAGATCAACAAGATCAAGTGGTGCAAACGCCAAAATGCCTCACATTACCTCCTCTCCACGAACGATAAGACCATCAAGCTTTGGAAGGTCTTTGAGAAGTCGCTCAAGGTTGTGGCTGAGAACAATCTATCCAATGAACTGACCCCGGCTGGTGTTGGTGCTGGCGTCGGAGGAGCGTCTCGCCCTCATTTCAAGGATGCTTCGCAGTTGAAGCTTCCTAGAATGACCCACCACGATACTGTTGTGGCTGCTGTCCCTCGACGCACCTATGCCAATGCTCACGCTTATCACATCAACAGCATCTCTGTCAATAGCGATGGTGAGACTTTCATTAGTAGTGACGATTTGCGCATCAACCTGTGGAATCTCAATATCCAGGATCAGAGCTTCAATATCGTGGACATCAAACCTGCGAACATGGAAGAGCTAACAGAGGTCATTACCGCCGCCGAGTTCCACCCTCACAGCTGCAACTGGTTCATGTACGCCAGCTCAAAGGGCACTATCAAATTGGCCGACATGCGTGAAAGCGCACTGTGCGACCAGCATGCCAAACGTAAGCTGTCAGCACCACAGACGGGAGATGATACTAACGGACTGCAGAGTTTGAGCAAGAAGAAGACCCTTCATCCCGATCCTTCTTTTCCGAGATCATCTCCTCCATTTCCGATGTTCGATTCTCACACGACGGCAGATATATTCTATCCCGAGACTACTTGACTGTCAAGATTTGGGACGTGAACATGGAGAGGCAGCCTGTCAAGACGATCCCTATCCATGAACATCTGCGACCTCGTCTGTGCGATACATACGAGAATGACAGCATTTTCGACAAGTTTGAGGTGGTCTTCAGCGGCGATGGAAGTAATGTCATGACTGGCAGTTACAACAACAACTTCATGATCTACCCGTCAGATCCCGAGCAGGAAACAGAAGTTGTTCTCCAGGCAGACAAATCGGCCTTCAAGGCTAAGAAAGTTGGAGTGCCGACTCCCATCAACTCGGCCAGTCCCAATGGTGCCAAGAAAGGTGGTTCAAGAGCAGGCAGCCCTGCCGCCACCGGTGCCGGAAGCAGAATGAGGAAGGAAACCGATGCCGATCAGATCGACTTTAACAAGAAGATTCTGCACATGAGCTGGCATCCATTCGAGGACAGCATCGCGATTGCTGCTACGAACAATGTAAGTCTCATATCATCCCGTTAAACACTTGTGAGCCTGACAGCCGTCTAGCTCTTTGTCTTCTCTGCTCTCTGAGCTTGTCCTTTGCAAGATCTTTGCGCCATTGTATTAGACTTCGGCCAGGTGCTCGCGGCGCACAACAGGCGAGGGTTGAATGAGGCGTGCCTTCTGGAAACTAGTCGACATGTGGAATATCGGTTGCACATGTTCGGCACACGCGCGATTGGTCGATAGGATGTTGCTGCGACGAATAGTGCCACGGCGACGGCTCGGCAAGGCTGAGCATCATAAGGACGATGTGGTCCGGATCACGAACAGTGGTGGTGTGACAAAGGACTGGCGGGCTTCTTGGATTACACAATCGTCTTACAGAGCTATTGAGACATCAAGGTCAACGTTGGGCTCCAGGAATACTTTTTCTCCCGAACCTGGCAAGCAAAATGGAAAATGGATCAGAGAAAGTGGCTTGATCGGTTCTCCCGAGCTGGAAGCAGTCAGTGCGTTGGACGATAGCTGGAGGATGAATCGAGATGAGAGCAACCGAGAATGAGCTAGAGATGTAGCCAAAGCTGAAACAGCAGAAAATGAAATGAAAAATCGAACAACGAAAGCGATCTCGGAGTAAGCAGGATTGGGGTCAATTAATGCTTTTATTCAAGCAAAAACGCCTCCTGAGATGCGTATCTCTCGTCTTTCTCTCTCCTTCGCGAAGCGGCTCTCGACATCCAGTTCATGTGGTGGAGGTGCTCAAGAGATAGCCCACCGTCTGAGTCGTCAAGCACTGCCACCGAACGACTCTAACCCCCTCTCCCTGTCAGTCCCAGCAGTATTCGCATCCACGGCATGGCCATTCACTTCGCCATTAGCCCCGTTTACCTTGTCAGCATGCTCCTTCTTGACCCTCTCAAGTTCCTGACCTGCCTCCTCCAAGCTCCTCTGGATATGTTCTTGACTTGACTTGATGTCCGCCCTCTCCCGCTCAATGTCCGCTTTCCTCTTGACGATCTTGGCCTTTTCAAATTCCAGCGCGGAAAGCATGTCCCTCAGTCGCGTTAGCCCGACGCTTAATTTGGAGACAGGCGTCGTTTCTCTCGGTTGCAGTGGGCGGGAGAGCTGTGCTGTGTGCGAGGAGTGCCAGCGTAGACCGTCCATTCCGTGATGCGTCTGCGCTAATTCGTATTCCTTCCGGCGTTCATAGTCCGAGTCCGATGCATCAGTATTGTCTGATGCATCGGAGGCCGGGCCCTCGGCCTGCTCGATCATATTGCGGATGGCTTCCCGTTCTTGTCGCGACTGTTCCTTCAGCCCGCGCTTGGAGAGCGTCACGCGGCCGGAATCTTCTACATACTCGTCGAATCCTTCGGCGATGTCTTCGTCTTCGTGGACAAGTCGCGTGTCCTTCTCGCGGGCCTGCGAGATCGAAGTGCCTACTTGCATGCGATGAGGGCGGAATTCACCGTCTGAGTCGTAGTCTTCTAGCGATATGAAGTCGTCCCCTGCCCTTCCTCCTTTGCTGCCACCGTCGCCAAGGTAGGCATTTGCGGCTTGTTCCTTAGCGAGGCGTGCGCGGCGGTCTTTCTTCTCCTTGATTTCGGCAGCAGAGGGTATGTGTGAGGATGTGGTTGACAGGGCGGACTTGCCAAATTTGGATTCGAGATCTAACTCGAGGTGGGATGACGGCTGGATTAGATCTGTAGAAGGGGTGCCTTGCGGGGAGGCGATGTCTCGTGGTGTCGAGGGCGTCGAATTTCGGAGTTCGTCGAGGTAGGCTTTATTGTAGACGGTGCGAGGTTCGTCTTGGGATTCGTGTTCTCGCTCTCGCCGGGAAATGATGTCCTGTGCGAGACCTATCCTTGAGGGTTTGCTCGTTCGTGGCAAGGCCGTCTCGGTTGGCGTTGAGCCGCCTGTCCCTGTTTCTCTTCCTTTACCGGATCCATCTTCTTCGCTCGGGTTGAAGGAGACTCGTAGTCTTGACTTGGTGCGCGGTGCGTTGACGTTCGGTCTGCGGACGACGGGGCCCGTGTCTACATATCCTCGTCAGTGGAATTTGTTCACACTAAGTGAGGACAATGTCAGAAAAAGGTGTAACATGGTAGGGTGGTCTTGCTTGGGATTGAATATCTGCGTACCTTCTTCACCGTCGTCTGCCTGATCTTCAGGCTCGTCCCGGGCAATGCGCTTGGGTTTCCGCCGGGATGAGAAGAGCGACGCCATTATGTTTGTATCTGGCTACTATGGAGGAGCGGGAGTGGTTCAAGACTTTGCGAAATGCATGAAACTGCGGGGAAAAGGCGAAATGGGGTTGACAAGTACCGAGTAGATCTGGTTTCTCGTCAGACAGAATCTTCAGCAGGACTGGGTCGGGTGCAGTGCACATCGTCCCCATCAAGGCTAGAGCTTGGTTATCGTTCTGTCAGCACCTTTGAAGAAGTTGGGAGCAGAATTTGAACGATAATAACATGAACATGAGCATGAGCAGCTTTCAAGTACTCGGTACGTAGGAGTATGGACGATACAGTCCCAGTACTGCCTGACTGCCAAACGCCGGTACACCCGCTCAATAGTTCTTCCGATCCGGACCTCGACTGTTTGAATTTCTCCAACCGCCAAAGCAACGAACCAACCGCGCCAGGCTCTACTACATACACGAAGCGACAGCAAACCCTACCTCGACCGTACCACCAAAACTCGGTGCAGCGCACACTTCCCTTCACCTCTTACTTAGACGCCCCAAAGAGTCGAATACAAAGCGCGACAACTCCCACCCCCAAACCGCAACCATGCCCCAAGCCCAACCCGAACTAAAAAAGGTAGAGTCCGCAATCCCATCCGATGCCCCACGATCACAAACTAACACACCTCCACTTCATTGTAGTATATGGAAAAGCGCCTCTTCGTGCAACTGAACGGGAACAGAAAAGTCATCGGCATTCTACGTGGCTATGATGTACGTACTATGGAAGGGTGGAGGGCGTCCTGAAGTTTTCTCCCTCCCCCACCTACCCACCCACAACTCTCTCCATCTTTCCGCTCTGCGGGAAAGAAAACCAGAGATAAAGAAATTCGAAGAGGACGAGGCTGATTATATTCGTGCGTCTAGGTGTTCCTGAATATTGTGCTCGACGAGGCGGTTGAAGAGAAGGCAGGTGGCGACAGAGAGAGACTGGGCATGGTTGTGATTCGAGGCAATTCCGTGGTTATGCTCGAGGCGTTGGAGAGGATGGGGGATGATCGACGATAGATGGGGTGGGTGAGCTAGACGGTGGACGACATCACGACGAGGTCGAGCACCTTGAACGAAGAGGGCTGGCCGGCAAGCCAGCCAGTCCAGAATCTTCCTTTTTTTGCGGGAACGGCATCTGCGTCACACGCAGCACGAAGGACGACGGCTACTGATACAAGATTACGTACGGGGGGAGCGTGCTATCTTGGGGATATCGCTGCAGGAGCTTTCTGCCCCGGGTCCGTGTAAGAGAACACTTCCTCACCTCCACGACCGACCGAACGACCGCGAGAGATGCCCGCCATCTGCCCCCAAGAAACGGAAAGACGTTTTCTGTTGTCAGAGACTCGAAGTCAATCTCAAGACGAAGGACTCCCCTGCGACGGACCCTTATTCACCTTCAAAGTCGGGATCTTCAACGTAATCTTTCTTTGAGGCTCTCCAACCGGTGTCTGCACCTGTTGGCCCTGCTGCATCGTAAAACTCGGCTGTCGCTGTGGCGCTGGCTGGGCTGTTGGTGGAGGCGGTGTGGGACTCGGGTTACTTAGTGAGATACTTGGCTGACGATTCGGACCACTGGTGTTCTTGTTGAGTTTTATCTTCAGCCTCGGAATGGTGGGCCGTGCTTGTGCTTGTGCTTGTGGTATAACCACCGGAGGTGCAGTTGGTTTCCATTTTGGCACCAGTTTCATGCGGACTTTGCTGGTTTCTGAGAATTTGAGCTTGCCCTGCAGAGAAGGACTGCGTTAACCTGATGCCCGGTATGAAGACAAAACAAACGCCGGAGAGAACTTACCTTGCCTAAGCCCTGCACCTTCCAGTAGCGGGGCAGCCTTAGTGTGACCTTCATCTCGTTGATCGGATCGTAGAGCAAGCGGCAGAAGTCCAGTAATATCTGTAAATCCTCCAGTGTGATCTGGTCATAGCAGATGGCATTCCAAAGTGCCGCTTGAAGAGATTTATGTGTGCCGAGCTCTCCTTTCAATGCTTTCACTGCAGCTTCCAAGTTCTGTCGCCTAGCGAGTTCCTCCTGTCGTTTCGAAGCATCGTCTTCCTCAATTGATGCCCCTTCGATGACCAGACCTTCAGCGGCGGTAGGTCGAGCAATGGTGCTCTTGTCACCGATAGCTCGCCGACCAAGCACGACGCCAAAGGCACGTTGTAGGCTTTGACGGATATATGGCGACGGGTCAGCCACCATACAGTACAGCGCATACCGCAAAACCGCCGGATTATCGAAGATTCTGGGCGTAAGAAGAGTTGCATATGCCGTTTGGCGCAACATGTCGTAATTGCCCGGTCTGGTGTACTGCAGGAAGTGTAGCGGTGAGAAAGTTCCGATCCCTGCAGCCGCAAGCATAGCCTGGCACTCCAATGCAGTCCGAGAGTACAGGTTCTGGTAGGAAGATGTCCACTCGTCCATTCTACGGTAACGGTCGATCTCCTCCAGAAACTGGCGTTCGAACTGCTTCAGCTCATGAACTTCATCCTCGAGGTCGAAGTCTCCGATCACATCCCGCTCAGTGTAATGTGGCCGCGCAATAGCCGCGTCGGTCAATGCTTTCATCAATCGAGCGATGTAATGCGCATCGGAATAATCGTTCACCGAGTTGTCGTTGAACTTCAACTTATCGAGCAAGAAATCTCTGACCTCTTTGGGTGTGTGCCCTCGAGCGTCGCGGACTTTGGCGATGGCTTCCACGATCTCGCACTGCACCATGTATAACAGTTGGTCTGAGAAATCGTTGGGTCGAGTCATTGTCGAACCGCGATCTGTGACACTGAACAGCTCTTCAAAGGCTTTCTTGAGATGGTAGAAGCCGATATTGTTGACCTCTTCTGCTGCATGTCTGACCAGGGCTTTAGCTGCAAGTGCCCGAACACCATGGAAATATCGGCGATCCATCAACGTCCGTACAATAACGGAGGACATGGTTGCGTGAGGTGGAAATCTCGAGATGGTCCGGATGGACTCGAGATGCGCGACGACATCTCGATCTTGCTGTAGCTGGGACACGTACATGTATCCCGGCATGGCGAGGTTTATTGTGCAGATCCATTCGAAGTCTGCGTCTAGTCGAATCCATTCGTAGGACTCCATATTCATTTTGTCTTCTTCCTCCTGAGTCCACTCCTGGATTCGCCACTTTGCAATCTCCTCCTCTGTCTGCAGTACATCGCCTAGGCAATAGACTAGAGCGTCGTTCTCCTCGTCCGCTTGCTCAGCTGCAGCTTTAGTACTCGCTCGGGCTCTCTGCTTCTTGCTCCTTTTGAGACGTTTGTACTTCGTATTATACGGGACCTCGAAGGTGGTGCTGGGGTCCTTTATCTGCACAATGTGCTCGTAGGGTGTGCCGTCTGCCTCGTGGATCCGAATCGTCATGGGGCCAGTGAATACCTGCTGAGGTTCCGCGGCCCAGATTCCATGGAAATCCTCATGGACTTCCCGCATGAAGAATTCGGGGTTTAAATCTCGAGTTGTCTGTCGATCATTTTGTTCTTGTTGGATAGTCATCTCTACCACGAGTTTCTTCTTGTTGAATCTCTGTCGGGCAAAAAAGCGAGGGCAGCCTGCTCCCTTGACCCATTGTCCAAGGAAGTCATCTATTTTCTCGTGACCCATGCGTTCTGTGGTTTTCTGGAACAATTCTGTTGAGAGGGCGTTGTTCTCAAGATCCCCTGTTCGAGCTCTTGTAAGAATCTTCCCAAGGATACCGGGCATTTTCGAAGTGCCTTCTCTTTTTGCGATGCGGCGATCTAGAATGAACAATACTACTGGCGCTTTGATGGCAATGAAGTCGTATGCTGAAGCGTCAACATGAAACATGGCGCCCATGTCGTAGATCGAAGGGCGATTGATGTCCAACTCCACAACACTATCTGCCTGATGTTTGATGTAAGCCCGGTATTCGTTGTTGCCCGAGAGTTCTCTCATGAAGAGGTTCGTGATGAAGTAAGCACCTCCGATAATAACCCAATTGTCTTGGGGACTGGCCGCGATGATATTGACGCCAATCCATTGAGACACAATAGCGTGCACTAAGGTTCGAGTGACTTCTTGTGCTGGGTCAATGACTTCTTCCGGATATAGAAGTCGAGTGCTGCAGACTGTTATCCCTGCGAAGACAAATGTTTCAGCTGGTGCGTCCTCGACGAAGCACATGGCATAAGATTTGACGGGACAAGAGATGTACTTTTGTACAACGTAGTCCATGGCCATGGTTGTCGGTAGACAAGTGTTCTTGGTTTCCTCTGCTCGGCCAGGCAAGCAGTACGCTAAGACTTCGACCGCATTGCGGCCAATATCCTCCACTTGCTGTGCATCTCGGAGCTCGCTCAAGTTGACCAGCTCGAAGGGTCCGATTGCGAAGCCAATCTGCTGCGGCGCTAATTGTTGAGAGCAGGAAAAGGAGATGGTCTTCAGAGATGGGTCATGTTTGTCCAAGATCTCATCGGTAAGCTCACCCGAGCATATCACCACCATATCCCTGCTCTCATAGCTTTGGCGAGCGGGGTCTTTATTCACGAAATCTTGGCTGCCTGCAGCAGGGTCGGATGAAATAGCCTGGTTGATGGCGTCACCAACAGTCCTGGGACATTTGATAGAAATGTCCCAAGTACAGCGACTATTAAGTTTGTCGACGCAGGGAAACAGAGATGAAGCGCCGCCCACGCCCAGCTTGGTTCGAGTGTACGCGTGTGGCCACCGGCCGCTCCCTCGCCTGCCAGAGGAAAACTGCAGAGTTTCCCTGGCGTGGCACGATTCGAATTCGATAACGACTGTCAGAGGTGTAAACTGGGCTGCTGTTGCGTCTGCTAGTGCTTGGGTGACTTCGGTGGCGGAAGCGCCCTGGGTTTGTGGATCTGTGATCTTGATTGTGCCTGCAGCCTGCGTGTGCACTTCTGCGACGTTGACAGGCACAATCCGCACTTTCTTGGGGAGAGTGATGATAATATTAGGCTCCAACTCAGCACCGATCGAACCCGCAATCTTCTCCGCGAGTAGATGATGTTGGTGAACTGACCCGGAAGCATGTAACCTGAGCTGGTCGCAGGGATCATCATGCTGTACTGCAGAAGGTGGTATGCCGTTCACCAAGACCTTGTTGATCGTACATTGTCGGCCATGCAGGTTGATCTCTTTAAGATCAGAGGAGTTAGGGTAGATGGTGATCTCTGTCCTTCCGGTGACCTCCTGGTTGAAATTTATTTCCAATTCAACTTTCTGATGTGCGACGGTGAACGTGGGCTCTCGAGCGACCAGGGGCTGCTCCTCCTGAGACTCCATCGCAGGTTCATGAGATCCGAAGTAAAACTATCGTGAATCATGGTCATCCGCACATCCACCTCATATCGACGTAGTTCATCTGGGGATTGAGACTCGCCGAGGACGCCTACTCGGATCCAAGTGACGCGGCGCCGATGAGCCTTCTCCGAGATTTGATGCAAGACTGATGATGGAAGAGCCAGAGAATGGAAACGCGAAGGAGATTCATTGGCGCCGTGCCGGATTCGTCGCGTCACCAGCGCCGAGCGAGTGCAACGTAAGCGACTGACTACGGAGAAGCGCAACCCCGCAATAGGCAGGCGCTTCTCCTCCAAGTGCCTCCTTTCCCACATTTTGGTGATGATCCTTCAGCTCTTTCTGTTGCAGCACATGATGGAGAGCTCATTGCAGTTTTCTCTATGCTGTATGTGCATCATCTAGACCGACTCAGGCATGACTTAGACATAGAGAACTCTTTGCTGGCGGCCAATTAATTTCTGTTCCTCCCCACACATTCTCTTCAGTTTTTTTGCCGCGTACGCAACACTCGGCAATATCGACGGTACAGCCATGGCAGGTAGGCCTCCGCCATCAGGCAGCGACTGGTCCTAGGAACCAAGCTCCAGGACTAACATTCTCTCAATAGCCGATCCTCTCTCAGACGAGGCGATGGCCCATCTGAAAACGTACAAATACCAAAGCGTGGACAAGTCATGGATATCCAACCATATCCTTCGACACTACGTAGGTTCTCTGTGAAACACTACGTGGCACGAAATGACTTACAACCATATAGTGGAATGCGGCCGTCAAGCTACTGCCTATGTGGCTCGCTCCGAATATGGTGACGCTACTCGGCTTTTGCTGTATCCTCTTCAACGTCCTGTTGGTGCAGATCTTTGTACCAGACCTAGTCGGTCCAGCACCGGCATGGCTGTGCTACAGCTTCGCGGCCGGGCTCTGGCTTTACTCAACGATGGACAATATTGACGGCAAACAAGCCCGCCGAACGGGTACTTCTAGCGGCCTTGGTGAGCTCTTTGACCATGGTATCGATTCTCTCAATTGTACACTTGGCAGCCTCCTTGAGACAGTCGCCATGGGCCTGGGACCCAGCAAGATTGGTGCTTTCACGGCGCTTGTGCCCTGTCTACCAATGTTCTTTTCCACCTGGGAGACATACCACACGCATACCCTCTTTCTCGGGGCGTTCAATGGCCCTACCGAGGGCCTCATCCTCGCTTGTTCGTTCATGGTCATCTCTGGCTACTTCGGCTCTGAGGTTTGGCAGCACCGGGCTGCCGATTATGTCGGCTTCGATAAGTATCTTGGTGACATGGTCTTCATTGACCTCTGGTTGCCCGTCGTTTTGGGTGCATTCCTCTTCGCTCACCTGCCATCGTGTGTCATCAACGTCTACCGCGCCCGGAAGCAACAAAACCTCCCGCTCTGGCCTGTCTTTCTGGAGTGGATACCCATGATCATATACACAGCCTCGATCTGTGCATGGTGTGCCTCTCCGTACTCCATTCTCTTGCGGGAAAATCATCTGGTTATATTTTGCCTTACGCTGTCATTTGTGTTTGGACGTCTTACCACCAAGATCATTCTCCACCACCTCACCCGCCGACCATTTCCTTACTTCACAGTGGCGCTGGTTCCGCTCGCCATTGGTGGGATCATGGCATGGCTACCCTTATTCGGCTTTGAACCAATTCCAGCCCAGTACGAGAGATGGTACATCTACGGATACTTTGTGTTCGCGATGCTACAGTACTTTGTCTGGGCGGTCAGGGTCGTTAATCGCATCTGCGAGGTGTTAGACATCAACTGCTTGACGATCAAGAAAAAGAAGCCGATCGATGAGAAGGAGAAGCCAGCATTCGTCGGGAAGGAGTCGAAGACCAAATCCGTCGGAAACGGAAAAGTAACAGGCTCGAAAAAGGAGTTGTAGGGCGACTTGGCACCTGGGTGGCTCATAATTCCCAGAGAGAAGAGCTTGCTGAATGCCAGTGCCCGCAAGAGAATGGAAAAGCAGAGACGACGACGCAGCTCATGGCTGGGGTGGCGACCACGGCTGCCTTCATGGTGCGTTGTCTCTGAGGGCATCTTTGTCGTTTCCTTCTTGGGGGTCTTGGTTGTCTACTTCGTGGTGTACACTACCGAGTTGGTGGGCACCTTCAAAAACACTGCTGAGCAGTGGTTCATCTGAGGCGGAGTCCATCAGACGGAGTCAAGGCGTCCACTTGGTGAAAGGTCTGCCAGGTGTATTGGCAAGAAGCGGAAACCCTGACACCTTGGGGTGATATCGTGGTTACCAGGACAAAAGTCAATTATGCCATGAATGCATATTAAATGTCATCTCCGTGGTAGCTGGTCTTTCTTCATTCCCTTGACTTACAGATCATATCCTCCATCTACAATAGTAACCTCGATTCTCACCCAAATCAAGGTGAGACGCATGGTCTGGTATGGCATTGCGGCGCGAGAAGCGACCAGCGGAGCATCCTTTGGAGCTTCTGTACTGTATCAAGTCTTCTTCCGGCTCGCTTAAGTCACCTCACATTGGGTTCTTTTCGTTACGTGGTATGCATAAACCCCCGGTACGCAGAGATGTGCCTCCACGTTGAACACTGCGAGGGTGCGGTTCAACCTGTCGATCCAAGAGAAGATTTTCGGTGAAGATTTCAGATATACCTCAGCAGTGGGTGTGCACTTTCCATATCTGCAAGAAGACAGACGATACTATACACACGGAGCCTCCCATGCTATGCCAGCCAGCGGTCTCCATGACATTATTCGGGCTGCTGATCTTGATGTTTCTGCCTCAGACTGTCGACATCGAACCCGATGAGCTCGGCCTTCTCGACGATCCTTCTGGCCTTGCCCTCCACGGGCGCATCGATCATCTTGCCATCCATGCTCCACGCGCCCTTGCCCAACTCCTCTGCTCTCTTCTGGGCGATGACAATCCTGACCGCCCACTCCACCTCCTCCCGACTCGGGGAGTATATCTTCTGCACCGTCGCCACCTGACTCGGATGGATGCATTGTTTGCCATTATAGCCCATTCGTTTGCCCTCTTCGCATTCTCTCTGTAGTAACGAATCGTCCCCTTCACCTTTATACGCCGTGGCGACCAGGTCGATGGTCGAGGGCAAGTTATGCGCCCGCGCGGCCGTGGCGATCGACTGCCTGGCGAAGAGCATTTCCGTCAGGGATGGGGTCCGCGTGATGCTCATGTCGAGCGCAAAGTCCTCGGCCGCGAAGACCAAGCCCTGCAGAAGGTGCGGCGCCGCCTTGCAGATCTCATTCAGGTTCACGAGCGACCTCGCACTCTCGATCAAGGCCAGTATCGAGATCTGGCCCTTTTCGTGCAGAAAGTCTCGCGAACGCGAGTGCGCGAGCACATCGCTGATGAAGGTCAAATCACTCGCGCTTTCCACCTTGGGGACGACCAGCGTCGTCAGGTTCGGGGACTTGACCACCTCTTCCAGATCCCCCAGCGCGAGACCCGACCCCACGCTGTTTATGCGGACTGCCCGTTCTTTGATCCCGCTGGGGATCTCTGTGTCGAGGGCTTTGCGGACGGCGTGTCGCGCCTCGGCCTTTTTGGCCGGCGTGACGCTGTCTTCGAGGTCGTACGCTATACAGTCGGCGGTGAGGGTGCGGGATTTGTCCAGGAAGCGTTGGGAGGAGCCGGGCACTACGGGTGAGTGTTAGTTGGTAAGGCAGGGGGTCAGACTGAAGTGAGAGCGGTGACTTACCGTAGAGCATCGCCCTGCGCAGGACGTTCTTCGCTGCCATGGTTGGACTGGAGCTGCAGGGCCTCAGTGGTCTGAACCAAGCTTGCCTTCTGGAAAGGGCGCTTTTCTGCTTCAAAGGAAGACACTCGTCTAGGAGCTCGCTGACCTCATTTATTGTACTCTATAGTAACCACTCGGGCCACTCCACTCAGACACCGCTTCCTTCGCGACGGGGCTTCACTGGCATCTCCAATGCGGTTGAAAGATGCGGGGAAAGCAGGAGCGACATCGGCCAAGAGGTCAGTTTCAGGTCAGTTCAATACGGATGCGGAGTTGATTTCGTTTCACCAGACAGCGTTGCTCCCGATTTGGTTTACGCGGTGGAAGGTTTCAGTGCTCATTACACATCATGTGTACGGCCGCCTGTGCAGTAGCAGAGTGAGAAAGCTTCAAATGACAAGTAAGAACTTTCGACTAAGTTACTCCGTTCCAGAGTCTGTATGGGTGTTTTTCATTATGGAAGAATGGGAAATGGCAGACAATCCTGGAAAGGACATGCCCCCATATTTGATGTTGCTCAAACCGGCGAACCATGTCACAAATTCGTCTCTGTCATCGAGCCCCGTAAGTAACATCATTTGTGGTAGTGAATACGTGCACACAGTCAGTGAGAAGGTCCCGGGGCAATGAAGCATCTCCACCCAGCCGTCTATGCTGTCCGCCTCTCTTGCCCAGCGGTCTCCTTGTCAGCTTCCAGGCGCGGCTCCTGCGTCTTCACTGCTACTGTGGCAGCCCACTTGACACGAGAAGCAATGTGGCGCTTCTTCCAAGTGATCTTCTCCTCTCCTTGTAAGGTAGCAACTGTCGGAGCTTCTGGCCGGTTGAAGTGCCGGAGCTGAAGCTTTAATCCTGAGATGATGCGATAGTGGTGACTCTCCACGGTAGGAAACACCCGGGCCGCGGAAGCTTCAGGCGAGCAAGGAGGTTTTGGTGTTCGATTGCCGAAAGCTCGAATCTCGGACAGTTGAAAGATTCCCATGCATGACGGCCATTGGTGTCCAGGAACAAAGCAGGGATCGCGTGACTGTTTCTGCAGTTGTCAAAAATTCCTGTGTCTGTTTTCGGACGGTCGAAGAATTCCTGACGGACGAAGACCATTGATGCCCATTAAAGGCCAGCCGGCCCCCTCAGATCGAGTTTCCGTTCCACAGGTCGCACTTGTTCCCATATCGAGCATCGAAGTTTCAACTCCGCCAAGCTTCCTTAGCATTATATATGAACAGTCGGTTCTTCGGCAGCACACCCAAAAGTTCAAAATCCCTCCTGCAACCCATACAGAACCTTCGCTGGACAACGACATGGCTTCCGGAACGTCTAAATGGTCTGCTGGGTCGAGCGCCCCAATTCAAGTCCTCGCGCACGGTATGACTGGCCACATGTCGTACTTCGCTGGGAGGCCGCTGTCTTCTCCAAATCCCGATATCTCGCGGGTTCTCGAAACCAAGTACGGCATCAAAGCTGAACTCAAGGCAGATGGCACCGAAGTTTTCAAAATCACAGCAGTCAGTTCTGTTCCTCAGCCTTCGACCGCTCAGCCGACGGAGAGGTAGTATCGTTACCGCGTGATGCCTGATTGGCAGACCACGTCCTTGTGGTACAACGTGGACAACCTACCAGACGACGACCCTGTTGTTGAGCTCGACGTTATTAAAGACCGATATCCCCAGATCTATCCGTTTCACCTGAAATGGGTGGACATTCTCGAGAGGCAGTATGCACGAGAGTACGGGCCCCGTGGAGACAGCGACGACGACGCTCTAAGTAGAGAGCAGCGTACTGCAGTGAGTTATTACAGTCATCACATCCATTAGCATGCTGGGAAGTAAAATTTAGACCGTCTTCTTACGCCTTTGCAGTCGAGGTTGCATGTAGCCGCCAAAAATGTCTCATGAGAGAATGATCCGTCCACACTTGATTGAACCGAGTGATTTGACGCTGATGGTGAATGTGGCTACGCAGCTGATAGGGACTCCATGTTGTCCTATTGGCCGTAACAATTGGCTTGATTCTCACAGGCCGGTCCGGGATTGCTTTAAAGAAATCTTGGAGGACCAAGTTTGGGGTTTAGTCTCTGAAGTACTTCTGGGCAATCCCACACGCACAAGCCCAGAACTTCTGACCGGCCTCTTCACAGTAAGAATCCAACCACAGGAATGACTTCATAACGTCCGTGACGGCGGGCCATTCGTTCGACTCTAGCTTCACCACATCCTGGTACTCTAAGAACCCGACGAAACTCTGCAACAGCTTGCCTAGCTTGCGATTGCCGAATGATTTGTGTGCACACATGAAACCCCAGCCCACGACGCAGAGGAACAATTCTGGATGTTTTGCAGGGATTGCCAGCTCCACCGCGTTGTAAAGAATGTGTTCAATCTTGTGGGCCAACCGTTCATGTATCTTGTTTTCTGGTATCATGGGTACGATTGCGAAGACGGCATATGCCAACAAGATGAGTCGACACATCTCGGATATTGTGTGCTCCGGCTCAAGAACATGATTGGTCCCAGAGGCAGGGAGCATCAGGACATCGTGGAGCACACACCAGCGAGTAAACTTCACAAGCGCAACGTTAGGTGTTCCCAGACGCTGTTGCTCTGTCGGAAGATTGTAACAACGGATCAATTGGTCGAAGTCAGCCGAGAAGATACTTGCGTGGTCGGCGATCTCGATGAGATGGTCAAGGGAGGTGTAAGTGCCGAGTAACTCGTGAAAGCCACATGTGCGCTCTTTGAGCAATGTGCAGGCAGCGGCATCGGCCTTGTGGGTTCTTAGGCTAATGGAGTATTTTGTTGGCGCCAGTAGATCAAAATGAGGAGGCTGCAAGTTCTTCCATGAGGCATAGATGTCGTACCTATTCACGTCAGCAAAGTCGAATCACATCCCGAAGGCACATACAGCTGGATACAAATGGCCAAGCTTCTTAGACGGATCGATCGAAGCCCTCCCCGTTTGTCCACCAGCGAGTAGACGGCGTTCAGATGCTCCGAGCCGGTGTCCATGGCGGAGTAGTATTCAACGCCATGCACATGAGGCACAAAAGGCAGGCGCAGATCTCGACGCTTGGCCGAGTCTGTACCCTTGAGTTTCTCGCCGGTCCCGTGAGAAGCTAGAACAATCATACTCAGGAGAGTCTCCTCAGATACCATTTCACCGTTCTGGCTAATGTCCTCCACCAACGCTTCGATGGCCTTCGTCTTGTAATATAGTCGGAGCTGCTCGTTCTGCTTCGGAACTCCAAACGAACCGTGTTGATATGCGTCGTGAGTGGCACCGGCGAATATCACTGCATACCATGCTTGAGGGGATTTCATAACGGACTGCATAATCTCGGCTTTGGGCGCGTTCAGACCAGCTCCGTCATCAGAGAGGCGAAATTCCGACCATTGATACGAGATAGCATGATCTAACATCTCATGGACGTAGATTGGGACGTCGGAAATGCAGCCAGTCTTCAACGGATCGGCGCGGCTCACACCAAGGAGCGTGTGCAGAGATGGCTGCTGCTCGACCTGGAGCTTCTCGGTGCTTTCCGTCTCCGTTGAGCCATGAGAGCCACCCCTCTTTGGCCTCCGCTGTCGCTGGCCACCCTCTGGGGACTGGCCTTTGTTCTTCGCTCTGCGCAACTTTGCATTTCGGTGGTATTCACGTGCGGCATGCTGGGTTCGTGTCACTCCGTCCTCAGAGGTGGTCGCCTGGGATTGGTTGCCACCATCATATGGTATAATGAGGATCTTCATTGCATAGGAACGCCAACTGAGGCAACCGTTTCGCTCTCGCAGTCTTGGGAACACTTACCAAAGTGGTGGAAACGTGGGCGAGGCAGCACCTGCTTCTTAAAAGGACGGCTACGTAATCATGGTGACGCCGCTGGTGAAGCTGTGGCTAAGCTTCGCTTTACACAAGAGGACGAACGTTGATTGGAGATTCTGCAAGCGATCTTCTCTAGCTGCTCAGAGCTGAAGTCGGTATGGCGACCCTGCATAAGATGATAGGCGCAGGTGTGCAAGGTATCGCCTACAGTTCCCCGACTAGGGGAGCGTGTACGGCTCGGGTGCTGTAGCCGATGGTCCTCAGCCAGCCATGAACGTAAGGCGAGGTCAGGATGAACCCCTAAAGAGTCCGGCAGATCTGGTTTGAAGATTGAATGAAGTAGAGCAGAAGAATGGCAGTTGGGGTAAGTATGGTGTGGTTGTACATAGCCATTGGCTGCTGCCGCTTGAAGACTTCCTCCCCATGTTCTTAGCCTTCCTCCCATGGAGGGCCTCAGATATGGCTAGTCGCTCTATCGCCATGGGAAATTTCATTTCTGGATGCCTTTTTGAGCTGACACCCTCGGAGAGACGGCAGCTTGCAGTGCGTTATTGCCATTGAGAGGCCATATACAGCAGAAGAGGATGGCATTGGTCGCAAGGGCAGTGTCGTTCATATTCAAGCTCAGCTTAATGACAAGGGAACATGGCACAACCAGCATCAAGCTATGTCCCACCGTTGACCAAGATTTGGACGGTTTCATCCACCGTTCGAAGTTCCCGCTGTACCCTTCCCCGAGAAGCCGACCAAAGATGCCGAAGTTTGAGGTTCTGCTCAATAACATTTTCCATTGCTCATCACATGAGACAAGGCAAAATGTTCCTCTATTGAATGCTTCCAAACGATGGGTCCCGGACACTGCCGCCGGCATCGCCCAGTCCAGCAACAGGCCGATTGTATGACCAGCCCGCAAACTGCTGTTGCATGGTCTGGGATAGAACAGGCCCCTCCACGTACGAATCCTTGGGCACCTCGGATGTGAATTCTTTGTCGAAATTAGCTGTATCTCGCGCATCAACCTGTCTGGGTTAGTAACAAGGTCTACTGGGACAGGAATATTGGCACTCACCACATTGGGTTTGAAGCTTGGCTCGTACTTCCTCTGCAGCAATTTCCTCCAGTCAATGCCGGCAAAGAAGTGATGAGCTTTGATTTCAGCTGCTCCACCAGCTCCCAAGCGACGCTCCGGGTTCCGGTCGAGTAGCTTCTGAAGGAGATCCTTGGCTGCAGCAGGTACAATTTCGGGGCCGGGGAAATGTAGAGGTTCTTGCAGAATCTTGCGGTACATTTCGTTGGTGTTCTCGTCGTAGAAGGGTGGCAGACCCGTAAGCATTTCGTACAAGAGGACACCGAGGGTCCACCAATCGACAGTCTTCGTGTAGCCGTGGCCAAGAAGCAGTTCAGGCGCGAGGTATTCAGGAGTACCGCAGAAGGTATTTGTACGGTCTTCGTCCTTCATATCCAGCTTGCACAGCCCGAAGTCGCAAAGGGCGATGTGCCCGGTATAATCCAGCAGGATGTTTTCTGGTTTCAGGTCTCGGTAGATGACTTTGAAACCATGCAGACATTCCAAAGCGCACAGCAACTCTGCAGTGTAGAATCTGGATCGGTTGATATCGAAACGCTGTTCTTTCTGTAGGTGGTGGAACAACTCTCCTCCGTTGACAAAAGCCAAGACGAAGTAAAGCTTGTCCGGTGACTGGAAAGAAAACTTGAGGGGTGTGATGAAGGGGTTGTTGATCTGCGCCAGCACCGATCTCTCCGCTAGTGTGTGCGCCACTTCAGACCGAGAGATGATGTGCGCCTTTCGAATGGTCTTGAGGGCGTAAATGCGACCTGTATCTTTCTTCATGACCTGCATGACTTTACCGAAGCTGCCTCTGCCGACAACTTTGAGGAGCTCGAAATCATCAATCTTGAGGCTGCCTTGACGGTTTTCGACATAGTTGACGCCAACCTTGATGGAGCCAGTACCGAATTGTATGTCCACCCAGTCGGCTCCAAGTTGACCAGCCTGCTTCTCCTGCGCATTGAAGGCCGTTTCAGCTTTCTCGTTATCCTTCTTGCTTTTCTTCGGGTCTGCAACGAATTGCCGAGCCTCCTCGAATCTCGGAGTGACCCTGGCGCCGCCGAGGAAGATATCTTCACTTCTACCCACGCCAGGTCTCGCAGCGGGGTTGCGCAGGTACAACTGAACGCTGAGCTCGCACACTCTTGACACGTCAAATTTGAAGGAGGTGTTATCTCCAGCCCACAAGGGATTCTCTGGCGTGCCTGATACAGCATCGACAAAGACTTGCAGCTTGTCAAAGTCGAGCAAAGCGTAAGGTAGGTACTTGCTGCTGTATCTTCCATGGATGGTCGGTGCTGCATTTATTCCAGCATGAGTTGACACTGGCCGATTGCTGGGGGCATATGATCCTGCCATAGAACCTGCGGCGTATGACGAACTCGGTCTGACTGAACCCGTTTGACCCGATCCATAGTGACTATTGAACACTGACTGATATTGTTGGGGCAAGGAGAAGCCTTTGCCTTCGTGAAGCGTCACTATCAGAATACCCGGCTTTGTGGTCTGGACCGGGGGTGAGGTGAGTTGCTCAGAGGCCGCTGCCGCAAGTTAGTCGGTGACGCCACAGCCAAAGACCCTCAATTCAGTCCTGAATTAGCGTACCTATTCCATTTGCTGAAGATGTACTGGTGTTGCTGTGGATTGTAGAGAGCTCAGGCGATTCGTGAGCAGGGGATGAATCTTCTGCCTTGACCGTCGAGGTAGATGTTGATCGACTCGAGCCACTGATCAGAGGGGCGAGGTGTGTTTCTTTCAGTTCTGCGCATTTATCAGTGACAGGTCCTCACAGGGGGGGGGGTTTACTTCAAATCACCTACTCTTGGTCAATTTCCACGACATCTTGGGCCGCTGCTTGTCTGTCCGATCTTTATCCTCGACAACAAGAGGAGGGCAGGACAGCTGATATGGAGGCAGATAAAGCCTAGTAATCAGAGATAAAGTGTTGTTGGGTGGTGCAGGCTGAGTCTGAGAGTTGTTGTTGACCGACAATATCAACAAGTGCGCAGGCGGCGAACGGTGAAAGGAGGGGCTGCAGCTGCGAATGTGACTGAAGGTGAGTGAAGGCGAAGGCAAGACGAGGGTGAGTATAAGGAGCGTTGACGAGGGCGGCGAGTGTGAATGTCTCTGGGTGAGGCGGAGAATCAAGTTGCTGATGAATAGCAGAAAGATCGCGAGATCTCCAGGGACACTCACTTGTGTTTTGGTGGACTATAGGTGACACACACCTTTACAGTCTGTGTTTCGGGGGAGATTCACGAGGTGCGGGTGGTGATCCTGCCGCCGAAAGTACCCCACCAAAAGACACCAGTGCGCTGAAAGTTCCAGTGAGTCCTGTGCAAGTTTCCAGTTTGGGGCGCAGGCTGCTGAGTTCATCAAAGGGTCCAGGCGGCGAATTCGCTGGAGTGCCGAGCCCGCTATTGGGGGATTCAGCTTTGATCACGTGATCCAGGCTGAAACCCAAGCAAGAATGGCTCCTTCCGCTGGTGGTGGCGGGTTTCTCCCCAATTTCAACGTCCGTCATACAACAACCACCCAACGACCCCTGCCTGCACCACCAATATCCCCTCCGGAGACACCAGAGAGACTCGCAAGATCTTCAAGACCCGACAGAAGTACTAGAAAACGAAAACGCGTTTGTTATACCATCGAAGTTTGGGACTCCGAATCTGATCGCTCCCCATCACCCCCTGCGCGGCGTCATCGAGCCCCACCAGTTGACTCCTCTTGCGACAACGCGACAATCCCTCCTGGATACGCACAATACCTATCCACAGACTCCGAGTCTGAAGAAGATGCTCGTATTGAACCGAGCATGGGCGTAATAAGGAAGAATGCGGCCTCTCGTGGGGGTGATGGCGGTACCAAGTACCATTGTGATGTCTGCTCCATCGACATCACGTCAACGGTCCGCATCGCATGCGCCAATCCTGCCTGCCGAGAGTACGACCTATGCGTGCCGTGCTTCGCACGCGGAGAGCATTCAAAATCGCACGATCCTCGGACACATGAGTATCATGTAGTCGAGCAGAACTCGATTCCCATTTATACCGAGGACTGGGGCGCCGACGAGGAATTGCTTCTGCTCGAAGGATCAGAAAAGTACGGCCTTGGTTCATGGGCGGATGTGGCAGAGCATATTGGAGGATACCGAGAGAAGGACGAGGTCCGCGACCACTACATCAATACTTACATCAACAGCTCATTGTTTCCCCTACCTGAATTGGCCGATCCTGCAGACACACGACTATTCCAACGGATACCCAAGGATGAGTTCCAGGCTCGGAAGAAACGGCGCATCGAAGAACGCAAGGAAGTTGCAAAGGCAGCACCTCCTGCAACCCCTAAGCAGAAACCTACAGCCTCAGTGCCCGCTTGTCATGAAGTGCAGGGCTTTATGCCCGGCCGTCTGGAGTTCGAGACTGAATTTGCCAACGATGCTGAAGAAGCTGTGCAACACATGACCTTCGAGCCCGGCGACGGCCTTGATCCAGTGACGGGGCAGATGGATGAAGAAACCACCTTGAAAATGACAGTCTTCGACATCTACAATTCCAGATTAAAAGCCCGCACTGATCGAAAGCGAATAATATTCGAACACAACTTGCTGGAATACAAGAAGAACCAGCTGTTGGACAAAAAGAGGACAAAAGAAGAAAAGGACTTGCTCCACAAAGCCAAACCTTTTGCCCGAATGATGAACCACGATGATTTCGAAGCCCTAAATCGAGATCTTCTCCTGGAGCACAACCTTCGCATTGCTATCTCACAGCTACAGGAATGGAAGCAGATGGGCATCAGCGACTTGCGGGGTGGCGAAAAGTACGAGGCTGACAAACAAGCTCGAGCGCTCCGCAATCAACCCCAAGGTCAATTTGACAGGATGCCTCAAATTCCCAAGAAGGGCAGCCAAATCCAGCAACCTGATCTGCCCACAGAGGCATCAAAGCTGACGACGCCGGAACTGCCTCTCCGATTCCAACGGAAGCCGAAGACAGTACCTCAGTTCACCGATACTCAACCAGTTGTGCAGAACGATTTTGACAAACTTTTCGCAGAGGCAAATGGGCCTGATATTTCTGCAGGCCCTAAACCTAAGATGCGCTATGTCGTTCCGCCTCTGACTGGCACAACCCCATGGAAGATGGAGGAAGACAAAACTTATGCTCCCGACCTCCAACTACTAAGCGAAGAAGAGATACAGCTCTGTAACACACTCCACATCCGACCCAAACCATATCTTGCGCTCAAAGAAGGCTTGCTGAAAGAAGCAATGAAACAAGGCGGGCATATGAAGAAAAAGGAGGCTCGCGGAGTTTGCAGGGTGAGTGAATATCGTGGCCTGTAAGTGGCTTGACTAACGAGTTCCTTAGATTGATGTCAATAAAGCCAATCGTATATTTGACTTTATGATACACTCGGGCTGGATTGCCAAAGCATGAAAGGAACCCGAAGGGTCAATATACATTTTCGCAAATCAAGAGTTGTGGTAGCGCTGGAGTGAAAGATATGCTTTCGGAGTCACCAGCGTTTTAATCCACGACAGGCAACGCTATATCATAGCTAGCTATTGGAAGCGCCTGTAATGGGCAAAAGAACAGCGATTGTCTTCGTGCTGTACTCGTATCAATTCACAGTCACGTGACAGCGCGAAACGTCAGCGTTGCCGGGGCTTTAGCACTGACGTCATCGTGGTCGGGCTGGCTCCCAAAGAAAATAAGACTGAAGTGAGCAACATGAAAGGAACGAGAAACCACACACTCTCTGTACTCCTGTTCTGCGCTTGAAGACACTCAACTGCTCTCTCAAGCTGCAAGGCTGCCACCAGTATAGATAGTACAGTTGCGTTATGCGTCAGTGGCGGAGGATCCGTGCTGAATGCAGAGCTCCATCGAGACACTCTTGATCCCAATGCCCATTCCTGGACCCCTCCTGCCGGTCTGTCTGATCGCCTAACTGACTGGCTTGTTCAGAAAGAGGACATGAGGCACATGCATACCAGATCGGCGTCCGCTTTTACCGTACTTTAAGGCGGTCAAGCACTAAAAGTGCTAAAATTGCCAATGCCGTCATACTCAGGATGCCTGCCTGTGCTCTGATACGAGGAGATGATTGACAGATGTCCTACAAGGTCTAAGTTCCTCCCAAAGTAAGCGAAACCAAGACTTTGGCGTGTGATCTTCTGTTGATATGTGGCGTCATTTGTCTTGCTTTGGGCAAGGCTTCCGATCCCTTCATTTGTGAGCCTCACACTCGTTTCTACGTCACACACGCGCCCAAAACCTGATTCCAGGACAACCACCACTATCAGTTGCACCAGTTGGGCTGTGCAGTTATATAACGTTACCGAAGCTCATTGCAAGAGCGCCAAACCTTCTGAATTCTCTTACCCCAGTTCCCCAATCCACAAACAAACTACCACCTTTCACACTCCAACGAACATGCCTCTCTTCGGCCACAAGAACACGGCTCCTGAGCCAACTCCCACACACGCACATACAACAAAGCCCAGATATTCAAACTCGTCCGCGGATAGCAGTACTCGGAGAGGTTTCTTCAGCCGCCGCCGATCCTCGTCACTGTCCTCCTCGGATCTAGACAACCGGAACAACCGTCATGGAAGCAACAAGCTTTCCCACGGCTCAACGCGCAATTCAGGGGGGCTGTTCCACCGCAATCACGAAGATGCATCCATCATTGCGGCCCGAGAGCGAGTGCTCTCAGCAGAGACTGCGGAAAGAGAGGCAGACCGAGCACTCATTCAAGCCAGAGCTGCTGTACAAGAGGCAAGAAACCATGTCAAGGTGCTTGAGCGTGAAGCTGAAGAGGAGTATGATCTTATTTCACCCTCTGTAAATTCGGTTCGACACTGACACGTCACGCTAGGGCTCGTCTTGCGAAGATCAAGCAACAACAAGCCAAGGACATCGGAAAGAGAGCGAAGCCTCTTGGACGTGAGTGACATCTTGACTGCACTCTTGATCAGTGCCAGTACTAATATTGGATTCCTTTCAGGACATGACCGTTACTGAATGAGATAATGATGCACAAAACGAAACCATAGAGGCGATGGCCAAGTAGACTGCCTGCTTGTCAGATCTGTTGAGCGACTGTAACAATACTCTCCTAGTTATCCTCTGTATCAACGATAGTGGTGTAACATTAGCGTGTTGTTTGTATGAGGAACAGATGGAAGAAAATGATGAATTCCGACTCACATTGTGGTGAAATTCCCCACATCTTCATTGACATTGATTGGTCCGAGGGCGCTGATATCTGTTATCGGGTTGGAGTGGCTGCAACCGCGGCCACAAAGCCGCCTGCCCTTTCCTCCGGAATCTCGATTTTGTCGAAGTTGCAGGCCCATGCCGAGTACTTGTTGGGCAACAGCTGCCCGCTCCCAGCACCAACACGTCTTTGCAATCTTGTGATCCTCGCAGTTTCTTCTCATCCCTTGAACCTCATCTTCGATGCCATTACTCTGACAGCCGTCCTGTTCAGGCCCGGAATCATGGCGAACCCGTCCGTCGTGTGGCCCCGCGCCGCCCGCTCTGCATATCGCGTCGGTCAACGGCAACCGCTCCTACGAAACGAGCTGAGTCGCATGTGTAAGAGATGTATCTCTACCGCAGCACAGCAGAGCGATCCCACCGGTCGCACCACCCCACCATTACGAACGTTACAAGAACAAGCATCGTTTGTAAACACAAAAGAGCGATTTAGCCGACGGCACATTGGCCCTTCTCCTGAGGATGAAGCGCAGATGCTCAAGAAGCTGGATCCGCCAGTCAAGGATCTTGATGACTTCATACATCAGTCCCTACCACCCGGAATTCGACAGAAGAACCCTACCATCATTTCACGCGGAAAACAGAACAACATCCAGGGTCAGCAGGAGGGACAAGTGCGGAGTGAGTTGCAGGCCCTTGGAAGGCGGAACAGGTCCTGGCACAACTTCATAGGCAGTGGGTATTATGGTACAGTACCCCCTGCGGTCATCATCAGGAATGTTTTGGAAAACCCCGCTTGGTACACAAGCTATACACCATACCAGGCCGAGATCAGCCAGGGCCGCTTGGAATCGCTTCTGAATTTCCAAACGCTTGTGACAGACCTTACAGGGCTTGCAATAGCAAATGCCTCCGTTCTCGATGAAGGCACCGCCGCCTCCGAAGCAATGACCTTGTCCATGAATGCACTTTCAACTGCTCGACTGCGGAAGCCAGGAAAGACGTTTGTCGTTTCCAATCTCTGCCATCCGCAGACAATCGCGGTTTTGGAATCACGGGCAACTGGATTCGGCATCAACGTCGTGGTTGGAGACATCCTGGATAACAATTATCAGCTCGTGAAGGACCAAGGGGATAACCTGATCGGAGTCCTCACACAATATCCAGACACGACTGGTGGCGTGCACGACTTTCAAAAACTGGCCGACGTTGTACATGCTGCTGAGGCCACCTTTTGTGTTGCCACAGACTTGCTCGCCCTCACTCTTTTGAAGGCTCCGGGGGAATTCGGGGCCGATGTTGCGTTCGGCAGCGCCCAGAGATTTGGCGTGCCAATGGGTTTCGGTGGACCGCATGCTGCCTTCTTTGCTTGCAGCGAGAAGCACAAACGGAAGATACCTGGTCGGCTCGTGGGTGTCTCGAAAGACCGACTTGGCAATCGTGCTCTGCGCCTGGCACTTCAAACACGCGAGCAACACATCAGACGCGAAAAGGCCACCAGCAACATATGTACCGCACAGGCTCTTCTTGCAAACATGAGCGCCTTCTATGCCATTTACCATGGTCCCCAAGGCCTCAGAGACATTGCCAATAAGGTTTGGGCCAGCGCCAAATTTCTCCAGGCGTTGATCGAGAAGCATAGCAGTACTCTCAAAGTGGTCACAAAGGGTCTTCGCGAGGATGGTGCCGTCCTCTTTGATACTGTCACATTGGAAGTGCAAGATCGCGGCGAATATGAAAAAATCTTATCACGGGCAGAGGCCGCTTCGGTGTCTCTGCGTACAAATATTCCTGGAAATACGGGTCAAAATCCACAACTCGCCTTTTCGACCGACGAGAGTACCGGCTTAAAGAGTCTGGCTCTACTCGCACAGGTCCTTGGTATCGAACGGGACACTTTTAATCGTGCTTTGGGTGAGTCCGGAATTCTCTCAACAGTCAACAATTCGTCGAGCGCGCTGCAAAGGTCGACACCTTACTTGACCCATCCTGTCTTCAACCAACATCGGTCAGAGACTGAACTGCTGCGGTACATCCATCATCTGCAGTCCAAAGACCTATCTCTTGTGCATTCAATGATACCGTTGGGGTCTTGCACCATGAAACTCAATGGAACCACAGAGATGCAACCCATATCCAATAGTGCATGGAACAAACATCATCCTTTCGCTCCCAGCGAGGGAGGCTATCAAGCCCTCATCGAGAGGCTATCGGAGAATCTGGCTTCGATCACAGGCATGCATACGGTCAGCCTGCAGCCCAATTCAGGCGCGCAGGGCGAATTTGCTGGATTGCGTGTGATCGAAAAGTATCATTCCAATAGAGGAGAAAGCAAGCGCAAAGTCTGCTTGATACCGGTTTCTGCCCACGGAACAAACCCCGCTTCAGCTGCCATGGCAGGAATGAAAGTTGTTCCACTGAAGTGTGATACCAAGACCGGCAATCTGGACGTCCAAGATCTGAAGGAAAAGTGCGAGAAGCACAAGGATGACTTGGCTGCTATCATGATCACCTATCCCAGTACGTTTGGTGTCTTCGAGCCTGCGATCAGAGAAGTTTGTGAGATTGTTCACGAGCATGGGGGCCAAGTTTACATGGATGGAGCAAATCTCAATGCTCAAATCGGTTTGTGCAACCCCGGGGATATTGGAGCCGACGTCTGCCATCTGAATCTGCACAAGACCTTTTGCATCCCTCATGGTGGTGGCGGTCCTGGGGTTGGACCGATTGGTGTTAAGGAACACCTGAAACCTTTCCTACCTACTCATCCTCATGTCGATCCTCATCCTGGTGAAAATCGAGCTAGCACAGCCATCTCGCCTGTCAGCTCCGCACCTTGGGGCAGTGCTCTGATCCTACCCATCAGCTATGCTTATATCCAACTCATGGGAAGTGAAGGGCTGAAGCACGGCACGGAAATTGCATTATTGAACGCGAACTACATCATGTCCCGCCTCAAGCCGCACTACAAGATCTTGTACACCAATGAGAATGGCCGATGCGCGCATGAGTTTATCCTTGACGCGAGGGGTTTCAAGGAGACCGCAGGCATCGAAGCCATTGACATTGCGAAGCGTCTGCAAGATTATGGCTTTCACGCACCTACGATGAGCTGGCCTGTCGCTAATACTCTCATGATTGAACCCACCGAATCCGAGTCAAAGGACGAGCTCGATCGGTTCTGTGACGCATTGATCGAGATCAGAAAGGAGATCAAAGCGATCGAGGACGGTGAGATGCCGCGAGAAGGTAATGTTCTCCGAATGTCACCGCATCCACAACATGATCTTATGCGGAATGATTGGGATCGTCCGTACACCAGAGAACAAGCAGCGTATCCGCTGCCGTGGCTCAGAGAGAAGAAGTTCTGGCCTACGGTGGCGCGTGTTGACGACGCTTATGGAGATACGAATCTCTTTTGCACCTGTACGCCCGTCGAAGGCTACGAGGAAGAGGGTATTACGGGACATCAGGCACCGATGCCAACGTAAGTGCTACAGGAGCGTGTCTTTATGGACATGGGTTGACAAAAGGTTATCATAATGACCGGGGGAAGCATGATCGGGAGTTCAACAGTTCTGGTCAGGCATGGTCACACTACGGGTGCTTTGGGCGAATCTGCGAGCGGGACGGCAACAATGAGCAATGAGTCCAACGTGTAAAGTACTAAGCGCAAGCTCAACCAATGCCATTAGCGTGTGATCTATCGAGATGCCAGTTTTCTTACCCGAGAATCTTTTAACATCGCCAAGCGGTTCTACTCAGACTCGGTGGCATTTAGATCCAAGCATCAGAATGTACGACCAGCCGAATCTTCAATTCGTGTCGTGTCTCTGTTGTTCACCCGCAAATATGCTCCAATCGACGGCCTTCGAGCACAATGGAATAGATATCGACTCAGTCCAATAAGACCAATCCCCCCATTTTCGTGCCTGAGTACTGTTCGTTCAGACCCAAAATGCACTGCCACAAATCCTGCCACTGGTGCCGCCACCCATGTAAGATCGCCGCTTGCTATTCGCACACATCCAGCAGGGATGCCGCTGTAGCAGAGGGTGTCGACAATCGCACTGTCAACTGGGATACGTCATGACATCATCTGGATCCCTCATCTGTGCCCCCGCGAGGACGGGCCTCATATACAGTGCTGAACACTGTGAGAGTGCCCTCGATACCCGATACTCGATACTCGTGCACGCTTGGCTTGGACACATACTCGGTGCTAGCATACCCACCTCCCAAACCGCAGGACCATCACTTTAACTACTCCGTACTGTATGTATGTACTACCTGCGGCCTCCCAATCTCCCGTCTCCATTCTGGTCTCTAATCACTCGCGAGCATCAGACAGTATCAGACAGGCAAAGTGTCCACAGACGCAGAAATGCCCATCAACACATCCTCCTCAGACGAAGGCGCCACGGGCGCGGCGAAGTTCGTCACCTCAACTGTCGGGGTAAGTAATTTGGTTGTGGGTTGTGGTTGGTTGTGCATTTTTCCATGGCCCTCAAAGGTCCTCTCGAGACGCTCAGCGACCTGGGTTCATTTCCATCCATCTACCTCCCCTTTCACCCTCGAACAGCGACAGCATGCTGGATAACGCTCGTTCACGTTCACGTTCCCTTCCTTCTTTTGACCCCTACGTTTTACTTTATTCTTCATGTTACTTTTGCCGACGCTCACAACTAACCAACTCTCGCCCTGCAGAACACCCTAGGCGGCATCACACGGACGGTCGGCGGTGTGACGGGCGCGCTGGGCCGCGGGATCGGCGACACGATCACTGGCGCGACGGGCAGCGCGGGGAAGCCGGTGGGCGATGGCTTGAGCAACACGTTGACGGGCGTGGAGAACGCGACGAAGAAGGTGGCCAGGGGGGTCGAGGACGCTGGGGAGTGGAAGTCGGGCGCGAAGCGGTTTTAGGCGCGCCGGAGGTACACATGTACAGGTACTCCGTGCTCAATCGTTGAACGAGTACTCGTAGGAACAGGAACGGATGGTAATTGAGAAAGAATAAACCGATAACCGGGAGGGGGGAGGTGGATGACGCGAAGGTGAAGCTGAGGAGCAAGCAAGGAAGGATGGTTCACATGGTCTTCAAGGTTTTGGTATTCATGGCACTGGGAGAGCATATTTCGTATTTAGGTATACTTGCTCATTGGCTGGTCGTTCGTTGTTTTTGCAGTGTTGAGGTGTTGGATTTGTGCATGATTTTCGTCGACTTTCCAGTCGTTCCCATCCCCCCCCTTCTCCCTTAGCGCATAGCAGTAGAGAGCACATTATCAATACCAATCATGCCCCTTTTCTCCGAGCTTGATTTTGTTCGGGTTCATTGAGACCATCTTCTGTCCTGGGATATGGTCTACGGTGAACTGAGACTCGAACGTGCCAGAGATTGCGCGTCTCCCGAGAGCCGTGAACGAATCGTATTCCGCTTCTCCATTGCAAGCGGCCCATTCTGGACTCTTGGGAGACGATCCATCGCCAAGGTCGCTCCACCGTGTAACCACGATGGCATGCTTGAACATCTTCCTTGGGTCGGGGTCGCTCCTGTCCTCTTGCACTCTCATCTCGATGAGATACTCCGTCGGACATTCCGGGCATCTGCGCATAGGCCGACATTCGGAGCACAACGTGATGATGGGATGAGGTCTGTGAAAATGATATTGCACCTTTGCGGTGGTGCCTGCAATCCCACCGCCTTCTGGGGGCTTTGGAATGTGACTCAGGGCACATTTGACGGCAGGCATGAGGTTGCCATCTCTCCAATGTGAGCAAACGGAGAAGTATGGGTTGTAATTGTCCCCGGGCGAGTAAAGTAATTTGCGTAGCCCTGCCGGAGGTAGCGCCGGGGTTGCAAATGCTGAGCTGATGACCCTCACCAGCAGATGGCCATTGACGGCAGCATAGCGTGTTTGATGGGTCCATTCACCATCCCGATCCTTGTACCGCCGTGACATCGAGTCGATGGGAATCCCATGCTCTTGGGAGTACTTCTGGGCTCGCAGAACGAGTTGGACAAATGGGAACGGGAGACCGCGTCCTACGGTGATCCGATGTCGCGATACTTTGTTCTCAATGTTGTAGACGTTAGGGCAGTTGAAGACAGGGTTTGAGACGTTGGTAGGACGTAGCATTTCTTGACCTTTCTGTGATCTGACGTGGTATATTCCGCACGGGAAGCAAAGCAGATGGTCTGGAAGGTGTTCATCTAACCGGCCGAGGAATTCGGTTTTCGCGTCTCGGTTCTCTGCTGTATTCAAGTCGGTCCAAATTTCAGTGCCCAGTAAGTCTCGGAACGGTTTGCAGGAGAAGGCGAGGCTGGCTTTATCTGAAGGACCCAGGGATTCCACAACCCGAGCCCAGATACCGGTGGGAAACCTTGCAAAGAAATCCGCAGCCGGCTGCGGCGGAATGCCTCTGAACATGGCTTGAACTTTATCGGCGAGAGACTCTGCCGAACCTCGTTGGGTAAGGCTGTGTAACATCTCGGTATGATCCTTTCGTTCGCCGGTCTGGGCATCTCTATCCCATTCATCTTCACCTCTGCTGGCGAGGGTGGAACTCTGGCGGGGAGGTCGAGTGTACTCAAGGCTCTTCTTGGCAGAACCTGCTCTGGAGCTTTTACCAGGGGAGCTTGTCTTTCTTAGGGTGACAGTTGAGATTGAGGACTTCTTTGCATCATCACCAATTTTAACGTCAACAACGGACGAAGCTCTCGAACTTGAACGGCTTCCGGATCTCGGTTTGAAGGGGTTGAAGAAGCTCAAAGAGCCCTTCCTTGAGACGTCCGTCATCAGGGCCAAGAATGAACTTCTATTCTTTGTTGCCAGCTTCTCCCAAGCCAGGGAGTAAAGTCCGGGTTAACGTGGTAAAAGGTGAAATGAACTCAGTCAACATCAACGTGTCCGACAGCATCAGGTGAGGAGCGGATTTGCGGTGCACGACCGGGACATAGCGGCTTCTTGTACAGGGTAGGGCGAGTGACTACAAAATACTATGTCCTCTTCCGTCAGAGCCTTAGGAATGACACCGAAATGATAAACACAACAGAAGCTGACTCTTCAATTGCAGCGTGCTTGGTCCAATGGAGTGGCGAGGAGAGCTTTTGAAGGAGCATCATGCCGTACATTCCGCAAAGAGCCGCCGCACGCTTAGCCTGGGCCAATGAGGCGCCCACTCAGTTATATAATCATGGTTTGGGCGTCTTGGGATCCTGCCGTAGCCCTGTCAGTGTGCACGGGACAGCCGCGGTGGTCCGTCTAAGCGATAAACCCTGGAGATGGGTGCCGAGCAGAAGTTGGTCCTGCCTCGTGTGGTAGGAGCTGGGTTCTGAAAAGCGCCGTAGTTGGAATATATTTCACTGTTCGCGCATGACAAAAGGGTTGCGACAGTGATTCGAAAGTAAGCAGAATTTAAATGTCAGCTAGACGACAGTTTTGAGATTGTCGATCTTGTCGAGAATGTCATTTGTCAGTCGCCATCGACGTTTCTCGAAGTCGCCAACTGCGCGTCCTTTTTGTGCCTGAGCTGAACTCCATCATGGCTTCATATCGCGGTCGATCTCATATGTTGAGGTCTTCAACACTTGCATTTACCCGACAAATATGGCCCCCTCGTCAGAGCCCTTGAAATGGACGGCGCAACTTCGTGTTGCTCCGTCAAATCGTCGTCTTGTTGGAGACAAGATTACTTTGCCACAGTCCGCTCTCGAATCGCTGCTGGCCGCCGCGCCAGTGGTGTCCGTCCAGAATAACACGAATAGACAGTTGACATCATCCTTCGATCCCTTCAATCCTTATTCTTTCGCCGCCGAGCGCCGTGCTCGCGAAGCTTTCGAAGACCGTCAACAACAATTACCCCACCCTCTCACCTTCCGCCTCGTCAATCCACTCAATGGAAGGGCGGTGTACGCTGGTATCCGTGAATTCTCAGCCGCCGAAGGCACGATAGGCTTGAGCAGCGGTCTTCAAGAGGCGCTAGGCCTGCAAAATGCAACACCGTCTGCTTCCACGACCCGAGAAGGCACTCCGGACGGGGACGTGGTCATGACAAACGGCACGGACACACCTAAGGGAGATCTCGTAACTGTACATGCGAAACACTTGGAGAAGGGCACTTTTGTCAAGCTGCGACCCTTGGAGGCTGGGTATGACCCTGAAGATTGGAAGTCTCTATTGGAACGCTATCTGCGAGACAACTATACTACTCTGACCCGCGGAGAGTTGCTTGTTGTGCCTGGTGGCCATCGCGAGAGATTTCGGTTCCTGGTTGACAAGTTCGAACCGGACGAAGACGGGATATGTATTGTCGATACCGATCTCGAGGTCGATATTGAGCCTTTGAACGAGGAGCAAGCACGAGAGACTCTGAAGAAGACACTGGCAAAGAAGAACCGCGGACATGAGTCACCTGAAGGAAGCTCACTAGGAGGCTCGCTAACTGTCGGAACCGAAATTCAAGGAAGAGTTCTACCTGGACAATATGTGGATTATGAGTTGAAAGAGTGGGACAAGACCCGAGATCTGGAAGTTACCCTGCACGCTTCAAACGATGACACGAGGCTGAATCTGCTGGTTACGCCGTTTTCTGCAAAACAGCGTTCCCAGCCGCGAGACGATGAGTACGTCTTCGGTGACCTCAGTGTGCGACCCACCAAGAAACTGAAACTCTCGCACACAAACGTTGACCTCGAAGACGCCGAGTTCCTGAACATTGCGGTGCACGCCTGGAACAATAAACATGGACAATATCAGGATACAACTCGACCAGTCCCCTATAGCCTCCAAATCTCCACAGGCTCTGCGCAGACAGACGAGACTGACGACGAGACTATCGAGCTCTCGCCCGATGACGTGATATGCAAGAATTGTCATCAAGTAGTTCCCAAGCGTAGCCTTCACCTTCATGAGGCATTCTGCTACCGGAACAATGTACTGTGTCCAAAGTGCTCAGAGGTCTTCCTCAAGAGGGCTGACGCGTGGAAGAATCACTGGCACTGTCCCCACGACGAAGAACACGGCAACGACGATGCTTCACACGAAAAACATGACGCTATCTTCCACCCTCAATCGCCGTTACAATGCCCGGACTGTGACTTTCAAGCTTATGACCTGCCGATTCTGGCCCGTCATCGAACAACGAGCTGCCCGGGGAAAGAAATTTTATGCCAGTTCTGCCACCTAGTTGTTCCTCAACAAGGTCCGGAGGACCCTTCTTTCGCGGACCCTGAGGTGCTCATGAGTGGACTTACACCCCATGAGCTGGCCGACGGTGCACGCACGACAGAATGTCATCTCTGCAACAAGATCGTCAGGTTACGAGATATGAAGACCCATCTGCGCCTTCACGATCGGGAACGATTCTCCAGACCAAAGCCTAGGCTTTGCTCAAATCGCATTTGCGGTCGAACAATCAAATCAGAGGACGAGCGGAGAGTACAAAAAGAGCAGCTCGGCTTGTGTAACGAATGTTTCGGCCCGTTATATGTCACATCCTACGATCCGGAAGGAAAGATGTTGAGGCGGAGAATCGAGAGAAGATTGCTTCAACAGTTGACCGGCGGGTGTGGCAAGGCATGGTGTGGCAATGTCAACTTCTGCCGAACCGCACATAAGAATGTCCATGGCGAGGATAGAGTTGTATCTGCCAAAGACGGCCTAGCTATGATCAAACCGATCATGAACGATCTCGCCCATGGGGCAACCACGTCAATGGTCTTCTGTGTTGATGAAGCGAGTCAGTCACGGAGAAATCTTGCTGGCATGCTCCTGGGCGAAGGGGAATACGAGCTAGAATGGTGCGTCAAGGCGCTTGAGGAGGAGAAGGGTGATCTCGATAGAGCAAGAGAATGGTTGAAGAATCGGGCTCCAAAGGTTGGCGAGCTAGTTTCGTGATGAGCATCAAGCAGGGTCGAGCAGCACTCAAATGAAAGACCAATCTCACAGCAGAACTACGTAGTTACGTTGAACATTGACCATACTCTGATTCGTTGACTTTCAATCGCTCTTGAGACTTGGAATGCAGCTCGTAAATGCCTGTCGAAAACTCAAGAGGAAGAGATATGAACACGGGTTATGACGAGTGTGAGGCAGGTTGCGCAACTTGGAGAGAGCCTTCGAACTGACTTACCTCTTCGTTGGAGCTCTCAGAGTTCAGAAGACGACGTAGGAAGGACTCGGACCCCATGTGTGATGAACAGTCCCAGTGTGGGATGTCGAGGGTGGGTGGATTGGATTGCTTCTATAAGATGCATGTCCCGCACGCCGCAAGCTGCCTACTGCCTGTGTGGCTCATGGTGATAACTCTCGCTGGGCGACTGTTCCCCTACCGTTACCGTCACGGACAAACAACAATGCATCCAGTAGGAGGTGCGTCAACTATGTTCTCGATCGCCGCGGCACTCTTGCACACGAAGGACGAATTCGGGGTCGATGTGTTTGAAGGCTCGACAGAGGAACAGTGGGTTCCGTGCTGTAGATGCCGTCATGAAATTTAATCAGGCATACGCAGACACCCCCATTATCTCCGGTCCAGCTTCGCAGTTGTAGTTGATCTCTGCGGACTTAGATCCCTTTCCAAGCCGACAGTCTATGCCATGATCACTTCGGCAGCGGTTGAGACTGACATGTACGTGCCACCCACGGTTTCGCCGACGACTTGCTCGTTCATTCAGTCTGGTACCCATCAAACAGGATGGAGTGACGGGGCTTGGCTACCTTCACAGGGCCATTTCGATGCAACCTCCGGACGGTGACCGATCGTTTGTTGCACAAGGACCCGAATGCTTACGCCGCGATGGTGGCAAATGTGCCAATCTTAACGCATCTGTGGTGATCTCAGCCGCCGTGCGAGTCCAACCACCAGCGAGTCTCACGGCCCATGACTTCCAATGTCGATATTCTCGATATTACTCGGATTCCTGTGCCTCTCCGGGCCGAAGGTCCCCAGGCACTTTCACCCGAAAGACGGGAGCGGAGTGGCTGTCAGCAGTATCGCTCGTATCGACGAGCGGTGTAAGGGGACTCACATATGAACCTTGGTCTCCAGGGCGACCCTCTTTCGGCTATGTTTTGCGGTGGGCGTGCCGTTGTCGTGTGGTGCGACGCGGCTAGTGGTAACTCAAACATCACTATACTACCCAAGCCCTTGAAGGAGGCAAGTGCGGGATTAGGAGCTGAGTCCTAGGTCCGGGCCAACAAATCATCCCAAGAACGAGGCTGAGTTGCACTCTACCTTGGCCGATATCAAGGGTCGAAACGCAGAAGAAGCGACCGAGGCGGAGGGGGCTCGAGGGCCCATACATGCGAAGTCTGGCCGGCAAGTATGGGTCTAATGACAGCGCCGACGCCAAGCCAAACACTTTCCCATGTTGTACAGTGATCCAGCGAGTGCCGCAAGTCACATATGCATGGCTTCAAGTACGGAGTTTGGTTATTGTCGCTATCGTTGGATGCTTGGAGGAATCTTGCCGGGAATGGAAGGAGCCAAGACTTGCGCGAGGGGGCCGACAGTAGCACGGCGTGGTCAAGTGCCATACTGGGTGAGTAGCTTGAGAGGCTCCCGTGCTTAACTACTACCTCGATACCCAGTAATGGGCGACGAGCGGGCTCCAGACAGGGCTCGGGATACAACCCCCTCACCCCATGGGTAGTTGCGCAGTAGTTTGTAAGGCCACGAGCCTTGGCAACTTGCCTGTACGTGGCTTACCTCCATTCACACTCAGACCTCCTCCGTACCTCGTACTGCTCCTACGATTCTATCAATGCGTCCACTTAGCATGCATCCCCGCGTTCACAGCCTAAGATTGCCAGTGCAGAGCGGTGGCGTTCCGTCCCCAAAGCCCCTGACTGGTAAGCCAGACACACGAGGAGTTAGGCACACATTACGTGTTCCGACAAGATTTTCACCTCGGGAATGGCCTCCCTATTAGTGTTACGCTAGAGCTTTACCAACACGACCACGGTCACTCGTACTTTTGTGTTTGTCAGGACGATGCATTGGCACGTTGACGCAGGCCTTAGTAATCCCAAGACTCAACAGCCAAAACGGACCGGGATGGGTCCCGAAGTCGAAGTTTCGCTTAGCCCCGAACAACGGTGGCACAGGGCTGAATCGATTGTGTGCATGCCGGCATCACCTGCCGCCACCTGCAGGGCGCTGCTATGCCACGCTGGGCAGGCGCTAAAGCCTAAACCAAGCTCATCGCCACCTTACTCGATTGGCCCAGGAGGGAGGGAGCCGTCCTTGGCTGCTGTACCGGTGGCTTTTTGGCTGGGAGGCAATCATACCAAGTGCCAGTCCCTAAATATGGACGCTTATTGACGCTGGAGGAGCGGTTTATGTCAGCAAGAAAAGGGGTTGTAGACCCCGAGTTGCATTGATAATGCAAGCCAGAAGCGACACTGCCAAGGCTCTCTCACAGAGACATACTCGCACTTCGATACTCAGTTCGGAGCGGTGAGCATGTATGGTGGCTAGACTCGCAATGGCTGCCAAGCTCACGAGCACTTGGTGCTCAAAAAGCCCGCTAACAGTAGCGTCCATGGGGGAGATACATGCCCGTGGACGACACATAAAACCTTGATATAGCCGGCCTCTGAAGCGGGCGACACGACTGGAGTTTTCAACATCTTCCTGCTGCACAGCAAGTCACAATGCCTCCAGCAACATATCAGGGTTCGTTTCACTTTGTCAACAAGACCGGCTCCAATTTGACCCGCCGGGATTCAGAAGAGGCCTTCCTAATCAGTTCCCATGTGACCAACAAATATTACCAATGGGCGAAGCGGACCAGAAATAAACAGCCGCTTCGGCACACTAATTCTCAGCCGCCCACCCATCATGCTCGGAGAAGGCTTTACGCTGAAGAGGGACACCTGTCACGGTCATCCAGTCCCCTTTCGGTTGTTAGTAGTGAGAGTCGTGGAGATCACTCAAACGACGAGAGCCACTGCAAGACAATCTGTTGGCAGCTGGAATCAGGTGCAAAGACTATTGCCCGCAGGACGGCCAGTCCACGCACTTCTCCAGAGCCTCCCGCCCAGCTCTTTGCAATGGAAAAGATCGACGAACAGTATATCAGGCCCGAACTCTGGCCCGATTACTTGCACAGGGTACCGAATCCGTCCTTAACACAGCAATTTGACTTCAACGCCCCCGACTGGGCGGCTTGTCCTCATTTCCAAAGACAGGCCTTGGAGTTCTATCGTTCGTTCTTTCTTTCGTACAGCTATGCCGGGGCCCAGCAATCCAGCCTTCGTCAATTGATCGGCACCGCCTGGCACAAGCGAGCAACCACCCTTGTTACAGACAAAAAGTCTCTACATGGCTGGTTCGCGAGCGTTCTGATTCTGAAAGCGCTTTACATGGAACCAGAAGCATTCACAATTCTCTATCCTATGGCTCTCAGGCATCAAAACACAAGTCTAATGTTACTCAGGGAGTACATTCGTGAAGAGAACGGACCTTCGGAGAGTCTCCTGCTTTGCATCTGGTGCATTGCCACGTCGGCATTCTTCTGCGGAGATATCCAATCGAACCTAGCGCATGTGCCAACTCTGTGGGACACCGTGGACAAGCTTGGGGGTATAGACGCGCTCAATCCGGAGACACGAGCGCAGGTTGTTCTCATGGACAATGGCCATTCCAGGTTCACACTGACACGACCACATCTACACTACTCGCAATTTGACCCCGGGGCCTTTCAAGACCAGCCAGGGCTTTCACAGTACGGCTATCTGCTGTCAGACATGGAAGTTCAATATCGGAGATGGGACGAAGCCTTTCTTCTCCCTGACGACGCTCTGTCTGAGGATCTACACAGTTATATCATGGCGCACCGAGAGTTCATGGCAGCCCATGCGCTAGCGAGCAGACTGTCTTCGGAGAAGGAGCAGTGCGCTGCTGACACCATTTTCTACTGGCTCCACCGCCGACGTGCCACATTGAGTTCATGGACAATGACTCTCTACTGCGACATCGTCGAGACGATCACTCCTCAGACGCGTCTGTCTCGTTGTATCCGAAGACAACTACAGGCTTGCGTTTGTCTAGCCGTGTCTTATGCCATGTCATTCGTCTACGGGTTCACTCTTCCACTCAAGCTATGGCTTCTTTATATCCCGGTTCAAAACCTGCGGCCTCAGCTTGAGATCCTGCTGCAAGATATGGAGAAGCGAGGCACGATGCCGTCCGTAGCGTCGTCGGCCACATGCACCTCCTCATCTGTCCCACCCCTCGCTATATCGCACCATGAAACTCTCCTCTTCCTCTTCTTTGTCGGTGCCTGCGCCGAAGAAATACCCGACGAAGCTGGTAAGAGACCTGAACTGCTCATCGATAGGCGCTGGCATTCGACGCGGTTCTGCGAAATGACAAAGATCCTTGGCCTGAGGACCTGGAAAGAGACCAAAAGAGTTCTGCAAAGGTTCTTGTACGGGGATGGGGTGGTTTTGGATCGTTTTGTCGAAGGTCTATTCGAACTCAGGAATAACTTGGCCGACACGGTCGTCGCGCTCCGGGCGGGGTAGGGCTTGGAGGATGAAAGCCTACTCGGTGCGTTTCGAAGCGCCAAGTTGGTCGTGCTGGAGCAGAGCGAGTGAAGTGTTGGTCGACGTTTACAACCTGCAGCAATCGACATTAAGTTAACCGCAAAGCATAGGACTGCCTATTGGAATTGATCTTGTTGCTCCTGCATGTGTCTTTAATCAGAATACGGAGTCTCAATGGCGGTCATTGGACGACGAACACCCTCTCCGGCTGTCCTCAGCCTTTTTTCCTTCTTCTTGGAAGTCGTATAGCAGTGGCGTTGTGCTTCAGCTTCGGGCGGTTCGATTCCAGACCATGCCTGTCCCACCAGCAACAAAGCGATACCTTTCCTTTGCTTGCAATTTCATCTGTGTTTCCTGGAACCAGATCATTATATCGCTGCATCGCCGTTCGATATCCATGCTCCCCAGCCTCAAATGACACTGGACTTAACGTGGTAAAGACAAGTCAGTCCTCGGTCACATCAGTGCCAGTCGACCATAGCGAGCACCGGTACCACTTGAAAGCAGTCAACTTCCAAGCCCAGTTCATCAACATGGTGTATCACGGACACCCAAGCCGCGGCTGCTATGCGGGTCGACGAAAGAAAGTCAAGGTCGGTCTCGCGGACACTCGTGCGCCTCCCGCAGAACACGCATGCTGAACCGTCTACTCGGCTAGTGCGATGAAACACGTCCCCAATTACGGCCGGGGTCGCGACGAGTGTGTTCGCCTTGCTGTGGCCGACGGGGTTGGTCGCGCGGTGTCCCCTCGCCACGAGGGAGCAGAGGCTCGCGGCTCTGGCGTGCGTCGCGTATGTTGGCCGGTGTGTGGGCTTGCAGAGGGCGGTGGCTTTGAGGGAGATGTTGGCCGAGGGGGTAAATGAGTGAGTGAGTGAGTGGCTGACGGACTGCACGGGCGGCGGATTGCAGCTTGAGCACAGTGAAGAAAAGGATCAAAAGTATGGCATAACATGGACAACTATGATACGATAGGATACGACGACAATGTCGGAACGATTTTGGTTCTGCCAAATTGGTCCTACTGTACGTCTTATCTTACCCTTTCTTACCACTCTAAGCCTCTGGACATTGCCTTCTCACAGCTACCGCCTCCTCCTCCTCCTCCCAATCCTAATATCCTTTCACAGAGGTTCGTGGCCGCTTGCTTGGTACCCACTTCACCGCTCTGCCCTTGCGGAGCTGGCCTGGCCGCCCAGAGTTCCCGGCCAGCGTCCTCCTCAGCTTCGACCTGCTCTTTCAGTACTCTGAGGATCATGTCCTGGAACGCCATCACACCCTCCTCGTGGAACGGATGGAGCACTCCCCGTTCGAACACCCCGCGCTCGAGATTCCGCTGCACGGCCTCGCAGAGTGCAAAGTCCTCGTCCACGACGTTCTGGTAAAAGGCAGTCATTCTCTGGTGGGCCTCGGGCGTCGCGTGCGGCGTGTTGAGACGGTAGACGTCGTACTCTTGCCTCGTCGTCGTCGCCGAGGTCGGGATGCTGCGCATCAAGTGCATGAAGCCCGTGCCAGGGTTGGGGCTGAAATGGCCGACGGGGAAGACGTGCGTGGCGGAACGGCCGGCGAACCGGGTGGCGTCGAAGTCGCTGGTAGAAAAGACGGACGGTTTCGGTTCGCTGAAATGAGCGATGTAGTTGCTGGGGTTGGCGGGGGCGACGTAATATGTGTCGAGGGCGGTTGTTTTGGCCACGGACGGGTGCGCCGTGAGGCAGTGGTAGCACTAGACAGGGATGAGTTAAGTCGGCCTGTTCACGCGGGCGCACAGTCTGCGCGAGAGGGACGTACCTCATTGTAGTTGTCTTGCATGAGTTTCCAGTTGAATTTCCCGTCTTTGATCCATGTGAAGTCGTACTCGACGGCGTCCCAGTCAACGCCGGAGTGCACGAGGACGTCTTGCTCGTCAAGCCCCCCGTACTGTGCTTTCCATGAGATCTCGGGCTCGGGGCGGGCGTCTATATTGGCGTATACAAAGCCATTTCTATCCACGTGGACATGGACGGGAAAGAGCCGGATGCTCGAGGCATCGAAATCCGAGACGGACTCCGGCGTGAAGCGGGGGGCTTTGGCCAGCTTTCCGTTGAGGTCGTAAGACCAGCCGTGGTATTTGCAGGAGAAGATCCTGGCGGTGCCGCTCGTTTCTTGCACGATCGGAAAGGCACGATGTCTGGGAGGGCGGAATGTCAAAAGACGGTCTTCGTCCGCCTGGTCGTCTGTCCGACACCCGAGAACTAGGAGAACCATGACACATACCTGCAGATGTTGTGGAATCCGACTATATCCCCTGTCTTGTTCTTGACGATCACGAAGTTGAACCCGGCCATTTCATACTGCACATAGTCTCCGACATGACGATAGCGAGCCTTGTGCGAGACCAGGAACCATCGTTTCGAAAAGATGGCACGTCGCTCCAGCTGAAACACCGCCGGTGAATGGTAGAAACCATCTGGCAGCGAGGACCCAGGGTCCTTTGAGAGCGACTTCTTCGAGAGTCCCTCCAGATGGAGTCTGTGAACGATATCTGCCGCACTGGCACCGTCTGTCGTTGGAGCTGGCATGGTGCGTGCTGTTCGCAGCTGGCCTACAGTCCTCATTCTCCCCCCGTTTCGCCGGGCCTCCACGGCCCCCCATTATAAGGACATCCAGCACTGCTCGCACGCATAGATGTGATGATCGAAGGAGCAATGGTTTGCCAGACTGCTTGAGCTTGTTCTCCATCCAGCTTCCTCTTCGGGAACAGAAATCCGACGAACAATATCCCACGGAACAAGGGGGGACCTCGGAGCTTCGGTGACGCCTGGCTTGCACCGTCGCTGACTCGATCTCCAATGCGATGCTTGCAAATGAAATCCAGATGCAGACGGTTGCAGGTGGAAGGCGAGGTGCGTCCAACCCACGCTCGTCGCACTGGATTCCGCAATCGCCAAGTCTTTGCGGGCTCTGAGCTTGCCACAACCTCCCCGCCTCTCGCGCTCGCGACGGGCTGATCGTCAAGCGGTGATGTTTTCCCGCCGTGCGGTATTTCTCTCAGCTGGCCCCCGCTGTCGAATTGCGGCAGCCGCGACTGCAAGATGAGTCTTCGCATGTCATCCTTGGACCCGAACGAACCCAGAGCAGCCAAAGGTAATGCCGGGAAACCCCGTCGAGGTGAAGAGGCCGCTGAAGCCAGACAGATTGCCGAACGTGCAACCGGAGACGCATCCGCTGTGACAGGTCGCTGCCGACTTGTAAGAAATGCGCGCTCAAAGACCTAGCATGCCCCGGGTACGGGCTGAGGATCCAGTTCGGACAAGGCGTGGCGAGCAGAGGGAAACTGACGGGCAAGACGCTGCCTATCATCGAGCCCGCTCCTCACCATAGCGCCCACCAGAACCTCAGCCCCAAGAGCACTACCCCTGGCGACATGTCAGATCCAAGCGAGGACGGGGTCGGGTCGTCAACGACGATGTTGTCTAGCATCCAGCCAATCGCCACACCACACACGCTCCATCACGCATTCCAATCGGGCTACGACGAAGGCACCTTCCATAATCAGTTTGCGCTAAACCTCGACTTGTCGTCGCACGTGCTGCCTGACTACTTGCAAGGGAGGCCGGTCAGAGAGCTCCTGCATTACTTCGACCACCATGTCGCGACCGTCATGCCGTGGGTGGACGGGCCTGACAATCCGTGGCGGAAGCTCCTGCTCCCTCTTGTCTTCAGGTCGGAGTCGCTCCTCCTCGCCCTCCTAGCACTGTCGGCAGAGCATTACACTTCCAGATCCGATTCACGCTGGCCATTGCACAACGGGTTCCGTTCCAGCGACTACCGAGACCGGAGCTTACAGCTTCTCGCTCGGGATCTGCGGGCAGAGGTCATCGAAGATACAAACCCAGCACGTCAGACACAGGCAAGTACCATCCTTGCCACAATCCTGGTCCTGTGCAACCTCGAGATGATCCGATGCGACACAACTACATGGCATGTCCATTGGAAAGCCGCCAGAACCATCACCAAGCGGTGGACTGCCCCCGACCTCGCATCGACCATTTTGGACGACACGTGTCGGTTTCTTCTCAAGGAAGCTTTCGTCTACGATGTCTTTGGTTCGTCGACCACGTTCGGCGACGAAGGCGAGATTCCTGGCTCGGTATTGACTGAGCAGGACGCCAATGTCTTCACAGATTGGCTGCAATTGATTCAAGAAGTGACCCGCGCTGAGAGGCGCCGCAACGACCATCCCGGCTCGGCCGAGGCAGGATCCGATGGGTTGGCAAGCATGCAGGCCCTGCAACAGAAGTTCGAGTACGCACGGGATCGTTGTCGGGCCTTCAGCAAGTCGTTCGACTTCGGCACCCAAGGTCCACACAGCGACTTTGCCATTCTCATTGATATTTTCCACTACGCTGGACTCGCATACAGTTTCCAAGCTCTTCTTGATCCCCTCGATCACGCCGTTCAGGTGTCGCTCCAGAGCCACGTCATGGCCATCGTCGCCGCCATCACCCAGATTCAGAACAAGAACGCCTATCAGCATGACCTCGTATGGCCGTTGTTTGTCGTGGGGACACAGAGCAGGCACAACAAAGATACCCAGGTGTTCGCGGAGACTAAACTGGTGGAAGTCATGGTTTCAACAGGCTTCTCGAACTGCTACCCAGCACTGGAGTTCCTGCGGCGGTTCTGGGCGACCGATCCCCACGTCGTCGCGGATTGGATGCAATTTGCTCGGCAGGAGTCGAAACAAGGCAAGCATTTCCTGGTGATATAGGTATCCGTGCCGGAACGTGGACGAGTCCTGGAGCTGTCGCTGCCTTCCGACTCGAGGGACGGGCATTGGACAAGCAACTACATATCGACAGTCTCCTCATCCTCGACACCAAAGAGGACACGCATGGGGTCTTGATATTCCATAAAGCCAAGCGATGGACGGCAAATCCCATAGCCGAGGAGTCTTTGTGCTTGTGGCGGCAGTCGCTTGGCCTTCTCGGGAGGCACCATGAGGAACTGATTCTCAGCAGGGCGATAGATCGGCTTGCATAAGAAGATTCCAACCGTCTCGCGAGCTTGATCTCTGTGGAGCGGTCAGCGGGAACCCGGACTTTGCTGCTCACTTGATCCTTACTTGGTAGTATTCGCGCCTCCAGCGTGATAGAGATTGCCGACAAAGATGAAAGCATCACCAGGTTCCAACTCTGCTGGGATTGCTTCATGATCGTATGGGCAACGGTCGGGACCCCAGAGGTGCGAACCGGGAATCGCGATTGTGGCACCATTTGCAGCCGTTGTTTTGGTCAAGGCAGTCACGCAACCAAGCATCATGGGCATGTCGCAATTGCGAGTGTGGTAGTCACTAGACGAGTGTCAGCTTCTCTCTGATGCGGTCACTGGGCAGCGGATGCCTACCCGTCGTCTCTGTGCAGTCCCTGTTGCCTGCCACCTGGGTTCACACGGAAGCCGACAGTCGAAGAGATGATGGGCTTCGCCGTGACGGTTTCCTGCTTTTGGCCGGTCCAGTATGTGTAGGTGGAAGAGATCATCCTGTTTGCCACATTTATGTATGTGGGATTCATGGCCAACTCCACGCACCCGTCCGACCGAGCAAGGAGACCGGTCGCCCTCTGGGTTGTGTGCGGGAAGAAGCCTGAGGCGTCGACCATGTCTGTGTCGAAATAGGGCTTCAGCTCAGACTTGATACGGGCAGCCAGTTCCTTGGAGATGATGTTCTCCACGATCACCCCGCCGTCCCGTTCAATGATCTCGACCAGAAGGTCCGTTGTTGTGGCCGGATCGTTCGCGTCATAACGTGCCAGGGTCGGCTTTTGCACGGCACCATTGGTGAAGTCAGCTCCCTTCTTTGACACAACTGGAGTGTCGACAATATCCTCGACAGCAACTGGAGCCATTTTGTTTGCTTGAAGACGGCTCGAATATGTAATTGACCTGCAAGACACACTGGTGTGATAAGGCCACAGTCCGGGGGAAAGTCTCCAGGAATTGGCCAACGATTGTGGGCGTGATAAGCGAAAGATCGATTGCATGAAGGGAGACGGGAAATCTAGCGTCTGTCATATTCTTATATAATCTGGCCTGGTATACCGTGGACGTTGTAAAACATCAACAACTTCTCACCTCTCCTGCCCTGCCCGGAAAAGTGAGCCCCTAGCCTAGAACCAAGGCTCGGAGTTTGCGACAGTTCTCGTAACCTTGCCGTCGCCAGCCGTACGCTCTCCACATACGTCTGAACACAGCAGGTGAGTTGAGAACAGGAGATTTTCCCAGCGGCCCAGTCAGTAACAGTGTAGGAGTACCGTAGCCAGTATTTCTGGACTGCAATTCCCCAATGGGCTGGTGGATGGAGATGATTTCGAAGCTCAAGATATATCCAAGATCCACGGTCAGTCTGGCCCAAAGATCCTGTGGCCAAAGCAGGGACTCATGGGGGCTGCCATGCTGGCCTATCAACCCGCGGGTTCCGGCAGTATAAACTTCTCCATCGACCCCCCTGATCAGGCCTAGATCTGGGAATCTCGGCTCCCGCCTGGGGTCCCACAGCCTCTTACATAGCATTTTCCTCTCCACCCAAGAACCAAAGAAATCAGTTTACCACACCTGGCCGAGGAGAGTATCTCTTTCCCGCGATAAGGGACGTCTTACAGCTTGTTCTTTGCGAGTCGGATCGTCGACGCTCTGCACAGACACGGCCTCGCATCGTATCGTCTCCCACATCAGCCTTGGAGAGACGCGTCAGGAATTCTTTATGCGATAAGCGGCGCTACGTGTCCAATGAAGGCAACGATTCAACGCCAAATCTCTCCGCCACACTATGCACATGGCTGAAACCATGATAACTGCCCTTGTCTATTGTCTAGCCTTACGCGGGGGGAGAATAGTCCATGCTGGAAAGAAACAAGCTCATTAACTTAAGCTCAACTCCCTTCAAGAACTCGGCCCTCTTCTGGTTTTTTCCTTGTGGCGGCTGTCTTCAGCAATTTTCCCAGGTCCGAACACGAAGAGCTCGGCAGTGATCAAAATGAAGGACATGGGGATCGAGACGGTGACGGAGGACTTGGACAATCGGATGTCTCTCGAGGAGGCCAAGTCGATCAATAGCGATGATGCCCTCCTCATGTCGATGGGCAAGAAGCCAGAGTTGAAACGAGGTAAGGTCATGCCCATCGGCGCCGTCACCGCCTCGGTGCTAAGGACAACACAGTGTACAACTTCTGGACGCTGTGCGCATATCAGATCATGATCTCCTGCAGCTGGTCATGCCTGGTTGTCCTGTACTCGACCATTTTCGACATCGGCGGGCCCCTTGCGCTTGTCTGGGGCACCCTCTGCGTCGCAGTTGGTCAGACTTTGCTGATGATGTCCTTGGCCGAGTACTGCACGATCTGGCCAACAGCAGGCGGCCAGCAATACTACGTCCAAGCGGTCGCCACCGGAAAGCTTCGACCCATCCTGTCGTACCTCGTCGGCTGGGCTGTCATCGTCGGAGAAATCAGTACAGGATCGAGCTGTGCGCTCAACAGTGCCGCAATCATCGCCTCGTTCGTCGAGGTCACTCATCCGGATTTTGCATGGCAGCCTTGGATGACCTGGATCATTTACACAGGCTTTCTCATCGGCCCGATTGTCATGAACCTGAAGCAGTCGTGGCTCCCGGGTATGAACCTCTTCGGCGCAGTCTGGACCATTGCAGGCGGTGTCGCGTGGGCGGTCGTGTTTGGCATCATGGCACCCAAGCACGATGCCAAGTTCATCTTCACCAAGTTTCTCAACAACTCGGGCTATACCAACAATGGCTGGGTGTTCATCATGTCGTTTTACTCGCCCATGTATGGCCTCTACGGCACGGATGGCATGATGCACCTGGTGGAGGAAATGAAGCACGCGTCCAAGGAAGCCCCTGTGAGTGTTCCCATCTCCGTCTCGACACATGCATCCACGGCTGACGTATCCTAGCGGGTGATGGTCTGGTCCATGATATTCTGCAGCGTCACCAGCTTTCTTGCCGCGATCATGCTGCTCTGGACCGCCGGAAACTGGGAGGATTACATGCTCGGTACGTTCGCTCCGTCAAAACACAGACCCCCCACCCTGTCGCAGGCTAAGCTGACGTGCTCACGAATCCCAGCCTCGCAACCGTACATGAACTGGTGGATGGACATCTGCAACTCCGTCTACGGCGGTGGCCTCTTCTGCGCGTTCATAATGATCGGCCTGAACTTCTTCATCATCGTCGGCACGAACAACGCCGGCTCGCGCCTCGCCTGGAGTATGGCTCGCGACAAGGCCTTTCCCTACTCCGACTACTTCGCGCACGTGAGCACGAGGTTCCAAATCCCCCTGAGGACGATGGTTGCCATCCTAGTCGTCGATCTGATCATTGGTGAGTGGTCCCCCTTGGCGGCGTCAAAGAGAGGGAGCCCACCCCTTCATACTGATGCCGAGGATGCAGGCCTCATCGTCCTAGGCAGCGACCTCGCATTCGAATCGATCATCTCCGGCGGCGGTGTGACCCTGCAGATCGGCTACGTGACGCCAATTATCGTGGTATGTTCAGCTGCCTTCCCTCCGGGCTGTGACTCGTCTGACTCTCGCTTCCTTGTTTAGGTCCTCTTCCGCGGCCGATCCATCCTCCCGCCACGTCCGAACTTCGACCTCGGCCGCTGGGGATACCCCATCAACATCTTCTCCGTGTGCTGGTCCCTGATCATCATCTCCATGTATCTCTCTCCGCTATACGTGCCCGTCACGATCGCCACGATCGACTACATGAATTGGAGCTGTCTGATCGTTGGCGCCACCATCCTGTTCCCGGGCATCTATTGGGTGTGGAGGGCCCGATTCCGGTATATCAAGGAGAGTAATTCCGTGCTGGAGGACAACGTCGTCTGGATCGATGGGATTCCCGTTGCGGGCAGCGAGGCGTTGAGGGAAGCGGCTATCCATGCCCAGGCTGAGGAAGTTAAATAACGAGCAGCGCGGGACGGGGGGGTCGTACTTACCTAAGTACTGCTACTCCACGTCTGGTTTCATGTGGATTAACCTAATGCCTGTACTGATAGAGGGGACACTGAGGTTCTAAGATCCCGGTTTCATAAGGACCTCATGTCAAGAGAGGGATGGGCAGGGGAGTAAAGAGAAGACAAGAGAAACGAAGATAGGTAAAGTATGTGGGTAGATAGAGATCAAAAAGGTATACAACTGCACTCGCCTGCATCTGCCTCTGCTTACAAGTACCTCGTCCAGTAAAATTACTGCATGGATTGACGTCCAGGTATATCCCCAATACTGCATTGTACCGACAAAGCTAGGCCCTGTGAGACTTGCACAGGCGGACCGTATTCTGTGAACTACTGTATCTACCTACCTACTCCAACTCGTCCACTCGTATACAGATATATGTATTTATTCCGTGCGCCCTTGCTCTGTGATATACCGACGAACATCCATCTTCATGCGTGTTTACTCGGTCCTCGTCCTCGGTGATCTGTCTGCATTTGAGGGGTACATCGATAGACATCCATGCCTGTTGTTCACTCGTGATCTATCTATCTGCACCTGCATAACTACCCGCTTGCATGAGGTTACAAGGGCTTCCTTCAAATTTCCCTCTCTCGTCCACTATGCTTGCCCAAGCTGTAATTACGTACATAAGCACGCACGGAGACTGGGTTCGGTAGACCATTCTCCACCTCTCCTCGGTTCGGACGCCTCAAGTTAAATGCGTAATGGTACCACGTTTGTACGAGGTACAGCTCAGTTATAAACACCACGGACGTACCACATATCATGAAACGCCGGAACTTCTACTCTACAAACCAGACAAACACGCATCTATCTCGCATGACAGGGTCGGTTCTGTTGTCCCTCTTATTAGCTGCATACTGATATACCCGTACATAGCTGTACATACTGGAAAAATTCGGCCATCATAAAAAGACTGCAATCCCCAACGTGGCACCCAGCAAACCCAGCACATTCACACCATGCAACGTCACCGCTGCATTCCCGCTGTTCGCCCCCGTCCCCGTATTCTGCGCCTGGGCGGCCCCAAACGTTGCGCTCGCAACAGTATTCTCGGCGTATGGCTTCGGCGTCTCCGTCAAGTTCAAGCCTAGAAATAGCGTCTGGGCGCAGAGTTTGGGCAGCGTGTCCGCGAAGTTGTATTGTTGGTCGGTCGGACAGCTGAGGATACAGTTGATGAGGGGGTCGTTGGACGGAGTGTAGCTTCTGCATTTACATTGGTCCAGGGCGGAGCCGGTCTCGGTGCCGTCACAGTGGTTGACTATGGGGTCGGCGGTGATGCAGGCGTCGACGCATGTGCCGTAGATGGATGTGCTCGTGGGCGTTGTTGAGGTTGATGTGGATGTCCGTGCCGATGTAGATGTCGTGGAGGTGGAGGATGGGCGCTGCGGGTTATTGTTGTTGAACCCTTGGGCTCGGATGGATGGGATGAGGGATGAGAGGAAGAGGAGGAATGGCAGGGACGTAACAACGGGGAGCATTCTCGATTGAGGGCTCACTGGACAAGCAAGCAAGCGTGGAGTGATCGCTCAATCGTGCGCTGTGGTGTAAAGTTGAAAATTACCTGAATAGAGAGATAGATAGAATGAAGGGAACAGAAACAGCGACAAATTCAGAGTATCCTGCGCCAGTAAGCAATATGGTGTCCATGTCGTGTTGTCTGTCGGTGTCGTGGCTGCGGCTCTGCGTCTGACTCAGGCCGGGCCTCAAATCCCAATTTTGGGCACGCAAGGCGGTGCTGGGCGGTGCTCAGCTCATCAACCCAGCCAACGAGCACGCAAGCTCGGAGTGCGGTTGATGCACCCGCCGACAAGACGGGGCCGTCGTGGTTTGGATTGTATGAATATGCTAGGCATTCGCATGGTTGTGAATGAAGTGTCATCTTGGAGTTGGCTCTAGATGCCCCCACAGACAGACTGGAACTGGTGATTGAAGGAGCTTGATCATCGTGCAGCGCCTTCAGGCGCGTCTCACAGGGTTGATGGAGTCGGATTCTATCCTCACCACCTGGAACAAGGTACAATCTCGTATTTGAAGGACGCTGACCTGCTGGTAGCGACAATTGAACATTAGGTCAGTGGAGCTTGAATTGATGGTGAAGCGAGCGAGAGTGCAACAAACCGCGGCACTGGCAACTGGCTTCTTGTGGTTGGCGGGTTGGTGGCGGGAGCCGGACTCAGCAAACCGACGTCATTGCTATTGAGTTACAGTCGCGCTCATAGAAAGTTGACCAAGTCGCCTGCGAGCTTCATGCCCTCCTCATCATGAACTGGTGATAGAAGTGCCATCATATACTCTCAACATTGATGAGGACCTTCTTCATCTTCGGCCGCTTCTGTGGCCGAAGAACGTCTCCCTCTTCCTTCTCCCACGTCGGCTTCCGAGTGCGAATTCCCCGTCACCAACAGTCGTTTTCCCGATGGACCAGAAAACATAGTCTGAAAGATCCGCGTCAACGGCGCACGCCCACCCTTCTCGCAGCAGCGGCTGCGGCTGCCATCTCTCCCGCTGCTTTCGTTCATTTGGGCCAGAACCATAACGAGGAAAAGACGGCCGAGATGCACATGCTGGATATGTCGAGGCAGGAGATCAGCAAGAAGGTTCCCCAGGACGTCCGTGGCATTCGCCGCCTCTACAAGACCTTCATATACGTGCTAGACCAATGGGTGTACGAGCCCATAGCCACGAGTTTTCGCTTTCTGCGCCTCCTCTTCATCTTCGTTCCCGTCGTTGTCACGATACCGGCCGCATTTCTCGGCCCAAGAAGAAAAGATCACGATGGCGAAAGAGTTGGAACCATATGGTGGTATGGATTTCTCGTGAAATCTATGGAGAGAGCTGGCCCGGCCTTTATCAAGCTCGGTCAATGGGCCGCTTCCAGGAGCGACATCTTCCCAGCCGAGATGTGCCGGCAGATGTCACAACTGCATTCGAATGCTCCTGCTCATCCTCTGCGCCATACGATCAAGACCATCTCGGAAGCATTTGGCGGGAGGGCATTCGATGAAATATTTGAGGAGTTTGACGAGAAACCATTGGGTGTGGGCGCCATTGCTCAGGTCTACAAGGCAAGGCTAAAGCCGGATCTTGCGAAACTCGACAATAGTGAACTCGATGTGTCCGACAATCTCCGACTGAGCCACCGCATCAAGAAGAATGTTGATGCTCTGGTCAAGTCAAGTCCGCAGAGAGTTCCTTCGTCTTACGTGGCTATCAAGGTTCTTCATCCCAAGGTTGAGCGAACTGTTCGTCGCGATCTCAAAATCATGGCTGTCTTCGCCGCCGTCATCAATGCTATGCCTACCCTGGAATGGCTTGATCTCCCCAATGAGGTATACAATTTTGGAGGCATGATGCGCTTGCAACTGGATCTTCGCATCGAGGCTGCCAATCTAACCATTCTTCGCAAACATTTCCAGCACCGTACCACAGCATGGTTTCCTTGCCCGTACACCGATTTCACTACCCGCAATGTCCTTGTCGAAGAGTTTGCTCAAGGCATCCCTTTGGCAGCATTCTTGGAGGCTGGAGGTGGTGTGTTTCAGAAAGACATCGCAAATGAGGGATTAGATGCTTTCTTGCATATGCTTCTAATAGACAATTTTGTCCACGCCGACCTCCATCCCGGCAACATCATGGTCAACTTCTACAAGCCCACTCATCCAGAATTACCCAGTTATCTGTCTCGACAAGGTGCATCGCAACCATCGACCACCTCCGAAATTGATGCCTCTGAGGAGGTCTTGTCACGCCTGCGTCCGCATATTGGCAAAAAGAAGGCATGGCAGGCGGCTCTCGCAGACATTGAAAAGGACGGCTACATACCGCAGCTGATCTTCATCGACACCGGCCTGGTCACGGAATTGAATGCGAAGAACAGGAACAATTTTCTCGACCTCTTCCGTGCTATCGCTGAGTTCGACGGCTATAGAGCCGGCCATTTGATGATCGAAAGATGTCGCCAACCTGACGCTGTCATTGATGGCGAAGTCTTTGCGCTGAAGATGCAGCATCTAGTGTTAGCCGTTAAAGGTCAGACCTTCGCTCTCGGCAACATCAAGATCGGAGATGTCCTGTCAGAAGTCCTAGGAATGGTTCGATCTCACCATGTCAGGATGGAGGGCGATTTCGTGAATGTGGTCATCTCAATCTTGCTGCTCGAAGGTATCGGAAGGACACTGGATCCAGATCTTGACCTATTCAAGAGCGCCCTGCCCATCTTGAGACAGCTGGGATCTTCAGACCCAAGCGCTGTGTTGAAGAGCTTTAGGGAGGGTGACTTCTCTTTGTTGAAGATCTGGGTCGGACTGGAAGCCAGAAGATTCTTCCAGGCCAGTGCAGAAAGTGTTGAGATGTGCGTCAATTATGATCTGCTTAGCCCAAATGTCTGAACGGCCGCCAAAAATGCCGCCAACGAGGTATCGGTATGGTCACTCTCGACGGAGGTTGCCGAGGGTGACTTCGTACCAATACCTATCGCATCACATTCCCCAAACCAACTCCCCCCTCAGCAGTATACCTTCCGGTCCGACATGCCGGTTGTCGCCAAGTTAGACTTAACTGTCTGAAAGGCCGGGTGTTGCTTAGTGCCCAAAAGGACATCGCCATGGTCTCCAGAGACACCTCCAGGATTTCGACCACGGTGGTGTGCTTCGTGAAGTTGGATTTGGCGTCTTGCACACAGGAAAGTCGTTGTTGCGTAATGCGCCTCGTTTGGGAACACTACGACCTCTCACAACAGGAACTATTTTGTATACTGAATATCATTCAAAACATCTGCTCGATTTGTAGCTCGAACCTGGCTGTACGAATCCTTTTCCACAACAAGTTGAATGGCTGGGTTCCGGTACCGAATCACATACCGTGACACCTTGTCAACCTTGCAGAATTTACCGGCATCCTATGCGCCGAAGCGAGTCTGGGACGGTCGAGATAGAACCGACCCTGGGCTTTCCAAGCTCATGTGAGCTGGACGTACTCGACATTCGATTCAGAGATACTGACTTCGAAATGCACTTTGATTACGATGAGCTAGTGCGCCAGTGGTCCGAGGCATGATGGGAATGAACCATTAGCCGAACGCGATTGCCTACGACAAGTGCCGTTTGCTTCTACTGCAAACGGTCAGCCGAGCTTGGACACCATTATCAAGGACTTCGCACGCCTAGAAGTGCTTAGAGCGAATGGATCAGCTCACTGCATTGTCTGAAAGTGTGCTAAGGCACCGGGAAGCTTTTCCCGGCTTCCAGAATCAGGCGACCGTTCTCTCGCTTATCAGGGACGAGGTTGCATTCCGCGTGCAATTCGGTAGATGTCATGTGCGCCACGCAATTGACATCTTCCGTCCAACAACATCGCGCAAGAAGTGTCCCCCGACAGGAGGCTGGGACGATGAAGCTAGGGGCTGAATTTAGATGGACCGTTCTCGACTTTGGCTAGTAGAAAACGCGGAGGGGCGAACTACCGTGGAAAGTCTCCACCCCCGTGGCGTGAAAGGTGATGGGGGAGGCCGGGGGCGGTGGGTGGTCTTGCGGGGAAAGGGCCACAGTCGACCAGACGGCGACGGACCGCGTACGGCTTCCACACCGTGGCCAAGCGCCGGAAAGCCAGCAGACCGCTGGAAATGTGCAGCTTTGGCCAGCACTGCTCTGGCTGGGTGGAGGGATTGGTGCTCTTAAGCAATGTGACGGGTGACCACGGCCAACCATAACATTCACCAAGACGCGGGCACCTCGTGCGCTCTTGGCTTTCTCCGGCACGTCACCGGTGTATTCCCGTCTAAGCTCTTCTGCCCAGGAATGGGAGCTCACATCCAACACTCCACAACGTCAGCCCAGCTTGCTTGCCCCAGCTTGATTCCTCCGCCAGCAGGCGTCCACCGGGATCACCAGTGGCCAGCTCACGGCTCCATTTCCCATGATCGCATGGATCATCCCCACGATTTCTGCTTCCATGCGTGGCAAAGAGATGGCACCTCGCTTCCAGGGGACTGGCAGGGTAGGCCATGTGCAGCTCTGTGACCAAACTCCGGTCTTTAAAAGAGATGACGGCCCGGGTTCGTTTAAGATTCCTTCTCCTCTCTCTCTCCAGTTTTCGACTGTGCGCTTTTAGCTGCTGCGTTGACAGCCAGACCTCAGAATGGGTGACATCAAGATAGGAGCCAATGGAGTGATCCTGGACCATGAGGTCCTGGGGGACAAGGTCGATCTCTCCCATGACGAGGCCATGCACTTTGGCGCCCTCACTGAGGAGGAACGTGCCATTGAGAAGAAACTTGTGCGCAAGATCGATCTGCGAATCATGCCTCTCATTGTGCTTGTCTATCTGATGAACTACATTGATCGGTACGCGCCCCCGTCCGTATATCATACCAGGCCTGAGGCTGACGAGAACCCAGTAACAACTATGCCGCTGCTCGACTTCAAGGCCTTGAGGAGGATCTGAACTTGCATGGAAATCAATATCAAACTGGTAAAGCTGACTCTCTACCCAGCAATGGTTCCCGATTCTGACCCGTGGTGCAGGCCTCTCTATCCTCTTCGTCAGTTACATTATCGCGCAAGTGCCCTCCAACCTTTTACTCAACCACCTCGGTCGCCCATCACTATACCTGGGCTTCTTCGTTTGCGCCTGGGGTTTGGTTTCGGCCTTGACATGCCTTGTCACGAACTATGCGGGCATCATCGTGTGTCGACTGATGCTCGGTTTCATGGAGGCTCCATTTTTTCCAGGTACGGTAGCCCTTGCTCTATGATGACGGGAAATTTAAAACTAATTCTCTCAAAGGTGTCCTTTTCTACCTGTCTAAGTGGTATACGAAGAAAGAATTGAACCTGCGAATGTCAATCTTTTACTCCGGCTCGCTCATCAGCGGTGCATTTGGAAACCTCATCGCAGCTGGTATTCTCAGCGGCTTGGCTGGTGAGATGGGCATGTCGGCATGGTGAGTGACTCTAAGCTTCGGACGAACCGCTTTTTCAAAACCAAGCAGCTCTGACGCCCGCTTCTAGGCAATGGCTCTACATCATTGAAGGCTCGATCACATGTTTCATCGGGCTCGTCATCATCTTCGTCCTTCCCGACTTCCCAAGCACGTGGAAAAAGCTGCCCCTCGAAATGAAAAACGTCGCCAACCGCCGGCTTGCCATCGAAGCCGCTGAAGCCGACGTCGATGACGAAACAGGTGGAATGTCCCAATGGAAGGGCTTCAAACTGGCTATGACCGACTCCAAGACCTACATGTTGGCCATCGCCTACATGTGCATCACCGGCGCGGCGGGCTTTCAGAACTTCTTTCCAACACTCACGGCTACGCTGGGCTACAACCACATTGTTTCCCTGCTGCTGTGCGCCCCGCCCTATATATTCATGGTATTCTACTCATTTGCGCACTCGGTTGTTTCGGACCGCATGGGCAACCGCTTCTGGTTCTTCATGTATCCGATCCCGATCACAATCGTGGGGTGTGTTGTGTTTATGACGACCAATTCCTTCGGCCCCCGCTATTTCAGCCTGTTCCTCCTGATCTTCATCTTCGCCATGAACGGAACTTGTTACGCATGGATCGCGTCGGCCATCCCCCGGCCTCCGGCGAAACGCGCGGCCGCGTACGCCTTCATCAACTCGATCGGCAACTCCGCCTCCATCTGGACGCCATTCACATATCGAACGCAGGACCAACCGCACTACAGACTGGCCCTGGGGATCTGTATCGGCTTGCAGGTTATCGCGGCAGTGATGGGCGTGAGCATGCGGATCAAACTGACGAGGCAGAACCACCGGCTCGAGAGGATGGAGAACGAGGACACCCCGTTGACCGAGCGGGATCTAGCCAAGTTGAGGAGGACGGCCGAGGTGGAGGGCATCGATCTTGCGGCCGCCCGGAGATTGCAGAAGGGCTACCGCTATATGATCTAACTTTCCGACTAGCGAGGCCTTGGGCGTCTTCCCCTACTCGTAGCGCCGACGGGAACAAGGAACGAGTGTTGTGTGTTGGACTACGCCTGTTCGAGATTCATTGCGTCCAGTGGGCCAACTGGCTTCTTACCTGCCGTGGTTGATGCTGATGCAGAAGTTCAAGCAGAGGCCACGAGACTGGAGACCGATGCGATCAAATCGCGTGGCCATGATCAGTATGAACATGTAAATTTATAAGCAGAGTAATGTCTCAAATCCAGTGTGTATACTCTCACAGCTATTGCTCCTTCTCGCAGGTCGATTTGTTCACGTACCCGTATTCTGGAATCATTATATATTTCGTCTCATCTCTTCAGGTCACCTTCAATTCAGCTCAGTGCCGTTCAGCTCGGCCCCATGCGCAGAATTGGAGGTCGTGTGGGTGTGTGGGGGTGGGATCGCGGATGGGGGTCCCCCCGCGACGGCCCGTTACTTCTGAGATGAGAATGTGGGACTTGAAGTTCGAGTTTTTCAGGCCGAGCTTGAGGTACTGCGGCCACAGTACAGCTGGAGGTACAGCTCGGGGCTTGGGCTTGAGCTACAGTCGGTTTGGACCATCGGCCAGCGAAGCCAAGTTTAGGCAAAAGAACGAACGAACGAAAGTCTGAACTGAACGGAACTGAACCAACACGCGAACGCGATGAACGAACGAATGAACGAAAGTCTGAACTGAACGAACTGAGCCTGAGGAGCGTTGGCTTCTACTATGTAGGGTTCGATACTCCGTACTCTGTGCTCGATCTGTATTTGTCTATGGCAAGAGACAGAGTTTTCTTTGGTGGGGGGCGCGGCGGGGGTGCGGGATGATTGGGGCTCTGGGGGCACAGTACGGGGTACGTACAAGTATCGTATCGTACCATTGTTACTAGGTAGTTGGTACTGAGAACTTTGGAACTTCCCTCGAACTCTTTCTCATCTGGTCTTTTGTCGAGAATTAAGGAGCGCTTTGATTTGGCATCGACAGCCTTGAGCTTTCAGCTTTGCAAGGTAGTTGCTAATTGCCAATTGCTCATTACAAACCGGCAAGGCTTTGTAGAGTAGGTCTTCTTGTTTTTCTTTTTTTCTTTTCCCTTTTTTCATCTAATCAAGTGGGATCGAGTGGTTCTAAGAAGCAATTACGTGTACGGGAAACCTCGCAGCTTCGTGTCTCCTCGCGTCCGGGTCCGTCCACAACTCCATCTCACGGTGTGTAGTAATACACTATGCCTTTCTCATCGGCCTGCATGAGCTCTTGCACCAAAAGCCCGGTCCGCTCCTGGACTTCAGGAGTGAAGTGCTCGTGCTGCTTGCCGTCAATAGGGGGAAGATAGCACTGCAGTGGCAAGGCCAGGCCGGTCTCCCATTCGGTGGACACCTCTTTCTGAACGTCCTCGGCCGGTGCTGTACCTTGGCGAGTAACCAGCGTGCTTGTGGGTATGGGGATCCGTGTGAGCTAGGTGAACATGGCGCCGGCAAAGCTGCTGTAGCAGGCGTCGACAAGGAAGCTTGTGGCGCCGATTTGGCCGAGTTTCTGGATGTCAAGGGCAGTGGACATGGTGAAGTGCTTGGATTCAGAAATGGTGGTGAACCCCCCTGCCGCATCGTCGACCTGGATCTTCATCTTGTTCAATTTGGACTTGAGGGATTCGAGCTGAGGTGCTAACGCTTCAAGGGAAGCAAGTGTGTCGGCGGTCTGCTGCTGTAGCTTGTTCACATTGTCGACAATTGGCGTGGCCTGCTCAACTATGCCGTTGGCGACAGCTGCAGTTGTCTGGTTCTGCGCAATGCCCGTGGTGCAAGTCTGGATGATGCTATAGTGCTTCTGAAGGAAGCCATCTCAGTCGGAGGGGAAGGAGGGACCAAAAGCGTCGAGTATAGCCTTCTAAATGAAGTGTTAGAGATGTCTGTACTTCTGAGGGAGAAGGCGATGGACACTTACGCCTATGCCGGCCAGATCGTCGGTCATATTCATGTGAAGGTGATTTGTCACTTCGTCTTTCTGCTCCTGGACGTTCTTCTGAAGAGCTTCTATCGCTCTCTGTGCGGTTGCCGCACTGTTCTTCTGTCCAGCAATGGTTGCAGAGTTGAATTTGCCAAAGCTGGTCATGTCGGCCAAGAGCGTGGGGATCTCCCCCTGGTCCAAGTCCCGAACTTGAACTGTCAGGTCCCCAACCAAGGATAAAAGTGTGGTCGCAGAGTCCATGGCATCTGAGAAACCCTTTTGGCTTCCATTGATGACCTGGAGAAGGAAGTCGCTGGGATCTATAATGCCGCCCTTGTCTAATTTTGCCTCGCGGATTTTCTCGACAGAATGGCCCCGCAAGATCATGGCCAATCGCGTCAGGCCCTCGAGACCGGAATTGAGGTTCAGAATGACTTGGGTGTACTCCTGTTCGACATTCGTTTGTAGCTGGGCGTGAATGGGATCAACCTGGCCCATGTATTGAGTCAATCGTACGCCGAGGGAGTCTGCTTGAGTTTTGATCGGATCCAGTTGTGCGGCAATTTGTACCTGCGACTGCATCTGTGCGGCTTGCAGCGCTTTCAAAGGCGTGGCCGACATCCTCTAGGAAACCCATCTTGATGTCGTTTCCAAGTAATTATCACTATATCTCCTCACTATCTCGAGGGAGGAGGGCGGCCCTTTTTGAAGTGCGTGGAAGCCATGCTCGTAGCGCTTCATTCTCAAACCGTTTGGATTCTGCGAGGATGCGGTGCGTTCTTCGCCTGCGCTGGAAGTTCACCACGAGGAGAGATGGTCAGCAGAAGATGAGAAGCTACAAAATGTGAGGAACACCTTCCTATTTCATCGAGCTGAAACGGCGAACCAATCATGGCCCGTAGCTTCCACGCTAACATCTTTTAACAGACTCCAATTCCCGGGCGTCTGTCGCGCCTTGAAAATTGATCGTGGATTCTGCATCATTGCTGCTGATGAATTCAGCTCGCCCCTCTTGCACATGCTCTGCGAAGCAGCCTCCCTGCCGCTCGAGCCATTTCTTGAACTTGAAAGTTGCCGGCTTTGAGGGGGTTCTCCAGCAGAGCTGGCATGAGCTGACCGATGCCGTTGTCGGCACAATGTCGAACATCCAGCCATCGTGCTCCCACATTGCCGCGCTCTTTCTCTACAGATGGCCAGAGCAAGGATGATTAGCGTCTTGATTTAGAGCATTGCTGGTAGGTGCGGAATCCTCGTCATTGATCGTGACACGATGCGGTGTTGTAATAGTGCCCAGAGTGCCCAGTCTGGCTATTTAATCCACCTGCTGTCCTCGCGATGTAGGGATTGTCGCCTCTAGTCTCCAGATTAACAAGATATACTCCGAAGTACGCTTCTATCCGTCCGCCATGGCACAGTCCAATGGCGACGAGGTTAGCAACCCTCAAGCCGCAGTCAACGCAAGGCGAGGAAGACGCCGTCAAAACTGCCTCGGCTGCCCTAGAACAGACCAAACGGATCCTCGACGATGCGAGAGAGCGGTACAAGAAAGCCAGTGACGATTTCCCTAGTGAGTGACAGCTAAGTGAAACTTCCGTACGCGGGAGACCGTGTCCATCAGTGTATGCTGACATGAATAGATACCATGCAGGTCATGGGTGCTTCGATCGCTATGTCAGTCACTGATTGCTTGACCAATGTCATAACCCAGTTGGTTCCGATGCTGGTCATGAACGAGACTGTTGCCGGCCAAGTAGAGGGAGGAGTTCGAGTCGCCGAGAAGACAGGCGTCGACATAACAAAGACCGTGAAGGATTTCAATTCCACCAACCCTAACAGTGCACCTGTCGAGAACCCAACAGCGCCAAAGACAGTTGACTACGCAGGCGATCCGCGCTATTTCCTTGCCCCCTTGGACAAGCCCACCATCACACATTTGCAGACTCTGGCCACTTCCGGTGCTGATGGAGGAATCAACTGGAGCGAAGTCGACGCAACGGATGCGACATCAACAGGCGATCCTACAGCCTTATCGTACATCATCAAGCAGTTGCAGACGGCGTTGGGAGCCTCATCATTGACCGACAAGCCGCCTTCTCAAAAGCTCAAGGACATCCTCCACAGCACCATTCAAACGGCAGAGGCAATCCAATCGGCGGCCAAGGATGCTCAATCATTGACCGCGGTGTCGGACAAGGTCAAAGGCTGGCAGCGGGATATCCTGAGCGCGGCCCAAAATCTGGCAGTTCTGTGCACAACGGCCAATTCCAACCCAGGAACAGGAGGCGCGGTTGGTACCACATTCAAAGCCATACCGTCTGCTGCTGCTAACGCAAGTGCCACCACCTCGGCGGCCAAGAGCCTCCTCGACGGCGCAACGGCCAATCTTCACGAGCAACAGAAAGCTTTAACCTCTGCTCTGACAAACTACACCTCCGCATCACAAACGCTGGCAGACGACCAGGCAGCGTTGGGCAAGGTGAAAGCCGACCTCATAACCTTCAAACAAAACGCTCGTACACTGGACGAGGTCGTCGCCATCTTGACCCTGGTCAACACCACGCTCCTGGACTTCAAGACAGAGATCAACAAGCTTGTCCTGCACTTCCAAGCCCTCGCAAAACTAGTGACCATGGTCGGTGACGAGAACATGAACACCTTCCTGAAAGATCTGCAGACAGAAGTCCAAGATTCCGAGGACAACATCGCCAAAAGCGGTCTCGGCGGCATCAAAGTCAGCGACCTAGCCCTGCAGATCTTCTACACCGCCGCCTGCACTCTAGCCACATACTTCGACCTCTTTGGCGACGTCACCTCCATGTACGTCGACACGTCGAAGAAATTCATTACCGACGGCATCTCGGGCGGCGACCTGAACGTTGTCAGCAAGGTGGGCGCCTCTTTCCCACTTTCGCCCTTCGACCCCGCCCACCCGGACAAGAATCTCGACCTTGACAAAGCCGCCGACGCCACAGGTGCGGACTATGATCCCCTCGTACAGAAGGAAATCCAAGCACGCTTGGCCAAAATCGACTCCTGGGCCACGACCGCGACCTCCGACATCGCAGCCGTGCTGCAGGCCAAGCACAGCGTCGCGCAGGATAAAATGAACAGCCATCTCAAGTCGCTTGCCGCAGAGATGCAGCGCGACGAGCAGAACCGCCGGGCCCTTATGGGGAGTACTGCCGCCGACAGCAAACTCCTCGAGCATGTCAAGGAGGGTCAGAAGCAGGGCGCTCAGGCCGTCACCGACGCGGCCAAGACGGGCCTGCAGAACACAGTCCTCCTGACCACCGTTCCGGATGTCGCGAGGAGTGAAGGGCCCATTGACCTTGGGGCATTCAAGGTAAGTCGAGATTCTCCGCCCAGAGCGCGTTCAACCCCCCTTGGTGATCCTTCTGACTCTGGCTCAGGTTCATCGGGGAGGGTGATCAGTGAGTGAGTGACATGGTTGTGTAGAAATCAGTTGCATTGCGTGCGACATTGGAGGCGGCGTGTTCAAACCCCCATTCACTCAATCCAATGCGTAGAAAGGGGAGGCTCTACGTCGGGCCAACGTACCCTCCTATATCACGTTTCTGACCAAGGTCGAGAGGCGGGGGACGTGGAGGCGTAGAGAGAGCTGCCAGTCACCATAGTTGCCCTCAATTCTACTAGCTCCTTTCATTTATCTACATCAGACCCGTGTTATACTAAGCACTGCTATATCCTTGCCAGTGTAGCTTGCTCGTGCAACGGACGCTCCACTTACGCACCTAGATGATTGGGTCCGAACAGTTTGATTGAATGTTTGTACTTCCTTTCATTCCACTTCACCGCCTATGTCTTCCGGAATGTCGTACTGGTACAAGATACACACGTCCAGCAGTGTGGACTCTGCAGACCCTAATAGTCCCCCCCTTCTTCGTCCAACAAGTCCTTGTTCCATCCACACTGCATTTCCTTCCTCTACGTCCCACCACCTCGAGTCGCGAGACTCACATCCATGTGTATATTTGACGTTTTATATTGCTTCCTTCGACTTTTCACGACTCGAAACACTCGATTACGCGTCCAGAGATGGCAAAGCCCTGAGCTCCAGATTCCAACACCCGCGTTCGCATCAGATATTTCCACAAAAGTTTCCATCCTCGAAAATCGCCGTTTGTCGACAGTATAGCAAAGTTTTGTGTTCCAAAAGCAAAAGAGTGGCCACCCATAGTCGTATTCCATATGTCGGAAGATAGAAGCGTCGAAATCATTGAATAACGCAAGAAAATGTCTAAGTGCCGTCCAGCCATTTCAGATATCCGTGAAGTCCAAGTCATCCCATGTCAAAATCGCTGCTTTGCGAAACATAATGAAAGTTTGTAGAGTGCTTATAACCGACAATAAAATATACCGGCAAGGTGGAAAGATAAGTTCGTTGAAATGTGAGCGGGACGTCCGAAGAAGCCTGCGCGGCGATCGGGAACCGTGCCGGAAAATCAAAACATCCGGAAAATCAAAACATGCCGCCGTCTTGATGGACGCTCAAAGAGGTTGTACTCCGGTTCGGGAAAACAGGCATTGCCGGACTACGAAGCCTTTCATGACCAAATTCCGACAGCATAGCCTGGTTCCGTGCACGAGCAGCCATACTTCCGCCCTCACTGCTAATCTTCCTGAGACGATTGCGTGGACGTGGTTGAGGTTTCTGCTGAAACTGCTGTTGATCGGTATACGCACGCTGGGCTGCAGGAAAACCCATCGGCCCACGACCCGGAGATTCAGGTTTTGAGACCATCTGTGAAGCGTGCATCCGGGGACTCGGATATTCATCAGATCTTTCCGTCGTGGTGTTCCCGCGTCGACGTGGATTCATGGTTGGAACTGGTGGGCTTGCAATTTGGCTTGGCCGAGGATTGTTCGGCAAGCCGACCAGAGGAACGGAGGAGGTGGAGGAGATAAAGGTCGGCTCGGAGATCATGCCCTTGGTGACTGATTTCTTGCGACTTCCTATAGGAGTGGAACGGCCTTCAGCAGGCGTAAAGCGGCCGGAGGGCGGTGGTTGAGGAAGCGGACCAGCCGGAGAAGGCAAAGCAGATGGTACAGCCGAGGGTGGGCCAGAAAGGGCAGGGGACATTCCAGGGTTGGGAGCAAATGGGCTGACCGGTGAATGTGGGAAAGGAGGGCGAGGAGACGGCCTCGGCGCGCCCATCGGCGGCAGAGCACCACTTCCAAGCTGGGGAGTGCCACCCATTGTCGGGGTTGCAGCACGAACATCGAAATAGCTGGATTGCCCAGGTCCAGGTCGAGGACCAGTTCCACTTGGTCGTCGATTCGACATTGATGAAGCTGATCTCTCATAGGTGCGTGGATCAACCGGGGGAGGGCCACGTGGCGGACCGCGGAATGGACGAGGGCCAGGATAGCCCTGTGGGCCATCGCCATGACCGAAAGTACGGTGTTGCTCGCGATATCCTGCTGCATGAGGTGGACCGGGTTTACGATATTCTCCCGGCGAATATGGGGGTTCTTCTCCATGCCGCCCTTGGCCAGCTCGGCTCCTTGACCTCTCGGCAGCCTCAGACTCAGCTCGGTCGCGTCTTGGTCTCCCAGAGTTCGGTGTCGCTGACCGTTGTTGATAGGGTCGCTCAAGCTCTTCGTTGGAATTGTTGGGATGAGGACCCGGCCTGGTAAATCCTGGTGTTCGTCTTCCGCTGGGTGGATCGAATTCAGCAGGTCTGGGTCTGGGGGTAGGTCGATCGCCATAATCATCATATCCTTGCTCCAACTCGTAATCGCGTCTGGCACCCACATTTGGGGACCGAGCGACAGGCTCGGCCCTTGGACCACTGCCAATTCCGAGCATCTTCATGGCTTTGGGCTGCGGCTCGTTACCGCGGGGGATCAGACCCGTTTTGCTGGTCTTGTGGCGGAGCGCGTGCAGTGCCTGCGTTGCAGGGTTGTGGCGATCTTGACTCTGAGAACGCTTCTCTGCCTCCGCCACTCCTCTCAAGCCTTCTTGAATTCTTCTTGCTCGCTCGGCTAGCTCATTGCCAAACTCCTTCTGGGTCTCTGTGCTTTCTCCACGATGATGGGAGAGCACATCATGCTGCCATGGTCTGTTCGTAGGATGATCGTCCATCATACCGGGCGCATCGTCGCCGAGAAGCTGTTGAGCTTTGCTCATGGCTTGATTTCTATGAGAAATCGCCTGGCCGAGTATCTGTTGCGCTTTTTGTGACATAGGTGGTATGGCATCGTTCTGAATCGGTTCCAGAGGGCTTCGTTGGGCGCGGTGAGCGTTGTCGAATTCCCAAGGATCGCTGTGTGTGCTCTCAGGAGGATTAATTGTGCGAGCAGTTGAGGCGATCGACGGCTCTCGCTCGCGGCTAGAGGGTCGATAGCTTCGATTTTGAGCCGACATGATCGATGATTCCCGGTCGCGGAGCGGGCTAGAAGAAAAGCTAGATTGATATGGCGGGTGTCCAGGCGAAGGTGGCGGAAGAACAGATGACCTATCGCTGTCGTGCCTCAAGTGAGTTTTGATCAACCCACTCAGACCCAGTCCAGTCGTTGGCCCCAGCGTGGGTGAGTCTTTGATCTTCAACTGAGAGGAACGATGGAGAGAGTCTGACGTGTCTGGGGTATCCTGGACCACCGAGGGAGAGGAAGTGTCAGCCGAACCATCGGACTGGGGTCGCGTTGGATCGGCACTGGGTGCGGTATACTCTCTGAAATCGAAAGCATGCGAGTTATCGCGAAGCGCCGGATGGACATCCAATGGTGCCAGTCGTGGGGCCGGCTCATATCTCCCTAGCATTGGACTGTCTGCTTCATCGTCATCACTGCCATCGAAAGTGTCGAAAAATGTTCCCCTGGATGCTGCTGGCTGCTCCATCAAAGACCTGGGGATCTGCATTGGTGCAGAGCGAACACTTGCTTCCATTGCTGGTCGTTGCGTTTGCAACGCAGAGTACTCTTGGTTTTGGCGTTTGATTAGCGCTTCAGCATGTGCTTGAACTTGTGCTGAGTGGACGGAAGAGGCTGTCGATTGTGCTCTTGACCGACTTGCAACAGAAGTACTGCTCGATTCGCGGCCTCGAGGAAAGCCTTTATGGAAAGGCGATGTTGAGATGCTTGGGAGGGCCACTCGACCAGGCTCGTTCTGCCGCTCCGCGATGCTACCATAATCTGGACCGTCGGACGTAGGTGGCGAGACTCTGCCACCATGCATTTGAAGCTGCCTCTCCTCGAACTTCTGCTCGTCAAATTGTTGCTGTGGACGGTTGAATAGCCCCATAGCGGTCGCTTTGCCCCGATCGTTGGGTTGCAAATTCCTGTTGTATATGTTGTCCTCCTCATCATCGTTGGTCGGGGAGGCCGTCTGATATTTGCGGAGGTGATTGTTCGAGCTCTTGAGGCCGAAGTCGAGCGATGCCAATGCCTGCGTTTGAACAGTGGGCGGTGGACTAATTGCCCGTGTAATGCCTGGGGAGAAAGGAGATGCTCCACGCCCATACTTTTCTGACAGGTTAGTGGCACTTCTTCTTTGCGGAAGCTGCCGACTGTTGATTGGAGACATAGGTAGAGGAGGTTGCTCTTGATTGTCTGCAGCAGCATGTACTTTTCGAGATTCAGAGGAGAGATTTTGTTTCAGCAAGCTCTCTTCGCTGCCATACTCCAACCCGTGCATTCTGGTGTTGGAACCAGCGCTCGTGTTGCTTTGTCGGGGGTGCGGCCCCTCTGATACCACCGACGTGGCAGCTGTTGAAGTGCGCCGGTTGGAAGGACCTGAGGCCGTTGAGGATGTTGTCCCTCTGCTTTTACTGAATCCAGTAGAGGGTGTATTGATGACGCTGCTACGGTCGTGTTCCGCGCTAGTCGGTCTCTCACGAGATTCTTCACGCTCTTGTTCATCCCTAGCTTTTGCGCGCATCTGCTGATATGGAGACAAAATGACGTCGTTCTGGTAGACATACTTCGAAGATGTCAAGGGAGCAGGAGTGAGGGCAGGGCCTTCTGTCAAGTCTCTTGTCGAACCAGACGCACTTGCGACAGGTACTCGATACATCTTCTGCCGACCACCAAACAGAATATTCCCCTCTGTCGGCCGTGGTCTGGAGAGGACGGCTCCGGCATCATCGCTAGCATAACCCCCGTTCTCGGAGACCGAGTACGATCTATCCTCGTCGGAGAATGGGGCCCTGAAAGTCGTTCGAATGGATTCGGTCTCAGCAATATCCGTCAATGGGTTGTGTGCGAATAGATTCAGGCGAGATGCTCGTTTTGGAAAGAGCACGCTGTCGTCGCTTGCCTTTCCCACTTTGGTGTTAGGGTCGTCTTGCTCTCGGAGCATACTGAATCGTGCAGATAGGCCCGGCATGAGCAAGCTCGTGCGGAAGTCGTTTGTGTCGGGGAGCGCCGTAGCAAGATCAATCTGTGGCATCGGTTCAACGACATTCTTCTGCTTGCGTTTGAGACTACGAGATAACTTCGCCGGCAAGGCCGGGTCGGATGACGCAGCCGAAGGTATAATATAGGTATCATCCTTGGCCTTGCCTTTCTTCTTGAATACGTTCATACTGAACGTCTACAGCTTGTCGAATGTAAAGAGCGTCTGGAGTGAGTAACCTAGGAGAGAGGTCAGTTGACACTACGACTGAAGAGGAATCGTGAATTGAGGTCGTACGTACGAAGGAGCGACTTTGCAAAAGTACTGGAGATAATCAGTCCATTTGGAAGAAAAAAATATGGATAACGAGGCTGGATATGTTGAAAGCGTTCCGAGAAGGGCGTCGTTCGCCTAGGACTCGGGGGTTGAGCCAGTCAACCGGCTGGGTCTGTGCCCCTTCGAGCGACTGAGGGTTTCAGTGACAGAAGTCAAAACGTTGAGGAAGGCCGGTGATGGGTGTCGATGAAGGCGGTTTGATAGTTGTCCGATTTCCTCCTCTTCGAGTACGGTCCCGAACAGCGATCGCAGAAGCTATGCCAGAGAGGGTAGGAATTGTTCGAGACAGTGATAGCACAAATGGTGTTCAAGGCGATATGCGCAGTATTCAACAACGAAACGAGCGTCTTTTGCTTGTCGCAAGTGGAAGAGAGTGACAGTGGTGAGCCAGAAGGAAATGAACTGGGTCAACAGTTCATCACCGGGAAAACAAGTAGAGAAGAGCGCGTCGCAGTTGGAGTGTTGAAGTCAGCATGGACTTGGTACTCGTTCCCACCGGCAGGTGAACAAGGATGAGGCTCGAGAATCGATGCAGGGTGTATGTAGTCAGAGGGAGGCGGGCCGTTCTCCGGCAACGTTCTTTTCGAGACAACGGATATCCTGCTTCGCGAGTGACGATCTTGACCCGGGGACGGCGACGCTTTGGTAAGTTACGCGTGGTTAAGCGATGGAAGAGGAAGGGATAGCTGGACCAGCCGACAAGAACAGCGAGTGTTGAACAGAAACAGCTGCGATAGCAGAACGAAAAGTGCGCGCCTAGCCACTTGGTCGGGAAGTGCTGGGACACAAGGAAGTTCGAGTGTGCGTGTGATACTCCGGACGCTTAACGGTGGAGAAGGTCCAGGTCAAGGATTGATGATGGAAGTTGCGACCCTGGACCTGGACAAGGAGCGACGCGTGCGGCGGAGGGGAACAAGGTTGAGGCGCTGACAAGATGCTGAATTCGAAGCCTGAGCAGTTTTGACGCGGAGTGCCTTTCAAGCCGGGGAGGGTTGTTTGGCGGAGTCCACACTAGGAATAGAGCCAGGTGCCAGGTACCCAGCCCGATCCACAGTGATGGCTGTTTGAGTTTCAAGAAGCGGAAGGTTTAAGTGGAAACGGTCGACGATCTAACCTAGGAAGGTAATTAGGGCCAAGCTAATCAAACGCTTCGTGTCGCGGATGAGGAGCATGGCTTTTCCTAGACAGGGGAGTAAAGCATGAGATGGAAAGTCCTTTCTTTTAAAGGTGGTGGCAGAGGTCAAACTTCAAATGGGAAAGCGGAAAGGACCGCCGACGTTAATATGTTTCGATATCGGTGCTGAAATGTTTGAACGGTAGCACAAGCGGATGACAATCGAGAAAAGGAGTATACGAGATAAGTGACTCGAGGGACGATCACCTGTGCTGGTAACACTGTTGTCAGAGCAATCAAGAGCCGGAAAACCACGATTCAAGGGCTGATGAACGTGGGTGGAAGGATGTCGCAGGTGAGATTGTGGCTGCAACCCGAGCCAGCGGATGCGGAAGCGGCAGTGGGAAGGGACGCCGGTCGGATAGGCCAGAAAACGTGATGAGCGACGATGATTCGAAAGGGAAAAGGAGAGGCTTGTGGTGCCGTCGAACGCCCGAAAAATTGAGATGAGGACGAGGATCTTTCTAGCGTGTCACAGATTTATGTGACACATGCCCGGTTGGACCACGGACATGCTCTTGCCGTTCCAGCAGATGCCTGCAGGGACAATCGACTTCCGCCTCAAGTCCACGAAATGCATCGACCTGAAAGCAAGCAAATTCTGTTTTCTTTTCACGCCGGGCTCTCGCATATGCGGCGAAACATCAAGTGCCAGTGACTGCATTAGGCGGCTACTTGCAGAGAAGAGCGCCAAGACATAGGAGAGAGCATATGTAGCAGTGAACCGTATCTGTTCACAGAAGATGCTATTGAAGGATCTTCTCAGCTGTGAGTGCTCGGTATTAGCCGATAGTGAAGCAACAAGTCACTAAGAAAAGTTGAGCTTTACGTACTATCTCCTGTTGATCGTGTGTCTCCTCTCCTGTCGCCCGCTGGGCTGGAAAGCAAACTGTACCAAGCACCCGGCGGAACGTGGCCGGCTCGTCGGAACCACCCAAGAATCCTTTCCTGTTAGGGCATCCGAGCAGCTTCGTACGGTGATTGGATTACTAAGTGCTGGTCTGAAACACAGAAGCAGCCACTGACCCATGCTGGTGGGCGTCGAAAAGGCTTCCTTCGGTGGCGCTGCCGGCGTCCGGGAAGAACCTTAGGGTGCTCCGAACTTCAATAGATCTTGTCAAGAGAGCCAATCAGCAGCCGTGCCTAACCATCAACCCCCTGACTGCGAGATTGTCCACTCCACTGTCAGCGAAGACCTTTTTCGAAGGTTCAAGCCGGTGACGAGGTTGGCTTGTCAATTCTTTTCATACCTCCAAAGTCCATTGGTTCCTTTTCCAGATTTGCGCTCTACTTTTGGGCTATTTCCAATCAATGACTGCCAATGAGATTCTGAGCGTGCCTGAGTTTCTCAATGTCAAACACTTTTCAGCGCAGGTTGCTGTTCTTTTTATATACCCAGGAGGACGAGGTTACTTGCCTGTCTATCATTATAAGCCGGGCACTGCCCAGTATATATTTTCTTTCTCATGTCGCATTATTTTTCCTTGCGACCAGGATCAGCTCCGCGTTGCTGTTTTCTGCCCGAGTCGCGTTCATGCAAATCTCCTTTAGACTTTCGGCCCCAGTTCAACCGTAGACGTTTGTGTAAACAATGATTTCCCATCGACGCGACACGCGTCTCAACTCGATCCATGTCCAAGATGCGCCTTCTCTCCACCGTCCTACCTGGGGTTTTGTTTAGCGCGTTTGGCTTCACTTCCAGAGTCCCGCGTCCAGCTTCTGGCCTGACGCCGCTTAATTTGCCATCAGATTGTTCGCTCACGTCATGATCGATTTTGGCAGTAAAATCTCCGGCGCAGGTAACAGCGTCGCAACCTCGTGCTTGAAATCTTGAGGCGCTCCGGAGCATACTGTACAGCCACAGCGATAGATACGAGTGGGTGTTCATCGCCCCAAGGCCTGAGATAACTGAGCGATGACACACAGCACCCACATTGGTGCTTTTGCAGTGCTCGCGCTTGCGTTTCGCTAAATGCCTGCAGGTAATTTCGCGCTTCCGCCACATGGCTCGCATGGCAGAAGAGTGGAGGCCACCAGATATACAGTACACCGTACTCCGTAGTGCTCCATGGAATAATCTCAGTCCAAGCTTCGTCCAGTTTGCTCCATACTCTTTCAACAGCGGCATGACGTCGAGGCAAGATCTTACCTTTCCCGCTTACTGTGTTCAAGTATGAGTACTCGGTCACTCCTCCAGAGATGACTACAAGTAGTCTCTCCTCGCCGGTCCGATAGTTTGCCTGATCGTCAATAATATCATTCGTCGTAGCGCATTCTCCGTCTTAAGGGTGTCTCTCCCCGAATGATCGCTTGGTTTGGTCCAGAGGTGTATGCAGCCGCTAGAAAAAGATCCTCGCCGTCGTCATAGCCCCGAGTCACAGAAATACCGAGCCAGCCTTCTAGATGATCGGCTGTAAACTCCGGGGTGCGGCTCTTCATAATAGAAATCATGAAGCCATTGCATTATGCTCTTGGTATCAAGAATGGAGCTCTTCTCCACGGCGGTGTACTGCCTCCACTCCGCAGGAAAGACGAAGGTTGCCATCATTCTTATATCAATTGGGTTTGGGAGTGCATGACATTGTCGAATGGCAGCTGGCATGTGCCAGCTCGAAAACGGGGCACGCAAATGCCTGTAGGTCTATCCTAGAAGTCCACCCTGGGCTCGAACAGCAATTCTGCAGGTCAAAGATCAACGGAGTCCGTACATCCCTTGGCAGCTGCTTGATCTGAAAAGACCATGGTAAAATCAACGAGCTTTGCATTCAGATTCTCACTCCGACAAGTCAGGAGGGACGGATCCACCTATTTGACATGCAATGTGACGCCATGATATTAGTACCCGAATGTAGATCTTCAGTGGGGCTTTTAAGACGATTAGACAAGGATGGAGACGGGGCTGACCAGTGTAACATATGCCAATAGAATGCTGGAAGTCTAACGCCACGCTATTTGCTTCGAGATTGTCCATGCCATGAAACAGCAGCCTCCCCGTCGGATATTGCTGAACGAGAGCCTGCACACTAACACTGGCCAGTGAGGAATAGACTCTTAAGGATGCCATTAGGCCCGTCGTGGTTGAATGAGTCAAGTAGCTCATCCAGATTGGGTTGTCCGCAGTGTTGACGTGGAAAACAGATGGGGAATCTTGGCTTCGCGAGTGCAGGTGCCTCTTTCAGTAATAAAGGGTTTTGAGAGTGCAGCGAAGCAAACCAGCGGAGGCTGTGGAGCGCCTGGTACGCACATACCTCTCATCCTGGAAGCCATCTCCGAGGTAGAGAGGATTGGAGCCTCCGGATTTGTATTCTTCCACGGGTTCAGCGTCTATTTCCACGACGACGCGAGAATCATTACCTATGCCCTTTCTTTCTTGTATTTCTATCCTTGGTGTCCGCGACGTGCATTGACTGAATGTGCAGGATGGATCGGACCTGGGCCACTACTTCTTCAACATCATTGGGAGCGCGCTATTATGCAGCAGGACGCTGGTCGAAAGAAGAGTCTGATACTAGATTGAAGACGCCCCCAATCCAAGGTCTTGGCATAACCCCGAGATGACCTTTACCTGCGTACTGAGCCATCCGACCGAAACAGGATAGGTGGTAAAAAGCGAGGTCCTCTCTCAGCTACTTGTATTCAACTCCGCTGACATACACGAGTCCTGCTCTCTTGGATACTGGTTCTTCTCCTACTACAATGCAGTATCGCGGGAAGCCGTGATCAGCTCCTGACAGTCGAGTCAAGCACACATGCTCGGTATCTGCAGGCCTAGTCCGCTATACCGGATATGGATAGGCTTGGCCTATTTCACCGACAGTGCATAGTTGAAAGCACCAAGAGTGCGGAGTAGTTTTTCTGTCGTCCCCAGCTGGTCGCAAAGTCCAGAGTGACTGCCCCTCCGAGGCTTTCAATTCAGACAGACAACATCATCATTCTTGTCCACTGACAGTTCTGTAGCTTGCTGCAGCCTAGACTAGTCAGCTTCCAGAGCAGAGCAGCCATCACTGTCCTCGGCCCATATCCGTTGCTGGCTCATATTTCTCTTGGCCGCGCTCGTTCACGATCTTCTCCATGGTCGGCTCTTGGGGCCCGTCATTTGGACCGTCATTTCTCCACCAATATGGCTTCTAATTCTGTCAGTTACAAACAGCCGAAAAAGGCGCACACCCGCATGGTGCAGCCCGCGTTGCCATTGATACGGGGGTCGAGGACTCAAAAGGCGAAACCTGTTGCAGTTGAGCCTGAGCCCGAGTCCCAGGTGGTCGACTCAGAGCCCGTATCACAAACCCATGCCGATGGTGGAGTCACCGATACAGAGACGCAGTCTGCTCTGGAAGTGTCAAGTGTTGAGACGCTTGAAAATGGAATTCCTCTGCGGAAAGAAGGTTCCCCAGTAGCAGGTCAGTACACCTAGCCGGTCTCTTACTTAGCTAACTCATTGCAAAAGATTCACAACCGGCCACTCACCCCAACCCTGTGCCCGAGGAACTTGCCACATACTCCGACGGTCATGCTGCAGAGAATAAGAAAGAGATGGATCATACCTTGGCTGGCCATGGTGTCGGGGTTGATGTCGGACATGGAGAAGCGGTTGATACGGCAAAGAACGACGCATCAGCACCCAGCATTCAACTATATGCTCAAGAGCCAGACGTTGACCAAGGAAACAAGGTTGACACAAATGGCTGCTTTTCGGAGTCTCCCAATGATCCAGTTGGAGACGTTGGCAATGGAGAGCATACGATACCCCCGGCTCCCCAACTTTCCGAACAGATTGACAATCCTGTCTCTACACCCCCTTATACGAATGGTACCAGCTCATCGAACTCCACACCGACTGAGAATGAAGCTCTTCCATCGCAGCAGGGAGAGATCAACCATGGTTATAGGGGGAGTCGAGCTGATTCTACTGGGGAGCCAGTCCGTGAACCAGTAATGAATGGTTATCATCAAGCAGCAACCACCCCATTTGCCCCAACTGGGACTGTGTCACGAACTTTCAACGCACTACCCTCACTTCACGAGCACTTGCTTCTGCTTAACGCGACGAAAGAAGGTGTCGACATTCTCATCCAGATCAACCCGAGCAATGCACAGCCTTTTGTTAGCTACGCCCACTCGGTCATTCTCTTCCGAAGCCTACGACTACGAAGGCTGGCGACTCGTCAACAGCAAGCTAACCACAATTTTGGCAGCAACGTTGTAACCCTGTATCCGCCCCGCTATGTTATGCCTCATGCTTTTGAGGCTGCGTTACGCTTCCTCTACTCCGACACGGTTCTGGGAAAGGATTTCTTTGTCCAGCCACACCCCGGCGCAGAATACCAGACCATCAGAGTTCACAACCTTGACTATCTACTGTCGTACTGGGTTTCTGGCATCGAACTTGGTCTTGAGCCAGTCTCTATCTGTGCAGAACGACTTCTGAACAACTACCTTGACTGGGATATCCTTGAGATCACTTACAAATACGCCATGGAGCTTGCCAGCTCACCTTCCTCAACCCAAGGCAAGAGCATGACCGGCTCCGATTACACTGTCGCCAGCAGCTCCATCATTAAGCAGATCCTTCAATTTCTGGCCAATCACATTGATATCAAGAGTTTTAAGCTGGACACTGCCTTAAACCACACCCTGGTCCCTTCACGTCTCCCCCAAGTCGAAGATGGCCGCCCCAAGCACAACCCAGCCCTAGCTTCTATGGTGTTTGGCTCTATGCCATCATCCGCGGACATGTCGCCATCTTCGCCGCGATCTGAGATACTCCCTACGGGATCCAATTTCAAAGATACCGTCGCCTCGAACATCTTGCTGAACGTCGATTTCGAAAATCTCTTCGCATTCAACAATTTCATCCAGGCACCTACCATCCGTGATGCTGCAACCACTAAACTCATGGTCGACGTGGTCAACGAACGCGAACTTCGCCGCCTGAGGATTCACGACTCCCGTGTCCCTAACAAAGAGCGCATGGCAAACTCTGCAGCGTGGGAACCTGTGGGCATCAAGGAGTTGATCCTGGAGACCAATGTGCTTCACCGCGATCGTGTGGGTTTCTTGGTGTCATCCAAATGGGCAGAACATGAGGCAAAAGTGAGGACTTAATGAGAAAGGCAAAAAGCATGAAACATGGGCTATGATAGCGTTACAGCAGGCGGGCTCCTTTCATGTATGTATGTGTGCGATCTGTTGTTCGAGCATAGCAAGGGGACCTTCCAAAAAGGCGGTTCGGCAATAACCAGGGTGGTTAGAAAATAAGTACGGCATGGGGAGTTTCTTGAGCTAGGCGGCCGCTTGGATCAGACACAAACTGAGGAAATACCTACGAGCTGGGGCATTCAACGTTAATACAGTGGCGATCAAATACTGAAGATTAGGTGACGTTCCAATCGGTTACGCTCATTTTCAAGAGCGAAATACCGGCCCCGGGTTTGAGCCTGATGGCACGCCCGAAACTATATCAACGGCGTCTTGATCAGCATGCATATCTTCATTATAAGGGCCGACGTTGAACGGTTCTCCCTCATCCTCGCCTGCCCTGCTCCCTGCACTTGGGCCTCCTACACGATCTGCGAACCCTGCATGACGAGGACGTTTGGCTGGCCTGGCCGCAATGCCATGAGTCTGTCCTTGATCATGCTGTCCCAATGGTACAAACGTATTGCGCTCTCGTAACCTATCAACCCAGGGTTTCACAGCGGCCCAAGCCAGGAGTCCCGCTGTCGCGAAGATGAAGATCACGACCACAGTCTCGTCTTTAAGGGAGTCGCGCTCTATGCCACCACCATCAGTATTCTTCCACCGCGGAAGGAGGGGATTGGGGGAGGTTGTACGGAAACATGTGGTGAAAACATCATCATCCCTCGCATTCTTGCATATAGGTAGGTTATAATCCAGGCAGAACGCGCGGGTGCAATCTGCGCAAGTGAGTTTGCGGTGAGGTCGCTTGGGCTCTTCGTCCGGATTAGAGGTAACGTCGGGCGGGGATGGAAGAGGCAAACGGATGTCGAGCTTATGCAGCGAAGAGGCGCTTGTGGTGGAGGGAGGGGGGTTGAGGGCGATTATGGTGCTGTTGTCGAAGCAGATACACTTGCAGAAGGATGTCGCTGTCGACTTTGCGGATATGGAGGGGCTGATCAGGGTCAAGATGAGCGTGAGGAAGACGGGGAGGACAGTGAACAGATGCATCATCGTGGAGTTGAAGCGAGCACAAGCCTCGCGAACGGCTTCAAGCTTTGGGGGAAAGGTTGTCCAGGCTGGACGGGAGTCGAGGGCTGTTCGAAGTTGCGTTTTAAGGCCAACACGGTCAGACGTAGTGGTGGCGAGCGGAGCAAATTGGTCAGTTGTGCTCTTTCATCTGCCCACCTTCGTCGATCAAGCCGAGGCTTTTCGCCTCGAACGATACGTCTGTTGTCGCTGTCATCGACCCGAAGGAACATCTGTTCAGTTTCCATCGTGTCGTGAGTTTGAAGAACCCAGAAAGGGCTGACAGATCCCCTTGATATCGGGACAAGCGTTCTGGTGAGCTTGCGCCACCACTAGACTGTGCCACCGGACTCGATTGGGGTGTCTCAAACAGACACGAGAAACGCAACATGGCGATCGACAACCTTCCTATTCGCTTGCTCGTGAACGAACATGAGTATGCATTGCTACAGAGACTGCTCTGGAGAAGCTCGTCGCCAAAGACCGCTAGCACCACCAACGAGATTCAGCCTCAAGATGGCACGTTAAATCCAGATGTCCAAGACGACCACCACAAGGCTGCAGCATTCCGCTCAGCATCGCGGGTGTTCGTGGTCACGTATGGAACGCTCAAGACGATTGGTGTGATCCTAGACCGACTCGCAACACGAGGATCTCGAACAGCAACTCGGTCGAGAAAGCCGCTTGTCGCGTCCCATTCCAAGATGGCTCTATCATTCTCGTCTCTGCTGTTCTTCCACGCAATACTCTATCGCATATTCGTCCGATTAAGATTGCAACTCCTACACGAGAAAGTCCGCAGCATCAAGGAACGGTACCCAAGGATCTACACGATCCTCACCTCGCGGATCGCACCGGCGGTTGCAGCCAGTCTATCTGGGCTTGCACTTGGAATCTGTCCAGCGGACCAACTCAGGATGACCATGGCAATCTACGTGGGCTGCCGGGCGTTGGAAATTGGGTACGCAGCTATCGAACACACGAAGCTCATCCGGAGAAAACCATCTTGGGTGGGAAGTTGGCTCTTGTTCGCTCTAGCACAAGGCCAGATGCTCCATGCTTTTGTGTTTGATCGTGACTGCTCCCCCGCGGCATACGGATCATTCATCGTCGGATACACGCCAGAGTATATTCAGAGTCCGCCAGAAAATCTCTCCTTCAGGGTAAGCTGGCCGACCCCCGATAGCATTGTCGATGCTCTAGCACAGATGGCACGTCTGAGATGGCCAACCTTCGTCTCGCCAATACTGTATCCAAAAATGGTCACCACTTTACCAGCATCTATTGATCCCATCATCTCACCAATCACGTCACGAGCACATCCAGGCATTCAGAACTTGTCGTGCGCTCTAATTCACCCATCAGATCCGTCCTGCTTCCTGGCCTACCTGCGACAGATGTTGTTGTCCTTTCCACAGATCGCGAAGTTGTTCACCAAATACTATGGAGCACTTTCATTACTGCGATTCAAGAAAGTTCTCGAAGCGCCAGTGGCGAGCTTGAATCGCTTGTCAGAGTCCATTTTGAGGTCGACGATTGCGGTGGCAGGGTCGATTGGGGCAGCCTGGGGGACAATATGTCTGTTCCAGATCATACTACCCCGTGCATTCCTGCCGAAGTTCCGATTCTTCCTAGGCGGGGTATTGGGAGGACTATTCCAGCTGTTTGATCGCACGGGAGTTGGACATGCTAATTCTTTATATGCGGCGAGAATGAGCGTCGATTCCTTGTGGAAGGTTGGTGTCAAGCATCGATGGTGGAAGGGTATCAAGGGGGGAGATGTGTGGGTTTTCGTGGCCGCGCTGGCGCTGGTCAACGTCGTCTATGACATGGGCAAAGACACCCCAGCGGGGCAGGACAGGGCTCTCGGGCTTATCAAGGTGCTGAGAGGTGAGGTTGAGCTTGGTTTGCGCAAGAAAAATGAGACCTCCACCAAAGCGACGACGACGGAAGAAAAGGTCAAACAATCCTGATATATGGTAGGATCTCAGTGTCAGGCTGCGATACGGCTGGTTCCGGTGCTCTTTGAGGTGGTCTTTGAGGTGCTCGACATTTGTCGCTTTCATTTGGCATTCAGAATTTTTGGCCAGTACTCAGTTCCTCTAACACTGTTCCCTCCCGTTATAATGATACCTATAGTAGAAGCGTTCTCATGGAACTTCACACGGGAGTGGTACTCGGTCGTCCTTGACAAGATGGCGCTGGGGCTGTCAGCCTGAGTACGCAACGGCTCATGCGCATCGGGGAAGAACCTTTCAACAGCCGACAGGCTAGGCAGCTTGGGGTAAAGCGGACGAGTACCTCGTACGGCCCTTGGCTGTCCGTGCCAAGCGTACAATGCGGGGGGCACTGACCAAAGAGAATCGTTTGTTCTGCCAGCAGTACCTGATGTTCCCCAGACATGCGCTGAGTTGACGTCCTCGACCTCTTCCATGCCTGGTGGTGTACGGCAGGGCGATTCAACATCTTTGGCAGATACTCTCAGCATTGGCGATTAGACCCTGACTTTCACCACCATCCATGAACGTCCTATCCACTCGATATCTGAGACCGGGATGCCGTCAGCGAGCGCATGACGTATGCTGGATTTTCTTGCTTTTGGCAGCAATGGCGAAGTGCCCTCTCCGTGCTTTGGTATCAGTCTCCGTCATTCCGCGCAGCAAAACAACATTCAGGTGGCTCAAGCACAGCAGATAATGTAGGGTGTTTGTGCAGCACTGGCTTCTGTACCTGCTTTTGGACCATTCTCGGCCCTGGTAATGGTGTTGGGTGCTGTTTGGTTGTGGACCTGCAGCGGGTAGCCTGGCCACTGCCTCCTGAGTAGATCAGCTGCCTTGGATTGGAAGCCAAGGGAATACATCTTCGATTTCCAGCAAATCAAAGATATGCGTCGACCTCCGAATAACCGCTACAGTCACTACTGTAACCACTGACACGCTGTGTTTCTCTTCACCCCTCAGGCGGTGAGGAAGCCTCAATTAACTTTACACCGCAGTCTCAACCGCCACTGCCTTAACAGTTAGCCGTGATCGGGGAAAGATTATCCATGAAAGGTGAAGCACGAAATGGCATCTTTCTAAATCTCGATTGCAGTTCCACATGTACATCCTTTCCATTTGGGTTGGTTTCCAGGAAGCCACCGCATTCCTTGAGATCGGATCGGTTTCCCGACACGGGTTTGGCCACCAATTTCTCGACGCCTCCACTTCACCTTCGTTGTACTCGTAGCCGTTCTGTTCTGTTTTCGTTTCATTTTCTCTCTGAACTCATAGCAACTATCTACCTTTTGACCATTTGCCCCACGTCATCCAACGCAAGCCGTGGTCGTGTGAGCACTTGCTTATGTCCAGCATCACAATCCAGCCGGCTTCCTCCCCAACATCTCCACGCATCGACTGACTAGGACTGAGACTCGAAACCGGAAACGGCAGAGAGGAGGACTGGTCGTAAGAGATCGGGCTTACTCAAAAAGATGAGACTTACACGCTCAAAGAATCAATCTCCTTCCTCAGACGACTCATTTCCCACTGACCAATTCGTCATAATTGGTGAGTCCTCAATCTCGTCATTTCAACCCTCACACCTACCCTTTTCTGACTGAACACTTACCAGCGATATGTCGTCTCGCCGAGCCGATCGCCGTTACGGCCATTTTCCCCTACGCCTGGATCATGACCAAGCAGTTTGGCATGCCTGATCCCTCCTTCTGGGCTGGCATCCTGATAGCGTCCTTCTCCTTCTCCGAAGCACTCTGCTCGTTGCTGTGGGGAGGGCTGTCCGACCGCATCGGCCGGAGGCCAGTCCTTCTTCTGGGCTGCTTCGGAACCATGATATCCCTGCTGATCGTCGGATTCTCTACGAGCTTCACAATGGCTCTCGTCGGACGGATCTTCGGTGGTGTGCTTAATGGAAATATTGGTATTCGTCTCAAGTACAGGTACAGAAGAGAAGATCGCTGATATATTGACAGGTGTTATACAAACCGTGGTCGGGGAGCTCACTACCAAACCAGAATGGGAACCCAAAGCGTACGCCGTCGTGCCCTTCATCTGGGCCATTGGCACCATTATCGGGCCGGCTATTGGTGGTATTCTCGTAAACCCTGCAGCCTCTTACCCGGACCATTTCTCGAAAGATGGTCTATTTGGTCGATTTCCTTACCTACTTCCCAATCTTGTCTGCGCTTTCTTTATGCTCTTTAGCATAGTGAGCGCCTGCTTTTGGCTGAGGGAGACCCACCCAGATCTCCAGAACGGCCGACGAGCCCGCCGAGGTAGCATTTACCAAAGCATTACCGAGCAGACACCAGTGATTAGCGCTGGGGGTGCCACTGCCGACAACGCCGTCGATCTGAACTCGGAATCCTATGGGACGTTCAACGGAGTCGACGTGCAAAAAGTCGAACAGTGGCGACTGAACGAAGACGGGACCTCCCGAGAGCCGTCCATCAGCGACAAAGGCGCAGGCAAGTGGCTCACCAGAAAGATCGTCATGCTCACGCTGGCCCTCTCGATCTACACATATCACTCGATGTGTTACGATCATCTCCTCCCCATCTTCTACCAAGACAAGGCCGCTAGAGATGTCACGACCTATGCTACCAGTCCATTTGATATCCGGGGTGGCCTGGGACTGTCTACCAAGGCTGTTGGAGTGATCATGTCGGTCAATGGTGTCATTGCTCTTTTCATCCAGGCGGTCATTTTTCCATTTGTCGCCGAACGTCTTGGGACTTGGCGGGTCTTTGTCCTGGTAACGGTGTTACACCCAGTTGCATTCTTCATTGTACCATACCTGGCATTCCTTCCTTCGAAACTCCTCTACCCTGGCATCTACACCTGCCTAACAATCCGAAATCTTTTCTCAATTCTCGATTACCCCGTGATCCTAATCTTGCTCAAGCAAGCCAGTCCTTCTCCAGCCTACCTTGGCCGCATCAACGGGCTTGCCGCTTCAGCTGGTGCCGCTTGCAGATGCGTGGCGCCTCCTATTGTGGGAATTCTTTACGAATGGGGTTCAAAAATTGGATTCACTGGTCTGGCATGGTGGGCTGCTGGGTTTGTCGCAATCATTGGCGTTTTCCAGTTGTATTTCGTGCCGAGGCCGATGAACGAAACAACCGTGTACAAGTCGATTGTGCCTTGTCTTGAAGACCCTGCGGAAAACACGATTTCGGATGTGGTTGACGTTACCGTCGTCGATGACGAAGGAACAAGCTCAAATTTGATTTGAGGCTATGCTTTTAATATTGATACCCACTGGGTTTACGGAACAGGCATGGAATGGTGTGCGGGCGCTTCCAGATGAGTACTCAATTTGACACTGACTCGGACGGGAGGCATTTGCATATACACTATTATGGGGCATTGGACTTTGCAGCAGTTTTGGGACGGCGTTGACAGATGGGATCTGGCTTGCTAGATGGAAAAACATGGGCTACGACGCATGGAAAATGAGATAGTACGCTTCGTGGGAACAGAACGGCATCAGCTGGCATTGGGTTTGTCGAGATCTCCGCGATTCGGCTAGAGCCCAGAGGAACGAGAGAAGTCTGGGAACGCTTAGCAACATTGAAGCGAATTGTAAACTTTCAAGTGTGGTTCCAATTCCAGCCAGAAATATTAGTTGCCCACTGACGACGTATGAAGATCGACCTCGGACTCGGAATAAGATCTGTTCAAACTGCGATGAATCAATCCGGGCACTTGTACGTTGCGCTAGTAATCACAACTCGGCAACTGGCAAGATGCGGGATGTTCAAAACCAGAAGTGTCAGACAACGAACTTCTCATGCGAATGTGCAAAGTGAAGCCGATAAAGTCGGGGCTCTTTTCGTCAGACAAATGCAATATCCTCATTGCTTGACCATTGCTAGCGTCAGGGCTGTGTCCAAGTTTCAGCCAGCTTTTTCCAGGTTCGTCCAACACCAACCATCATGAAATCTCAGCTCAGCGAGTCGCAGCTTGAAAGTTTGTCGATCCGGCGAGCAAAGCCACGCGCCCATGGTTGTCTTCCGACATGGACGTTCTGCAACACTCCGTCACCCTGCAGTCGGGTGGTACCATTCCAACAACCGGCGCAGGCTGTTTTTCCCTCTAGCCATGCCAGCCACTCGTCGATATCATACCACGGCCTCTCAGGCTGATAATGTGAAGTCTCATTTGGCAAGTATCGACGCGATCCCTCCGTTACCCTTGCTTGCCATGTTCTGCGTTTTCCTTGCACTGCCTTGATCGTTGATAAAATTGCCCATACCCTTATCTGGAGTCTCGGGTTCTCTCTTTGATTTTAGTCATTGCCTGGCTCTGTGTCCATTGACTATCGTTCTACCATTGACTCGCATCAACGCCGCATTCAGAATGCTTGGGGGGAGAGGGTCAAGCACGCAGACAACTCGCCCGTCGCTTTCGACTATACGATCCGATGATGGCCACGGCTACAGAGAACCTGAATCGGTCAAGCGCGCCGAGAGCGCTCGTGTCAATAGAACGAAGACATCGAACTCTCTCAGGCGAAAAGATTCCGCTAAACCCAGCGCGTTGAGCCGTTCCGACACTCTCTCGTCCAAACGGCCATTGGCCCGGGTTCCGTCTGTTCAGACAAGATACATGGAGATGCTACTTCACCTCGACGAGATTCCTCGGATTTACAACATCTTGGCCAGTTTGTTTACCTGGATAATGCTTGCGGGCTTCCTGGTCGTCCCGGGAACGTTTACGACATTCAAGGAGTCGAAGGCGTTTCAGGACGCCAACGACAACGATGACGACGAGGTTGCTCACGCAATCGTCCATTCCATTGCCAACATTGGACTTCTCTGGCTCTCTGGAGCATTTTGCGTCGTGGGCGCATTAGGATGTCTTGCGTTGTGGTTTCGCTGGCGTGAGAACTATGTCTGGCTGATCAACAGGGTTTTCTTGTATGCTCATTCCGCCAGAACACATCCACCAAAACTAACCAGTCGTCGACAGGCCCGTCGCCATGAACTCCGTCGCCGGTATCATAACCACCCTGGTCAACATCTACACTGCACAGCATGGGGTCTGGAGTATAACCGCGAGGATCACTGCTATCGTAGTAGGGGCTTGCATGATTGCCGCAGGGATGCTTTTCGCCTTGTACAATTTTTGCGCCTTACGTCGAGTTCGTAAATCCCACGAGAGGGAGTTGGGATTGGACGCCCAACACCAGAATGAGACTCTGGTCGAGAAGGTGAAGAGGAAGGCCCATGAGCCACCGTTGCAGTCAGGAAGTGTCGTATGAGAGCAAAGGTTGTGTATGTGTGGTTTCAAGTCCTTCTCATAGACTGTACGCCCTCGCACTTTCCTGTCCTTCGCATCTTCCTGCCCTTCGCAGCTCCCTTCATCATCCCGGCTCGTGCTTGCCGCAGCCTCAACCGCAACTGCTTCGGCAACTGTGGTTCGAGATGTCCGCGTCAGCCTCAAGTTGACTTTCAGTCCACAATCCTCTTGTAACACTCACACATCTCTTACAGTACCGCCTCTTCCCTAAGCATTGCCCTTGACTCCTATTTTATCACTGCTCAAATTGTTTAGATTGTTTTGAGATTGTTTACGCGTATCATCACTTCTACCACAAAAACGATGGTCGGCAAGTCCACACGCCAGAAACGCAAAGTCAGGCACCGCAGCCAAAGCCTCAATTCTCCAAAGATGCCACCGACGGCTCGGAATCGACGTGCGTGCAAGCGACGAAAGCTTTGTGACAGTGACTCACAGAACCTTGAAAGCCGCTATTCTGCTTGTGAGGATCAAGGCTATCACGTTGATCCAGATCTCCACGTCAATTGTGAGGCTATTCCTAATGGTTTGTCCTTTGGTACTTCATCTTTGACTTCAGGCTAATATGAATCCAGGAAACAACTACTGGCTCCTCGATGCGGCCATCACAGACCCAACAACGAACATTGATGAGCCACCTTCCTTAGCTGAGCTCCCTCAATCTGTGGCGTTCGCTTGCCCGAGCTGTCCGTCCCACCCAGGCGCCGAAAGGGGTCCAGTCCCGTTCAAGAGGATGCAGACTCATGACAGCCCTCAAATAGACCTTCTAACTGGCTCTGGCTGCGCTGGTAGCGTCGGCATCCCAAGTCCTTTCCTTTATCATGATAGCAATCACGAATTTATCCCTCCCTCGAACACTGCCCAGCCAAGTTGGGGTGGTCCGTACTTCGGATGTAGGTGTGGCCAGACACAGCCAGAGCCGGATTTTGTCAGCTACCGATCACTGTCGGCTGCTCCTCAGCATCAACCAGCATTGGTCGAGCGTCGGGAAAGCCTAGGTCTAACCCTCTATGCCCCTGCATCGTCAAAACACAGGGTTGAAGCAAGCTGCATCTCTGACGAGAGCCATGATACTTCTACACATGGTTGTCCTTTACCTCCCCCGCTGGGCTGTTCAGAGACTGCGGAGACCCAAGTCACCCTTCATCGTCATCCAAGCAACACCGACAGCATCATCGATTGCCCACTTGACACCACCCTCGATCCCGAACGGTCAAGTGCCGGAGACTTCGTGGCACGGAGACGTTTCTACCACGTGATAGATCAGCCTTTTATATTTCCCAGTACGTTCGATAACCTGATCGATCCCAAATCATCCTCAGCTGGAGACTTTGTGGCACGCAGGCGCTTCTACCACGTCGCAGATCGGCCCTATATGTTTCCTACTCCCGATAACGACCCGATCCATCAGACCATTCCGACTCTAAGGTATACTCAAGACGTCATAACGGCGGATTGCAGCATCAACAACGTTGTTCGAACTTGGAGCGATGAATCAGTCACGTATTGGGAGGATTCCGCAGGGAATGCAAGAGCTCTCCTGGGTCCAGACGATCACATCATGGTTGCCCCTTCGACCGTGCTTCAAATATTCCCCAGCCCGAAAAGTTATACCACTGAGACTCTTGAGAACGTCTACCGTCACGAAGATAGCGACCTTATCTCCTTGAACATTGGCACAACAGTCCGAACCTCCCAGCCAGCTTGCATGGATGTTGTCCCAGCCCGACCATGCCAGCATCAATACATCGCATGGCCAGCAGCTATGCCGGCTGCGACCCCTCCTTCAGGAGGTGCTCTATCAATGAACTTTGAGGACCCTTGCAACAACTCCGAGAACGTACACAAGCTGTTCAACTGGCTGGATCAGCTGGACTCAGCTGGACTCAAAGCTGAGCACACCCAAAACGTGCCGGAGTCATTTTCCGATGATCTAAACGAAGATACTGCCTATCAATGCTGCAAAGACGTGCCAACCACCATATCCGAGCACGGCGAAAAAGGGTGTGCGCCCTGCCCAAGTGCCCTACAGCCGGATGACGAAGGATTGTCATACGACGAAGGATATTCTAGTGTCAGCGACCATTACTCGGAAGTTGAGGTTCTGAGCCAAAGCCAGACTGAAGACGGCTGGGCGTATTGGGACTGGGAGAGTGAAACGGACAATGAGGACAAGCCCAACTCTGTGATTGGAAGTCCTTCTCCTAAACAGGAGATTAAGTATGTTGGAACGGGACCAGATACACTGTGGGGCATCCTGGTGTGAAATATCAGCGACTTGACGTCGAACGGTTGAGAGGCGGAGACAAGACGGCATCCTGTCGAAGGAGAGGCAACATCTTTGTATGGCCATGCATCTCGAAGGGGTCCTGACTATCGAAAGACGGTAGTGGTAGCTTGCTGATATGCTGTACGGATGATAATTATTTGCCACCATGGCGTAGAAGTCAAAACACCTTTTAACTACAAGTCACAGACCCAGTGACAGTGACCCTTGCTGCCCACGCTTTGCCAGTTTTTCATACCCACGTTACTGACAAGCCTGTGAATGAACATACACACACCAAATCCTTGACCTGCTCTTGGCCTCAACTTCCTACTTCACAACTCTCGCCTCGCCCCTGATCTTGTCCCTTGCAAGAAATGTCTCCACCTCACGGGGCAGGTCATAACCGAACAACTCCTCATTGTACCTCTGCAGATCACTGAACCCAAGTCGACTCAGCCACCAATTCAGCCCTCGCAGAGTCATCATCCAAATGAAAAAGTACATCGCATACTCCATCACAACATTCATATCAGACTTCAGGCCGGCCATCTTCTGGGAGCGCACATAGATTTGGTGCACACGCGGCGCGCGGAATGCATGATACGCGGCGAGAGCGCGGGTAATCCGTGAGTGTAATCCTTCATGGTCAGATGCGGGGACAAGAAGAGGAGTAGTATCATCGGCATCGGCGCCAGCAGTAGCAGTGACAGTAGGAGCACTTGGAGGAGAAGATGGTGACGATGACAACACATCGACGAGAAACCGTCTCAGAAACAGCACTAGGGCCTCCGCGTCCTCGAGGCCCTGACACGCCCCCTGTCCGCTACTGGGTTGCAGTGCGTGGGCAGCATCCCCGACGAGCACAGCCCGGCCGCCTTTCGCCCAGGTCGGCAGTTCAGGGGTCGTCCACGTGGGATAGCATGCGTCAAGGGCTTTACTGGCGCCTGCGTAGTTGTGCTCATGCTTATGCTCATACTCGTGTTTGTGTGTGCTGACGTATTTTATTATTGCAGACACGGGGCCATTTTTCCACGTCGAGTGCCGTTGGAGGAGAGCCTTGAGGGCGAGGCGTTTGTCGAAGGTCTGGGTTTGCGTTTGTGTCGGGGGCGTGCTGTGTGTGTTCGAGTGAGAGTAAGGATATGGTGTTGAGCTGGAGAAGGTTGACCACCATACGGAGAGGGGGCCGATTGTTGGATCCTTACTCGATCGTGAAACGGGGATTTCGGATGATGGTCCGCCTGGCTCAGGCGAAGACAGTGGTGGCTCCTCTGCCGCCGCCGCAGAGGTCAAGTACCCGTATCCGAAGAATCCGTTCGGTCCAAACACGATGGACATGGTGCCTGGCTTGTGACCCGCCGATTTGAGCACCGACGAGGGGATAAATCCGCCCACGCCGACGAGACCTTCGTAATGAGGAGAGATGAAGTCTGGTTCCGCGACGGTGGAGTCGTCGGATCGTGTGAATGGAAGGTACGCATTCAGAAGTTGAACCCAGCTTCTTTCCCTCGGACCAGCACTATCACCACTACCACCATCGCCGCGCTGGGCTTGTGAAGCTTGATCCTCACTCCGCCCTCGAAACATAGCCCTTCGCAAAATACTCCTCAGGCCGTCCGCCCCGATGACCAAGTCGGCGAGTTCGCGGCTTCCGTCCTCAAAGGTGATGATATTGGGACTTGTCTCGTCGCCGATCTCCACGTCCGTGACCTTTTTCCTGGATATGATATTAGGGGCGATCTCGAGGACGCGATCACGTAGAATTTCCCAGCACGATTGTCGGGCGATCATGATTCCGCGGTAGAGATCTGTTTGCTTGGTCGTATCACTATCATTGTAGGTTGGCAGTCTGGTGCTGGTCTTCCCTCTCGTCCTCGGGGGATTTGGTTCCGTGTCGCCTGTGGTTGTAGGGCCAAGCTTCACATCCACGATGTTAAACCCCCGAGCTGTGCTGATTTGCCAGCAATCAATGGGATGGCCGTGCGTAGCCAGTTGTTGCATGATAGAAAGGCCTCGCTTTGGCTTTAGCTTGTGCTCGCCTCTGGTGGGGATGTCATTCTTGTCTTCGTCCTCGTCATCCTCATCAAGACGAGACAGCACGCTCAGTCCGTTCTTCGATATCCCGATTGCGGAACCGATCGCCTGGGGCGTGAAGATGGGCTGAGTCTCATCTCTGGGGAGGGATGGAGCTGGCTGCTCGCTGTGTCTAACATCACCCGACGTGTCGAGTAGGGTGCTGTTGAATTTGGAGGCGTGAATGTCGTAGGCCTCGTAGATCTTGACCTCGATTTCGTTCTCGACATCGGACTCGGTGGGGTGGTTGCGCAAAAGATGTTTCCGCAGGAAGAGGTATGTGCTTAGCCCAGAGATGCCGGCGCCGATGATTATGATTTTGACCATTGTCACATACAAACTACAGGTTGGAGATTGTGGTGGTATTTATCGTTGAATGGAGTTGATGGCGAGAGGAGCAGATGGACATAGAATAATACACAGAGCATCCTTACTTACCTGGGCTGCGTGGTAAACACCTACCGTGCGATTGGGGTGATAGATGGATGATATTTGTCTAGCATAGATCCTGGAAACGTCGGTGCCTGTGCAACTTGTGGGCAGAATATTTTACCGGGTAGAGATCCTTGTTGTGTAAAATTACACGTTCCGTTTGGTTGACATCTGAGTCTTGCATGATGTACGGGACAAACAGTACGGTAAGTGGTTGTGGAAGAAGGCACTGAAGGAAAAGAATGGTGATGCCTGGTTTGTCTTTTTTTTGATTGGCCAGGAGTCAGTCGTCTAGGATAACAAGCTCGGCGTTCAATACGTCGGATTCAACTCTGCCACTTCACTTGCCGTTCACTTTCTGTTGAACTTTCAATCTCCGCTACTTAGTATGTATGGTGTTACCTCATTTCGTTTGGCATGGTGGAATACGACACTCATACGACCTCCCAGAGGCGGTCTAGCATGGTGTGTCTGCTTCTGAGGTTGCGCTGTAGCCTGCTCTTTCTGAGCATGGCTCGTTTGCAAGAACCTTCGACCCTCTTGCCAGGCCGAAGAATGATCCCATGTGCTCCGCGCGGTGCTTGAATCACATGGCAATATGCCCATCTTACGAAGCACTTTCGTCTACTTGGAGGGGGAGAAGTGCGGTAATCTCTCGTCTCCATCAACGACCCACGAGGACATTTGTGAAGAGACTTTGATGGCTTCTCTTGCACGTCCGCTGGGCCATGCGAGCCGCACGCTCTGGGTAGACGCCCTAAGTACAAGGCAGGACTCGCACGACAGGCAAGATGGTCCTTCAGCGACAACGAAAGCTGAGTTTATCGGCAGGACGCGGCTCCTATTGTCAAACTAGGGTACATATGCCGTCGATGGGGGGACGCAGCAGTTCTCTCGAGTTGTCAATCGGAATACTTGCCACACTACAGCCATCCATCGAAAGCCGCAGCTGAAGATACCGGTAATTGCAAACTGTATACAGCTTAGGCATGGTACCTAGCAATGTCTCTGCATAAGCTAGATATCATCTATGCCCTTCTGGTGGTGGTACGCCGTCTTCTGGCCCTGTCCCCAAGATTCTCTTTGCCTGAGCCTCTCCTGTAGGGGTACTATCGGCACTCTGTTTCCGCAAACCGAGTTTGCTAACAGCATTTGAAAGTCTCCCTGCCAGACTGCGCCTAGCTTTTCGTTCCCGTGCTTCCCGTTCCTCGGCTTCACGTTGCTTTTCGAGGTATAGCCTTTCTGTTTCCGCGCTCTGTGACTTATCTCTTTGCGCCTCTTCCTCCATTTTGACCTTATCAGGGTTCAGCAATTTGTCCTTCTCATGGGCTACCGAAGCTTCTGCATTTTTCAACTGTTTGTGTGCCTTGGTGTACGTCTCAAGACCGACCAACACAGCATAGCTCCGGGAGATCGATACGTGTGACATGTCGACACCTTCGTCGCGCAAGCTGTGCACAAAGGCTCGAAAATTTGCTGCTGGTGGGCGGTAGTGTCCGCTCAGAGGTGACAGCCTTCTCAATTGACCGTGCTTCACCTTGATGAGACCCGCAGACAGGATGCGTGCCCCATGTAGAAATGACGAGTGCTGAAAGGCCCCCGATTGCTTGTATCCGATGTACAGTCGAAACGAGGTATCAGCCACGAAGATCCATTTGTGACCCTTTTTCAGGCTGGTTCTTATCATGTGGTTGAAGAGTACTCCGGCGCTGACGTTCTTTACCTTTGACAGACCTCTCGCTCTGTGGAACTGTTGTGATGTTAGCGGCCGAACCGGAGTCCATGGTATGGATCGGACTACTTACCTCCTCATTCACATACCTCTCGCCTTCATCCCCTGTCGTATGGTCATCGTCCTCATCTGTGTCGTCGGAGGAGCTGGAGCTGGAGCCCCCCGCACCAGCTGGCGGCACATTGTACTTCCACTGGGGTGAAGGATCGTCAATCGGGACAATCCCATTGACGCTGTCCTTGAAAAGTTCATCCTTGGTCCACACGAGCTCACCATTCTTTGCCCAGACGAGCAAACCCTCAGCATTCACCTTGACCAGATACTGCAGACGTTCCTCCCGCGACAGATAGCGCACTTGCTCCTTGTCTAACCGAGCTCGACTGCACTCGGGAAGATCCACGGTCCTCCCGTCGCCCTGGTCAAGCCAGTAGAAGTACGACTGATCTGTATCTTGTGTTTTCCAGTAGTTGTGATATTTCCGAAGATTCGACCCATAGCGATGTTTCTGGTCGACCATCTCTAGAAAATATTGCAGGTCCATCATCTTGGCTGTCTTCTTCCGCAAGGCATTGGCTTCGGCGCGTCTCTTCCTCCTGGCTTCTTTCTCTTCCCGTGTTGTGCTCGTTGCTGAGCCTTCGCCCTCTTCACTTAGATCGCCCGAAGATTGATCTGACACGGACGGAGAACGGTCGTCGGCGCCCGCCCTGCGCGCAATCTCTGCGGCTCGACTCCATTTCAACCGTGCAGGTGAAGACGGGTTAGTCGTGTGGTTCAGGTTCGTGTCTGGAGAGCCGCTTTCTGCGCCTGGGCTCGGAGGTCTCGGTGTGGTGAGTGCTTTGAACCGAGCATCTCGAACAGCCTGTTGAGCGTGCCTCAGTGGCGGTTGTGTCGCGCGCGCTGTCTCGGACTGACCTCATACCACCTCGTAGAGGCATCCAGACCAAATCCGTTCAGCTGGCGACGAGTACGATGTCCCCGATATGTTTTCTGTGTTGGTCAACCCTCGATGGATCCTACAGTGGTTGGACGCGGCCGGACCTGAATTAGAACCGCGGCCTTTTTAGCTTCTTCAGCACTTAAGTCGGTTCTCGACTGCAAATCTCTCTGCGTGCGTTCAACCGTGGCGTCAGGATCCATTGTTGAAGGACTTCACTTGGTGGCACATCCGATCGTGTACGTGATGCGCATCTGCTTGTTTGGGCCACGCGGCCGGGTGAATGACAGCCAGTCAATGACGAGGCTGAAAGTTGGAGAAGCAACAAGGCTCGAAGAGGCGGCCGTCTTCGCCCAGAGAGCTAAGTCCGGACACGTTATCCGCTCTGGCTGTAGGGAGTAGCTCGTACGAACATCATGAACATCGCTGAGACTTGGTTTGGCTTTGGTGCGAATGGCATGCGAAATTGGCGAGCTCGGGCGATATTGCACCGATTCTCCAGACGCGATCCTCAGGGTCTTCTAAGTATCCTACTCGTACTCGTTGACCCCGGAGCAGATGCCGACGGGCGCATACGGAGGCCAAGCCAATGATCCGAGCATGCTATGAAAATGATCTGCCCATCTGTTGAGCTGTAGCTATGGAGATACTGGAAGTGGACGTGAGGTACAGTCGCTGGCAGAGCGACGCTCTGCGAACAGAATAACTTGCCAGAATTGTAACCGGCTCCATCACAATGCCTATCAACTATGTGCTTGTCACCGGCGCTACAGGCTTCCTCGGCGCTCATGTCGTTGACGAGCTGCTCACGCGTGGATTGCGAGTGCGTGCTGCTGTCCGTAATCTGTCCAAAGGCAATCTTATGCGTGATGCGAGACCACAGTATATGTCAAAGCTTGACTTGGTCCAAGTTGCCGATTTCACAGCAAATGCATCGTTCGAGGAAGCGGTGAAGGACGTTGACGGGGTCATTCATGTGGCCAGCCCATTGACATTTGGCGTCCAAGATAACGAGAAGGACTTCCTTTTACCAGCCATTAAGGGTGTTACATCGGTGCTGAAGGCAGCAGCTCAAGCGCCACAGGTTCAGAGGGTGGTCATTACTTCTTCCTTTGCCTCTGTCATCGATGTCGATCGAAAAGCACCGCCTCATTTCATCTACACAGCCGCCGACTGGAATCCTCTGACGTACGAGGAAGCTGCAGACAACAACTCTTCCGAAGTCGTCGCATACCGTGGGTCGAAGAAATTCGCAGAGCTGGCTGCATGGAACTTCATTCAAAAAGAGAAGCCCGGCTTCGACATGGTCACTCTCTGTCCTCCGTAAGCGCGCTCGTTGCCTTCGTTACCCATTCCCACATTTCTGACATCGCCGCTGAAGCATGATCTTTGGGCCTTTTGTCCACCCAGTGGCCAAGCTGGAAGAACTCAATGACAGTGCAGCCAAGCTATGGGAGGTAGCCTCTGGTGTTGACCCAATGCCTCTCGCACGAGTTCCATTCTGGATCGACGTCAGAGATCTCGCTCAAGCACATGTCGAGTCTCTCCTGAGACCGGAAGTCGGCAACAAACGATTCACCGTCGCATCGCCGGAGAGATTTTCCTACCAAAAGGCAGCAGAGATCATTGTCAAGGAGTTTGACTGGGGACATAAGCGTATCCACCTGCCAGACACAAAGCAAGAAATTGATCAGTCGCACGACTTAGACGGGGAGACTGCTGCACGAGAACTGGGCATCACATATCGCCCTTTCCATGATTCTGTCGTCGACTTCATAACGCAAGCGCACACATTAGAAGCACCTCAGAGTTAGATTGGGATGCCAATAAAGACAAGCAAATCGAAGACACGAATAGGGCGAGTCAGGAGACCCAGGTCAGACAGCCGCGAGCAACAGAATCAGCATGTAGGGATATTGTACGAGGTCAGAAAGCACTGACTCGTCGCCGTTTCCCCGCTTTTTTTGCTGTTCTGACGCCTTCGCCATCCTTCTGACCTTTTCTTTCCTCTCACGAGACCCCGCGCCACCCGCTTGTTTCATTGAGCCACCCGACCGATACCCGCACCAGGGGATTTGTTTCCCGTGGTCTCCTCGCTCAGTGGTCAAGAGGACAAGCCCTCGAAAGCTAAACCGTGTCTCGAAAACAGCTCTCGGAAAGTGCCCATGACGCTAAGTCGAATATCTCGAAAACTTTGTCTCCGTTAATGCGGGGCAGGCTCCAGCTCACCTTCCCCAACCATCCAGCAAACTTTTCTCCGCAAGCTAACTGGCCGCAGACCTCTTGTAAGGCGCCCCCGTGCTTGTCGAAAACGTCGTGTCGTGTCAATGTCCGCTAGTCGGCAATGAGAGTCAATCATCTTCGAGAGCGACATCGCTTGGATAGCCGAACACGCTCATTCCACCGGCACGCAATCACGCCTGGACACTTGCGGAGCAGGATAAGTCGGCACGGCTGGATTTCTTATTGTTGGACGGATTAAGTCCTAGTCCTGCTGCATATCTTCTGTTCCGCACTCGCGTACACAATCAGTTTGCACAAGCAGCCCGCACGTTGTCTGATCGAAGCCGTCTTTGCCACCATGTCGGATCGAAGACTGGCACAAGATCACGAACCTTCATCCGCGTGGACAGCATTGTTCCACTGCGTGTATCAGAAGCTGTTGAGTCGAGTGCTTTCGTCGTGGCCCTGGGAGTGTACCCCTTGTCCACAGTAATGACATGTCCAGAGACGTGATGTCTGTGATCTCGGTGATGCTCTCTTGTCGGACTGTGCCACTTCTGCACAGAAAGTCTGGACAACGACCCCAACCGCATGGGCGGAAGCTATGCCAACGCAAGCTAAGATAATTCCCCTTTCTTCTCCACGTGCGGACTAGTGGGGGGTTTTGCCTTTGGACGCTTTGAGGACCGTAGCCTATGAGCTGGGGAGCTTCACACCCTGCTCGTGTCTCGAAGCCTCTCGCCTCTCCTTCCAGTGCTAGTAATGAAAAAAACTGACGCGCAAAGCTGGGAGATGCCCGCCAAGGCAATGGATGATGCCGACAGCTTTTCGATTCTCCACAGGCTCGAGGAACCCCGGCCCAGATCGCTAGGTCCTCCAATCGTCGATGCCTGACACCTGCTCGCCATCAAGCCGGGGTAGTCCGGGGTAGGGATGAGGAACCCTCTTTCAGCGTTCCGGTGAAAGTGCTCGTGTAGTCATTGGACACCGTCACGGTGGACCCCAGGGTCATGTCGGATCCGGTCAGATTGTCTCCATATCAGTACCCAGGACCCTCGCTCGAAACCATCGCTTGGGTTGTCTTCTTGTCCGCTCGAGCTGCCGTAGTTCTATTGACATGACCTTCCTGACACGACTTTCCATACAATTCACGCCACCTTGACGTCTCAAATCTCTCCCGCAACTCACATCTGAGATACCATGGCTACCATGACAGCGCCGACCACCACCCAAACCTCGCCAAAGAGGAAGTCTTCAGCGGCAGGCCTATCCGCCGGAGGTAGGACCGTGAAGCGACGGGCTTCCAAAGCTTGCCACTGTTGCCGTGGTCGGAAAGTTCGTTGGTAAGCTCTCTTTCCCTGGGCTAGTTGAGACAATGATCTCGCATGTCGTGGGTGGCGACTAATTGATATTCGCAGTGACGTCGTCGAGAGCGGCATTCCATGCACAAATTGCAGATTGGACGAGGTTGAGTGTGTGGTCACCGAAGGAAAGCGGCGGAGGAAAACATATTCAGAAGGGGAGCTCTTCCACCAGTCCCCATGTAATTCGGCAGAAGACGAAAAGGAACTGCCACAATTCCCCATCTTCGAAGACATTGACGAGCTCAACAACTTTCTCCCGAGCCTACCCTCCTGCGAGACGAACCAGTCGCGGAAGGACTCGGAAGAAGACATATTCCAGCACAAACCGCACATGCTTTGTAAGTGTCTCCCAGCGATCTTGTGTGCAAACCGTGCCAACAGATTATCTCCAGACCAAACACAGGGACATCGCTTGAGCCAGGAGGAGCGGTGTCGACGAATGTCCGTCATCAGCAGCAAGCACCTATCTCCGTCGATACCTCTGTCCTCTACGATGTCTTATTTTCCCCAGCAATCAGGCCGTCCAAATGTCGTCCTGCCACCATTCATTCGGCCCATACCCCCTAGAATCTTGATGGAAGATCTCGCATTTCTACAGAGTAAGGGCGCCTTTCTGATTCCGGAGACGGGTTTCCGAAATGAATTGCTCCGGTGTTATGTGCAATACGTGTATCCTTTTATGCCGATCATCGACCTCCAGGACTTCTTGGGCACTATCGAGAAGAATCAACCCACAGATACGATGAGCCTGTTGCTATTTCAGGCCGTCATGTTTGCCGCAACTGCGTACATCGACATGCGTTATTTGCTTGCTCAAGGCTACATGACCAGAAAGGCGGCCAGAAAGTCTTTCTTCGAGAAAGTCAAACTCTTGTACGATTTCGACTACGAAGTCGACCGCATTACGGTCGTGCAGGCAGTCTTATTGATGACATACTGGTATGAGAGTCCCGATGATCCGAAGGACGTCTGGCATTGGCTGGGGATAGCGACCTCTGTGGCAAGAACGATAGGATTGAACTGCGACACCTCCAATGCCCCTCTCATGACACCACAACAACGTCGACTGTGGAAACGCATATGGTGGTCATGCTACATGCGGGACCGATTGATCGCCATCGGAATGCGACGTCCCATGCGGATCTCCGACGGGGAGTTCGATGTTAAAATGCTCGAGGTGGTGGATTTCGAGACGGAAGCATTGTCACCCGAGCTTAGCAAAATGCTCGGAGGCTGTCCGGCTGTGAAGGACAGCTCGAAGCGGGTCACACTGGCAAAAATGTGCATAGGTCTCGCGCAGCTGTGCCTTTGCATCAGCAGAGTCCTCGCGGTCCAGTATTCCACACTCGGTCACAAGATTGGCGCCACTCAAGAAACCACGATGAGACTGGTCCCAAAGAAATCAGCGGCCGAGCCAGCCGATGTGATACAGTGCGACCGTGAATTCGATCAGTGGCACAAGGCTCTCGCTCCTGGGATTGCTTACTTTGCTCCGGAAACTCGTGAACGAGTAGCGACAAACGACGGAGAAGTTATCCACTTGCACCGCGCTCTGTTGAACGGGATATACCTGACAGCAATCAGCGCACTGCATCGACCACAAATTCTGCCATCAGCTCCCAATGTCGTGGTGGCGCCAGAGTTAAGGGAGCTATCGAAGAGGAAGGTTCGCGAGGCGGCCGACGACATCACCGAAATGTACAAGGAACTTTTCGCCCATGACATGATCCGTTACTTGCCCAACACTGGTGTCACCTGCCTCCTCCCAGCCATCATCATCCATCTCCTTGACATTAAATCAGCGGACAACAACATCCGCCAAGCCAGCATCCGGAAATTCCACTTTTGCATGCAAGCCTTGCAGAGGCTGCGGGAGATGTACGCGTCTGCTGACTTTGCCTTCTCTTTCTTGGATGCGGCCGTTCGCAAGACCAACGCTCAAGTCTCAGCTGCCGCTGCAGCCGCCCCAGCAGTGAAAGGGTCGCCCAATCACCCCACGGTCGAGCAGAAGCTTGGTCAAGGTCCGTTGTTGCTCACACCACCACCTGAGGCCATGCAAACGGCCAGTTTGTTGCTTATGAATTCAACTCTGGCGCCTGACGAGCGGAATCTCATTGCCGCATACACCCCGAGGACGCCTGCAGGGTCAGATGTGAGTTTGAGCTCCCAAACAACAGCAGGAGCAGCGGCCGCATTGAACGACCTGCCCGAGGATCACAGCGCGGAGATCAAAGATGAGCTCGAGCGATTAGACCAGGCTGATTTCGACACGCTCCTCGACCTGGAAAGCGGGACAGACCTGTTCGCGATGGCCGAAGACGATATGGACCTGAGCATGCAGTGGCTGCAGGGGTTTGATGCCGACAAGCTCTCACCAGGCACGGGCGAGTTTCCGCTGCAGACAATCGAAGAGAGGGAAGGGCTAGGCTATGCGGAGCATGGACTTGATATTAGTGATCAACTTGGTGTCGATTTGGGCATCTAGATAGATCCTTTGCCTGAGGAATGAGATCTGGGTTCCGTCTCCCTATTGAGTTCTGTTGGTTCTCGGTACGACAGCTCGTTACAGTGGCAGACTATACCAGGAAGGCAGTTGAACGCACGCGCGGAAACGATGGTGGCTTGCAGGTCCGTCTGCTTTGGTTGATTGTAATATCCTATCTATTCTTCCAGCTCTTTTCTTTTCTTCCACTCACTTGCTCTTCTCTTCTTGCCCACTGACCAAATGCAGTTGCCAATGCTGCTTTGTGGCCCTTCCATCTTGCTCCAGGGAAGAGCTGACTTGCTCCGACAAACATGTCCTACCGCCATCCATCTGCCGAGGTTGCACCATCAATGTTCTGGCCTGCGCTAGCCTCGAAAGAAGAAGCTCAATTCACAGATTCACAAGGCACCCCATGCTCACCCATTAGCAGCTATCTGCGGTTTAACCCCGCCTGTACTCTACATGCATTTCCCTCCTCTCTCTACTTGATTAGCTTCGAGTCCCCGCCAGATGATCGGCTTATCCTGGCAGAATTCGTCCCTGCGATGTCACCTTCATGGGCCATACCAGTCACCGACCAGTGGCAATAGAGATAAGCGGACGTCATTCGTCCAGGCTAGGAAGATCCTTCGGACCCTACCGTGATCCAGCGCTGATAACGCCCAAATGGCAAAAAAGGTCCTTGGCAACACGACACTGCAGGAGTCCCCAGGCGGGCGCACAGGCTCCTGCTGGCCCGCCGCTTACCTGCCGAACACCGGACCAAAGCCAAGCTGCAAAGAAGCCTCAAAAGCAATGCCACCAGACGCTTGTCACTCTAGGCCCCAGACATCACACAACTCGGCCCGTTCGGGCAGGCGCATCACTTCGGGATTGTCTCATATGGGCACACAACCAACCAGCATCTGTCGAGGCGCTCCTATCCCTTCTGGAAATGCAGACCTTGGGCAGACAGTGGAAGGAGTCCAAAGCCGATTGGCGGCAAGGCAATCGGGCTTCCGTGGGGGAAAATCTGGTGTATTCCATGCATAATACCTGACTGGCTCACCCAACCTGTTCCTGGGAAATTGACGAGTCACAGCTTCAGGATCTGCGAGCTCCCTGATCCAGTACATGCCCCGAAAGGCACCATCTTATCTCAGGCTTGCACATATGCAGTTTGCATTCTGCACATACTCCGTGCGTTTTGCCATTCCGCCCGATGTCCACCTGCCACATGTGGATTGGGAAATGGCAACGAAGTGGGCTCTACTACCTACTGACCCTACAACGGGATTGTCGGAAGCTCAAGCTTCTCCAGACAAACTCCACCCTTAAGGTTTGGCTATAGCTTGGATCCTTGCTCCAATGCTACTTCTTGTCGTGGCGAACGTCATCGAACATCGACAAACCCCAGACATCTTCTTCCTCCGACAAATGATTTGCCCGCAAATCAGCAAGATCACATCTCGGTCTATCCGTGAAGCGCAGTGAGGTCCAAGCTAGCGCCAGCGCTAGGTTGATTGTTCGCAACCATGCTTGTGCAGAGGTGCTGCGGGTGGTGGCAGATGGTGGTCAATGGAGACAGGTAACTCTTCTGGTACTTAAACCTGTGCGCGTGCTCAAAGTCCAACCTTCGCTTGCCTTTGGAGCGCACCTGTCCGCCTTGGAGCTGTGATTACTCATTTACACTACGTTCACTTGAAATTGAGGGCAGAGTGAAGTCTTGGGGACGGTCTCTTATACTTGCAGCTTCCTCTCCCCTACCTTGCCGTCTGAACCACTTTCAAAATGCATGCTGCAAAAGTCCTCTCCCTCCTCGGCGCACTTGTAGCTGGCGTTTCCGCAGCCAAAGGACCTGTCGTTCATAGCAGAAGAAACCCCAAAGGCCCCAAGCTTCAACTATCGCCTCGGCAGTTACCAGCGGAACCCACGGGCGTAAAGACCATTACCACTCCAAATGGCATCAACATCACTTACAAAGAGCCAGGGAAAGAGGTGAGAACTCCTGGAAAGCCCAAGTGGCATTACACCAGTTTCCAAGCCTTTTTCTCTTCATCCCGTCTTGCCTTGCTGACAGTTGAATAGGGTGTCTGCGAGACCACGCCAGGTGTGAACTCCTACGCAGGCTTCATAAACCTCGCGCCGGATGTGCACAGCTTCTTCTGGTTCTTCGAGTCGAGACATGACCCGGCCCACGATCCGATCACGCTGTGGCTTAACGGGGGACCGGGCAGTGACTCCTTGATCGGCATGTTCGAAGGTGAGCATAGATTCAATCTAATGCAGTCGATTTCGACCAAGGGCTAATGATGTTTTATAGAGCTCGGCCCCTGCAATGTCACCGAAGACCTGGTCACACAGCTGAACCCGTACGCTTGGAATGAGGCTTCAAACATGATCTTTCTCAGCCAGCCGCTGGGTGTCGGCTTCTCATATGGTTCGAAGGTGATGATCGAGATAAGCTAGTTTACAAGAGCAGGAACTGACATATCGACCAGGGCCCTGGCTCGATTGATCCCAACTTTGGACAGTTCGTTCCCGCCTCAGAGGCAAACGTGACTGGAAGATACCCCATCATTAACGCGACTGAGATCGGTGAGCCGGTTTTTGAACTGGTAGGGCAGTACTGCAGATACTAACGGAGCCTTCAGACACGACTGACTTAGCCGCCATCGCTGCATGGGAGGTTCTACAAGGCTTCTACGCGGCGCTCCCACAACTCGATTCCAAGGTCCAATCGACCCAATTCAACCTCTGGACTGAGTCTTATGGAGGTGAGCGCGCTCTTGGTAGAACGCCAAAATACAGTTGTTGACGGTTTTCCTAGGTCACTATGGTCCAGCCTTCTTCAACTACTTCTACCAACAGAACCAAGCAATCCTTAACGGCACCCAGTCAGGCAAGGCCTTCGAGTTCGTCAACCTGGGTATAATCAATGGCATCGTCGACGAATACATCCAAGCTCCCTATTATCCTCTTTTCGCCAACAACAACACTTACGGAATCAAAGCTGTCAATGACACCGTATTTGACTACATGAACTTTGCTTGCCATATGTACAATGGTTGCTTGGACCAAATCTCTTTGTGCGCGGCCGCCGACATCACGACACTCAATGGACAGGCCGTCTGCACCGAGGCCGAGGACATGTGCCGCGACAACGTGGAATCTCCCTACTACTTCTATGGCGAACGGGGCGTGTACGATATCCGCCACCCCTACGACGACCCCACCCCGGCAGATTACTTTGTGGACTTCCTCAATCTACCGTCGACGCAACAAGCCCTCGGAGTTGATACCAACTACACCGAGACGGCCAACGACGAAGTCTACTTCGCCTTCCAGCAGACAGGTGATTTCGTGTACCTCAACTTCCTCTCCGACATTGAGCAGATCCTCAACTCGTCCGTTCGCGTCACCTTGGTCTACGGCGATGCAGACTACATCTGCAACTGGTTCGGTGGACAGGCCGTCTCGCTCGCCGCCAAATACGAGCACTCGGCACAATTCAAAAAGGCCGGCTACGTGCCCTTTGTGGTCGACGGCGTCGAGTACGGCGAGACCCGCGAGTACGGCAACTTCTCATTCACCCGCATCTACGAGTCCGGCCACGAGGTCCCCTTCTACCAGCCTATTGCCGCGCTTGGCTTCTTCAGCCGTGCCATCAACGGCTTGGATATCGCAACAGGGACCATGCCTGTAAATGGCAGTCAAGGTGGCACGTCGGGCGCCCCGACCGCCACGCACACTGAGTCATTTGTGCCGCTCCCGACGAGTACCTCGAGTTCGGCGGCAAGCGCAACGGGCTCGTCTGCGCCTGCGAAACAGCCCATCATCCCGAAGGGCCGATTTGCGAGACGGACATATTAGATTGTGTGTTTCGTCGAGAATCTCTGCTTGGGCTGGGGGATGAAGGACAATAACGTGAAAACGACTGGACCAGGATAAACAGTGCATTAGACTGCAGGTAGGAGCAGACACCTAAAATCTTTCTATGTGACATTGTGCTTGACTTGTCGACTGCGGGACGCAGAACAGCTCCTGCCGACCTTCCGCCAATCAAGATGCCCGAAATGCGGCAGAAAACATGTACGGTAGATCGACATGATACTGTAGATCCTCACCCACCCACCATCAGGACGATGTATGCACGGCGTGCTGGGGAGCTCCGTAACTGCGGCACACCTGGGCAAAGTAGATACAATACTATACACGGCTTGGTTTTCCGAGCGCAGTCTTGGTTGGGATGGTGGAGGCCCTTGGGAATTCGACACGGTAGATTGGACTTGATTCTATGTTGTGGTCCGGCTATTGACGAAGTAGGATATGTTGGGTCTATATTCGCGAGAGAAGAGGCCTGTTATCCTCGCCCAGTCTTATCTATACGTGCGTGATATATCCTATTAAATCGGTCGAGTCCTTCGACCCCTCTCGCGCGATCTGGCAAGTCGAGTGCGCAACGCATTCAAGCCAACTTTTCCAGCGCCAACAGAACGTACTCTTCACCAAACAACTCCACCACATCCCCTTCCTTGGCACTCTGCGCCCACGCTGGTCCCTTGCTTGCATCTGTGTCTGTGTTGCCAGCCATACCAGGAAGAGACGGCAGATTGTCCCGCTCGCCGGCCTCAAGCTTGACCGTCCAGCATTGTTGCGCGCCGTCCCAGTGTTCCCTGCGGGCGCAGAACCCAGCCTCCCCGACGGGCCCGTCCTTGCCGCCCTTCAGCGCGAGGAAGTCCCCTCCCACCTGCGAGAGGAACGTGCGTCCGTCCTGGCTGCGCACGATCCACGCCCAAGGGAATCGATCGCTGGATGAGGCTTGCAGGCCGCGCCACACCTCCTCGTACGGCGTGTCGATGTTCGTTTCCGGGTTGAGCATGCTCCCTGTCTCGACCGTGTCCGTGGCCGGGTCGGTGTCCGGGGTGGCGCACGTGGAGGGGTCGACAGGATGGAAACTCCCCACGTCGGGGTCCGTGTAGCCTCGCGAATCGATCCAGTGGGTCCATTTGCAGGTCACTGTTTTCGTCGACGAGTTAGCTGTGTGTGGACTGGGGACTGGGATAGTAGGACGTTTACACCGCATGGCGTGTCGTCTTCGAATCTATCCGTCTCTTCTTCCTCTTTCACGTCACCATACACATCCGAATGGTTTGCACGTATGCATTACGCGCGCACAAACGACGCACACACGCGCGCACACTTGAGCACTTACATGGTTCGCGTGACAATATAATCCTCTCTCCCGCCATGCCCCACTCGATCGACCCGTCGGCCTTGGTGATGCGCAGGTCGACGTACCATCCCCCGACACTCATGACCAGCGTGTCGGTCGGTTCGGATGGCTCGCCGGGAACCCAGCGGATGCTCAGTCGCGTGGAGAGTCGGCTGGACATGATGTCGTCGTCGTGGTTGGATGGGGGGTGGGCGTACGATCTCTCGGAAATCAATTAAATACTCTCGCACGGAGTTCTGTGCTAGTATTGAGGATGCAGAGGCTGTAACGCTCGTAGTCAGTAGAGTCTGTAATAATTGGCGTGTTGACCGCGGGGAAAAAGAAAATCTTTCTGGGCGGTGGCGGCGGCGGGCGGAAATGTGCGTCGGATGAAGGAGGTCGTTTTTAGATGGAATATTACGTTTGCGTACACAGACCTTCCTATCTGGCGGGTGCACATAGATCTAAGCTTTTTACTGAGTACGTTTTGAGTTTCGGTGTCGTGGGTACGAGTAGACAGTGTGGTTGGAAGAGGGTGAGACTGATTGGGTGATGGGAGTATTCTTTTCACGGAACGCAACACGAGGAGCCACTGGCATCTTTCAACTGAGCTACATACCAGGACTGTGGACGGAGTATCCTTCCTGTTCCCTCGCAATGGTTCGCTGCAGGTTCTGTTCGCTCGTGGTACGGTAGGCAATACACGATGGAGATCTGAGGTGAGACAAAACGACCTCCTTCACTCATTTACTGCTTTTTGTCCCTTTTTTTCATTTCGACCTCCTTGTAGGAATAATTGTGAACGGTGTGGATTTGGCAGCCCTTACCTGAGCCGCGTGAACAGAGGAAGAGCACCATAGACGATATTATCGCCGCCCTTCAAACTCCCAGGGATCCCGCCAATCAGGTCCTCCGGATTGCGGCCAGCGAAGCTCTGGGTAGGATATGTCAACTTAGGGCTTGCACGGGCTTGACAGGACGACAACTCGAACTTTCTTCGCCGTAAAGTCACCATTATTTGGCTGTACTATCCGGTCAAAAGGATCAGTCCCTCTTAGCCCATAACATGATTTTGCACCATGGCTAGATGTCACAGGTCAGTCAGTCAATCACTAAGGTACCTTACTGGAGATCTAAGAGTTTCTCCATCAGTGGGCTTGGGTAGGATACCCAAATCCAGGACCTCCAAGGATTGAGAGCCGTTGTTTGTCCTAGAGTAAAGCGGGCACAAAGTTCGTGTGCACCTCCTCCGTCGAATTTGCGTAGTCAGGGCGGTCGGCCACGTCAACGCGTAAAGCATCATGGTGATCCGTCGCTCCATTTCGGGCCATCAGGCAAATCAAGCTCAAGTGTCCCGTATCTCCGTCATCGCCTCTGCCTTCGAACAGGGGAGATAAATCGCCATAGCGACGTCGTACTTGCACTCATGGATCATCCTTATCTTCTCTTCTCTGAAACGGGACGACATCTCGACCGTGAAAAACAGCTCGCATGCTGTTTATCAAGCGGATTTCCGTCGTTGTTTTGGAGCTAGAGGGGTGAAGACCGGATTCACACTTTCTGGTGCGCCGCGGGCAGGTAGACGCAAAGCTTTTCGTTCAGCCTCGTCCTTGGAATGGAAAGTAAGGATTCGCATCACTTGCAAAGAACACAGTTGTGTGGCGTAACTGAAAACACTGCTAAAACGAAGCGTGAATTCGAGTTTGGACGAGCAGCAGGACTTGACCCATGATGGACTTAGGGACTTGAGACAGTGGAATAAAACCAAAGATTTCTACCGAGATATTGCCCAAAAACAAAAATGTCCGAGAGGTCTGCTTACGACCATGATAGGGTTAGATGATTCACACAAGTATTGTAGGGACGCAATTCGACAAGAGGACTGGTGTGTCTGGCAGTTGACGGCTCAGAGGACGCCTATAAAACCAGACGACACTTGGCTGCAAACATCGATCCAGAGGTCATGGATGTACCGTACTCGTACTCGTACGCCGCAACCTACTTCAGCATCTTGGCCATAGCTCGAACAATGGCGTGCAATGGCACAATTACTACGAATACCAGGTGCAGCAGGTGAGATTTTGCGTGGATCGTGATCGCGTGTTACATGGCGAATCGGAAAGGACAGGATGAATTTTCCTGGCGTTCCTGCCTCCCAGCTGCATTCATTCTGTGTTTTGTCGCGTGTTACGTCATTGGGAGAACCAGCGGTACGAATGTCCTCGTCGTTGTAACTCTCTTCCGAAGTCGATCATCGAGGCTGGGGACGACAGCCACCTCTACCAGCTGAGGGCTGGACCCTGCATACTTGTTACATACATTCGGAATAGCAACAGCCGACATCTCACTTAGGGCCCGGTGAATGATTTGCAGAATGCATACTCGTAGTACTGTAGAAAGCTGCCGCGGGTGTTCCTGCTTTCTCCAGGACACGCCTTCCCCATCTTGAATGGGACCGTCTGCATTGGATCATTAATGGAACGGACGTTTGATGCAGCCTGCCTTCTTCAGCGGGACTTGACACAAAACGGGCACATAACGTAAGAATGGATGATAGAATCTGACATGGTCCCTCCCTGCGCAGTCTGCTCCTTTGTTGGCTGATGATGTCAAGCTTGTGTGTGGCAGCCGTAAAAGTTGGCGGCAACCTGGAGTTCAGACATCGCTCACGTTTTGCCATTGGAAGCCAAGGGCGCCCGCATTGTCGATCGGGGCGCCATGTGCTGCCGATCGCTAACGGCGGGCCTGGAGAGGCCGCTGCTTCTCGCCTATCGGCAGGCGACCGCGCGTCTTGTTTTGCCACACATGCGCTGGGTGACTGCGCTGTGGCGCTGGCTCCTCTGTCGTTGCTGCTGCAGCAAGGCAAGTCGTGGATCGCCATTTCCGCCGCTTCTAATTTACAACCAGGTCCTCTGCACGCCCGATTTCACCATATCACGCACCTTCTTCCCCCGGATCACGCCAGCTCTTTCGAAGGAGAGAATGCATCGGAAATGTGAATGGACTCCCTCGACGCTGCTACCCGAAACACAAGGAAGATGAGATGATGCATTTGAGAATCATGATGACGACCAGGGGACAACTTAGGCTTCCAAAAACCGGTTCTTGAGCTTAATTTGCGGCGGTGCGCTCGAGGGTCAAGCCTCAAGAGCACCCCCCAGAGGGTCCGGACCGCTGTGACTGTAACGCCACTAACGAGCAGAAAGTCTCGGTTGACCGTCTGTCTGTACACGGTCCATCTCCTGAGGGAACACCTCTTCGGACGCTGGTCGTGGCTGATTCCGTGACATTTGTCACTTCTTTTCGAAGTCACACCGGAGCAAAGATCAATGTATGAGTACATAGTAGACGAGACTTGTCAGCATATCCGGAGGCGTCGACAACAGTAGTACTGAGAAAATCCATTGGCTGTAGCCCCGCTGATGAAGTCTGGGCCCCCTGGTCAATGTGGCCTTTCCCTGTCAAGAAACCTTCTTTTCGTTGTGCTACTCGGGGGATTGCCCATCACGACTCGATCACCATTCCGTGTTGTCCTCAGAACCCTGCATATCCTACCACCTCCTCGTCGACGCTTGATCTCATTCGATGGAGCGACTTTTCCGATCGTCTCCAGGCTCCGCAGTATTGGCGCCGTCTGCCTCATTGTGGCTGACCCGGACTGGTCCACACAGTGTCATTGCGTCAGAGCGGTTGATGGCAGCTCGAGGCAGAAGGAATGTGGCACAGGGACGCAGAGCTCCCAGGAGCTCTTCTCCATATCAAGGTAATGTTAAGGATGACGTCGAAATTTTCCCGTGGACGTGTACGGGGTACTTGACGAGATGCTTCTCCCTCCTCCGGCGCGTCCCTTCTTTCTAGTCCTTCCATGTCCATCCAAACAATAATTTGTACCTGTATTGTATAACAGTATCCCAAAACGAAACGAAATACTTGCGTGGAGCTGAGCCTGACAGCAAGCGCAACCAATCCATGAAACAGAACCTTTGAATGACCAGCAACAACAATCGACTATCATCGGCTTCTTACGCTTATTATTCCTTTCCACCTACTCCAAGTCGGGAATCTCGATCGTCAAAGCAGACGACCCCAGAAACTGTCCGAAGCTACAAAAGCACGATGCCGTCTCCAGCAGCAGGTAGAGCGGCCAACGCCCCCGAGACACCCACAAAGACCGGCAAGAGTCCCGCTTCGTCGTCCACTTCCAAGCTGACTGGTGAAGGTGGAACTCCCGGTCGTAAACCCCCCAAGCTAGGCGCCTCGAAAGCGACACCCAAAAAGCTTGACACACCTTCTCGCCCGAAGCCGGAAGAAACACCCAAGCCCACGGAAGAGAAGCCCGAAGACGAGAAGCCTGAGGAGACCGAGGAAGAGGACCAAGGTCAAATCAGTCTGAAAGACACCGAGGAGCCCGGCGGCAAGATCAGCCAACCAGGCGACGACACTGGCGCCAGTGAGCTCTCCGAGGCCAACCCGGAGCCTGTTCCCGATAGCGACGAGGAAGAAGACGACGGCGAGACTGCTCGTGCGGGCAAGGAAGCCGCTAAGGACGAGGGCACTGAGGGCGAAGAAGACGACGAAGGAGAAGAAGAAACAGAGGCACCTACCGAAGGAGGCACTACCGACGCTGCTGAAGAAGCCGAAGACGAAGCCGAAGACGGGGGCAAAGGCGCTCTTGGCAGTCTTGGAAAGGCCGCCAAAGGTGTATCCGGAGCCGGTAAGAAGGTTGCAGGTCGAGTCACTGGCGCCAAAGACACCGCCACCAACGGTGCAGGCAAGGCTGCGAAAGGTGATGTGCAAGGTGCCGCTGAGGATACAGCCGGTGACACCAAGGAAACGGTTGAAGACACAGCTGGCGACGTTCAAGACACTGCAGAAGATACTGCAGAAGGCGCCAAGGATACCGCCGAAGACGCAGCCGAAGATGTACCCAAAGACACAGATGATGTCGAGGAAACTGCAAACGGTGCCAAAGACGAAGCTGAGAAGGTGGCTGGTGATGTCGAAGACACCGCAGAAGATGCCACAAAGGATTTGCCTGTCGATCTCGCAGCCCTAAAGGGCCTCAAGGTCAGCGAAACCGGAGACATCAAAGACGATTCTGGCAGAGTGATGGGCAAACTTGAGGAGGGAGATCCTGCAGACCTCGAAGGATACGAGATTGGCGACGATGGTGAGATCCTCGACGAAGACGGCGATGTGGTGGGTCGTGCCAACATCATCGCCGACAAGGCGAAAGATGCTGCTGGCGATGCCACCGAGGATGCAGACGCTGAAGGCGCAGTTAATGGGGTAAAGGATACCGCTGAAGAGTAAGTCTATCTACCCACGACATATACAGCCGGCATTTCATGTCTCGAATAGTCATTCAAATGCTAACAATGAAGCAGGACGGCAGACGGAGCTCAAGACCAAGCTGGGGACGCAGTGGACGGCGTCAAGGAAGACGCCGAAGACGCAGCTGAGGATGTCCAGGACCAAGCAGAAGATGCTGTCGAAACCTATCTTCCTGACATCAGCGTCCTCGATGGTCTGGAGGTGCAAGAAAACGGCGACATTCTCGACAAAGAAGGAAACGTCCTCGGCAAACTCACTGAAGGTGATCCAGCAGACCTGGTTGGCATGACGTTAAATGCCGAGGGCGAAATCCTGGATGAGGATGGTGATGCTGTGGGACGTGCCGAGGTGGTTCCTCAGCCGGTCAAGCAAGCCGCCGATGAGGCCGCCGGAGATTTACCTGGCCTGGATGCCCTTGAAGGCCTTGAGGTCCAGGAAGATGGTGCCATCAAGGACCAAGCGGGCAACACCATAGGCAAGATCACGGAAGGCGACCCCACTGACCTTGTTGGTCGAACTCTCAACGCTGAGGGCGAGGTGCTCGACGAGGACGGCGATGTCATCGGTCGTGCTGAGGTCGTGCCTGAAGCCGCTGAGGCTGTGAAAGACGAGGCCGCAGGTGGGGCCGAAGCTGAAGCCGTTCAGCAAGCGCTTGACAAAGTCGACGAAGTTGCAGAGCAGTTGAAGCCCAACCTCACCATCGTGGAGGGCCGCAAGCTCAACAAGAAGGGCAAGATCCTCGACGATGACGGAGAAGTGCTTGCTGAGCTTGTCGAGGGCGATTTGAAGGCTTGCCAAGGCAAGATCCCCAACGAGAACGGTGAGATTGTCGACAAAGACGGGAACGTTATTGGTCGTGTCCAGGTTGTCGAGGGCGAAGCTGCCCAAGAAGCCATGAAAGAACTCAACCCGGAGTTGGTTGAGGAGCTCGAAGAGGCCCAGAAAGCAGCGGACGAGGCCGAGAAGCAAGCGCAAGAAGCTGGCGACCACGCGGATGCGGCCGGCGAGGCGCAAGAAGCAGCCGAAGGCGCCCAAGAAGAGGCTGAGGGCGCTGCAGATGAGGCCAAGGAGGCAGTTGACAAGGTAAGCAAGCCTGACTTTGCTCAGCTTGAAGGTCTCAAGGTCAACAAAAAGGGTGAGGTGATCAATGAAGACGGTGATCCGATTGCCAAGCTGTCCGAAGGCTTTGATCTCGATGCCGTGCGCGGCAAGAAGATCAACGCGAATGGAGAAATCCTTGACGAGGATGGTAATGTCATTGGCAAGGTCGAATTCATTCCTTCGGCTGTTGAGGAAGGCCTCGTTGAGACAATTGAAGAAGCTGCTCCCGACGGGCTGGACACTTCTGTTCTTGAGGGCCTCAAGGTGAACAAGAAAGGTCTTGTACTCAACGAAGAAGGTGAAGAGATCGCCAAACTCGTTGAAGGGGATCTCGCCGCTGTCGCGGGCAAGAAGTTGAACGACAAAGGAGAGATCTTGGACAAGGACGGAAATGTCATTGGCAAAGTTGAGCTCACCACTCAAGAACAACCGGAAGAGGAGCAAGTCGAGGAAGAAGAGATTGACGACGGTCTTCCTCCCCTTTCCATCCTTGAAGGCCTCAAAGTCAACAAGTCTGGCAAGATCGTCGACAGCAACGGCAACATTGTCGGTGAACTCATTGAAGGTGATGCCAAGAAGCTCTGGAAAGCTGGCACTGTTTGTGATGCTGAAGGTCAATTCTGGGACAACAAAGGCCACGTCATCGGCCGGGCGAAGACTCTTCCTCGAGAAGATGCCGAAGGAGAAGCCGAGTTCGCTGGTCTGGAAGGTCTCATCGTAGTGGCTGACGGATGGATCGAGGACGACAATGGCAATCGAGTCGGCCGCATTGTGGAGGGCGACGCGAAGAAGCTTGTTGGACGTGCGGTAGATGAAGACGGCGATGTTATCGACAAGCGAGGTAATGTTGTCGGCCACGCTGAGCGATACGAAGAGCCTGAGGCAGAACCCGAACCGGAGCCCGAGCACATCGACCTTTCGGAGTTGAAGGGCCTTTCTCCTAATAAACAAGGCAACGTTATCGGACCTGACGGAGTTCCTGTCGGTCGCCTGGTTGAGGGCAACCCCAAGGAAGTCGCCGGCCGCAAGATTGACGGTGAAGGTCAGATCTGGAATGACCGTGGTGAAGTCATTGGCCGCGTGGAACTGATACCCGCAAGCGAGCGCGAGGCTAAACCTGAAGGTCCCTTCGCCGGCCTCGAAGGTCTCGTCGTCGTGAAAGACGGCTTTGTTGAAGATCATGAAGGCAACGTTGTGGGCAAAGTCGTCGAAGGAGACCCAAAGAAGCTTATCGGCCGCGCAGTTGACGAGGACGGTGACATTATCGACAAGTACGGGAACGTCAAGGGCCACGTCGAGCCATACGAGGAGCCCGAGGAAGAGATCGTTGAAGAAGACCTCTCAAGCCTCGCCGGCAAAACAGTCAACAAGCAAGGTAAGATTGTCGATGAACATGGAACAATCTTTGGCGAAGTTGCCGAAGGAGATGTCAAGCGTCTGGTTGGGTGCAAGGTTGACGGGAAAGGCCAAATCTGGTCCAACGATGGCAAGGTCATTGGCCAAGGCAGACTAATCGCCGGGGGTGACAGTGGCCGCGCTGAAGGCCCTTTCTCAAACTTCGAATCCACCAGCGTTGATAAGGAGGGCTATGTCAGGGACGCAACTGGAGACATTGTCGGCCGCGTCACTGAAGGTGATGTCAAGAAGCTCGTTGGTCGCAAGGTCGACGACGAAGGAGACATTATCGACAAGAATGGAAATGTCATCGGTCACGCCGAGCGCTGGGAACCCGAGAAGAAGGAGCGCGAAGTCTCCCCAATGGCCGGTCTGCGCGTGAACAAGGAAGGTGAGGTTCGCGACAAGAATGGCGATGTTATCGGAAGACTCACCGAGGGTAATCTGCTGGCCTGCATCGGCAGAGAGATCAACGATAATGGGTATGTCATCGATCAAGATGGCAACAAGATCGGTGAATGCACGCTTCTCGAGAACATCCCTGACGAGGAGGTTGAAGAGGAGCTCACGCCCGAACAGATGAAGGAAGAAGAGGAGAGGGAGGTTGCTAAGAAGATCGCCAGCATCATCAATCAGACGTTGGAGAAGATGGAACCCATCTGCAAGCAGATCACAGAGGTAAGTGCCCATGTGCAAGTGGTTGGTTGGTGCTCTTCGATCCCGTTGCTGACTTTGATACATAGATCATTGAACGTGCCGACCGCACTCCCAAGGACGAACTCGATGAAGAGAAGCTCGTCCAAGATGTGAAGCCCCTGATCGAGGAGGGTGGCCGTATCCTCGGCGAATGCAACGGTGCCATCCGCGGCCTCGATCCCGATGGCCACATCGCCGCCAACGCCAAAGCCAAGGCCGCGTCTGGAGAGGCGTCACCGGAAGAGCACCGCGTCGCCGAGGGTCTCAAGGAACTGACCTCCCAGGTGGTCAAGACGGTTGACAACGCGAAGAAACGCATTGCCGACATGCCACACGCCAAGAAGAAGTTGAATCCTTTGTGGGGATTGTTGACTGAGCCGCTGTTCCAGATCATCGCGGCTGTCGGGCTGCTTCTTTCGGGTGTGCTGGGTCTGGTTGGCAAGCTGCTCAACGCCATAGGTCTTGGTGGCCTGGTCAACGGCATTCTAGGTGGCCTAGGTGTTGACAAGCTGCTCGGTGGATTGGGGCTCGGCAGTGTCGCTGAAAGTCTTGGGCTCGGGGGCGGCAAGAAAAAGAAATGAATCAACGCGCGCGCGAGAGAGAAGGGTGATGGATGTGCTCGGGGTGAGTGACAATGCTGAAGAGTTTCTCTGCTCTTTGCAACGTTATGCCCTTGAGAGGACCAGAATGAGAGCTCACTGTGGGAAGTCGAGGCATGACTCGGCGCCGCATCTCTTCCTACAGTTTCAATCAAGCCCGCTGACTGATTTGGATGGACACAAACGTCGACGCGCTGATCTGGAACAAATGGGGGAGATGCCGTTGCAGACGCAATGGAGTAATGTAAAAGGGGTTTATGGATGGGCTTGGAAATGCAGGTGGCGTGAATGTGTAAATGATCTCTTCTTGTCTCTATTTGCTCTGTTAGTCTTCTGTTTTCCGGCCTTCATTGTCGCGTGTTGGTGGTTTGGCTAAATTATTGAGCTGTATGTCTGTGTCTATTTTCAGATGTAATATATCAAAACATTCCTGACGGTAACCGGTGTTTTGCAACAAATCAAATGCATGTGACCTTACACTCTTGCCGACGGACAGCACGTATCCACACGTACCTCACCTTGGACCCTTCTTCTCAGGCCATCTTATCATCAAGACATGTTTGTGGACACCACTGCCCCCCCAGTCAGCCATGTCACATTCGATCGCGCCGTCGTTGGGCCCAACCGGCACAAAGCCATGTTTCAGGTACAACGGGTAGCCCGGGGGCGTTGCGGCAAGCACCACGGGCACATTCAACCGATCCGCCCAAGGAAAGATCCAGCCGAGCAGCTCGCTCGCAATGCCACGGCGAAGATGTGACGGCGACAGGGTGGAGAGGCCTCGGACCTCAAAGCAATGCATCCCGCCGAACTGTCTCTGCAGCGCCGTCTCTACGAGATTGTCCCAGTGTGTGCGGAGTCCATTATGGACAGATGGCGGTGGTTGGAGAGGCAGCCTCCCGTCTTCGTTGCCATCTGGCGAGCCCTGTGGAGCCGCCTGCGTGGTCGTCCGCTGCTGCTGCTGCTGCTCCTCCTGGGCCCTGACTTCCTCGCGCGGATGGTACTTGAATTCCGCGAAGGCCACAATCCGTCCGCGAGAGTCAGACGCAGAGGCAGAGGCAGGTGCTTCGACATCATCATGACTATTATGATTCGCGGATCTCTTGTCGTCGTCGCTCAGGGGTTCCATATCCAGGTCTCGCACAACCAGATATTCCATCCGCATCACGTTCGGACCGAGCCCGTCGTGGTCGAAATCGGCGATGCGAGGTGGTTGCAGGTCACCGGGAAGCTCGGCTCTCCAGCACGCTCGTAGCCAGCTCGAAAGCTGGGCCTCCGGCGTCGTCCCGTACCTGAGTTGTCCCAGCGGAGTCATGGTGAGCGAGGACAAAGCGATCGCTGCCATGTCCGGAACGATTGTGTCGGCATCTTCTAGCGAAAGGCGGATTGGGTCGGTCAATTTCATGGTGTCAGCGTCGCGCCAGTCGTTGTAGCTGTCGCTGGGGGCCAGTGTTTATGGTCAATCCATATGTCGTCCTCCAGCGATGAAAAGGAATTAGGCGGCCAAGACGGTCGGAAAGGGGAAAGAGTCCCGCGCCTCTCGTTGGGCTGAGCAAAACTGCTGGCAAAGACTCCATGTGGCGTTGTGGGGAAAGGAGGCCTCCGCGTCGAGACCTCGGTATCCTTTCGGTCCAACGCACGCAGTCCGCAAGGCAGTGAGGCTCTCTCTCCCACAATGTCGCGGAGGCAGAGCCAAGAAAGGTCATTTCCTAGGATACTTAAGCCTACGCACGACGTACGACACAAGTTGGACTTCCGGACGCTTACCATCAATACCGTACACGTCCAGCGTTTACAGACGCGCAGCTCCACCAAATCCAGAATACATCACAGGGCTGACTCTGCTAAATGCTGACACGACCATCGGAAGATTCTTGATCCAGTTCAATAAGCGACGACTATTATACTACGTATATACCGCCTTTCTCTCCATCATCTATCTGGACCGATCTTGTCTGGTCTGCTCAGGTCTGCTCATCCCAATCAAAACATTAATTAAAGCATCCCCCGGCGCCAACAGAACAGAATGTCCATCACCACACCAGTCACGCAATTGCTTGGCATCCGCCACCCCATCCTACTGGCCGGCATGGGTCAGACGTCCGGCGCTCCTCTCGCGGCCGCGGTGTCGAATGCTGGCGGCCTCGGCGTGATCGGCGGCGTAGGCTACACGCCGCAAATGCTGCGGGAGATGATCGACGAATTGAAGGCCGGGCTCAAGGATCCTGCTCTGCCGTTCGGCGTCGATCTCCTGATCCCCCAGGTGGGAGGAAACGCGCGCAAGACCAATCTCGACTACACCAAGGGCACACTCGACCAGCTCGTGGACATCATCATCGAGGGCGGGGCGAAGCTGTTCGTTTCCGCCGTGGGTGTGGCGCCCAGGCATGTCGTCGAGAAGCTGCACCGCAACGGCATCCTCTATATGAATATGATTGGGCACCCGAAGCACGTGCACAAGGCGTGTCAGGCTGGGGCAGACATCATCTGTGCGCAGGGCGGAGAGGCCGGTGGCCACACCGGGGATACGGCGACGAGGTAAGCATGGAGCATATTGCCGTTTGGGCTGGCCGTCTCGCTTTGATTTCTGATTTCTGATTTCTGACTTCTAACCTCTGATGTAGTGTCCTCATTCCCGCCTGCGCCGACCTCGTCAAGAAGTACACCTCCCCGCTGACGGGTCAGCCCGTCCAACTGGTGGCAGCGGGTGGTATCTACGACGGCCGTGGCATTGCCGCGGCACTCATGCTCGGAGCATCGGCCGTGTGGGTGGGCACACGCTTCGTCACGGCCAAGGAGTCAGGCGCCCCCGAAGCGGCCAAACGCGCCATCATCAACGCCGACTTCGACAGCACGATCAAGTCGACGATCTGGACGGGCCGGCCTTTGCGGGCTCTCGCCACGCCGTACGTGCGGAACTGGGAGACGAACCGAAGCGAGGAGATCAAGCAGCTGACGAGCAAGGGCATTATCCCGTTGTATCATGAAATGGATCGGTTGGACAAAATCGGCGGCATCACCGAGGATATCGAGGATCAAAGCACCCTAAGGCCAATGGGCCAGGTGTCAGGCCTGGTGAACACGCCGAACCAGACCGCCGAGGAGATTGTGAGGGAGATGATGGATGGCGCTGTGAAGGTCCTGGAGAGCGCGCAGGGCTTCTTGAGGGTCGGTCCGAAGCTCTGAGTACGTTCGGGGCTCGATGAGATGGTATGGCCAGCTACAGTGCGGCGACTTGCAGCGGTTGAAATGTTACGATCGTCGGCATCAGCTCCGCTCCGTCTATTAGTCTATCCTTCCGTCATTCTTAGCTCTCAAAAGTCCGTAAGTTTGAGCCTTTAATTTCGAAGCTTCAATGTGATGCATATCAGATCAAGGCGTGGGGCTTCTCTATTGAGCACTTACAATAGGAAGCTCTTCTGTCAACTGCACGGGGAACTCGGCGCAAGACACCGTGCCGTCCACCTACAGAACAACCTCCCCACCAAATCTGAAGCGCGCAATGTCTATGGTAAACTGACCAATCTTTCTCCGCGCATGTTTCTCACGTCTAGACCGACCTTCTCACAACACCTGTTGATGCCACCAAAAATCCATATTCCGGATCGCAAATTCGGCGTCAAGTATGTATCGAAGGAACGATGATCGCGTTAGGATATGGCATTGCAAGACGGTCACTGCGAGGAACACGTTTGTCACCTCCGCCCTCGGATACTCGGCGACTGCGCGAGTTGATCTCTGTTCACGCTACAGAGTACCAAATGACGGACGGGTTCATACGTGTTGTCTTGCTTCTATCATGATGACACCCACACCGAGAAACTCAAAATCCCCACGTTGATCTTCAAATGTCTTCATCAGCACCCCTGTTTGAGGATATTGTTGTCAGCTATCGTGGTCTTGTCTGTGTCCATGAACACTATCTCGATCGACATTACGTCGAACTGGCGGTACCAGACAACTTCCGTCCACGGAAATTTCTATGAAAGATTGATACATGTTGGTTTCAAAATGGATGTCACAACTTTTCGACTATCCATGCTCTAACAGGATATGATGCCTACAAGAAAGTGTTGAAGTCCGGCGCGGCTTGGTGAGCACCAGAGCAGAATATATCATCCAGCGGAAAGGGTGAGTACAATCAGTCCATGGCTTGCCAGCGCCGATTTTAAAGCAAGAACTACACGTTTACTCGTCATATGTCAGGATGCCCAGTACTTGGTCTAGCCTTTCGTTTACGCAAGCAGATATCAGCAATACAAGCCTCGAGGCGGTACTTGGGCACAAGCAGGCCTGGCCGTCGATATCCTGATGGTTCACCTATCTTCCCTGGACTTGAAAGCGACAAACACTGCCGACACGATCTTCGCTATCCTTTCGCTAGCAAAGGACACTATCATCGGGAACAACATACCAGAGCAGCTTCGACCAAAATTCAAAATGTCACTGGCCCAGGTCTTTGCGGACTTCACAAGGTGGTGGATTATCAAGTATAGGCCACTGGCAATCTTATCCATCGTACATTGCCACCGAAAACGAACGTGGCAACGCATGATCCGCGAGCTAGACTTGCCGCCGTCCTCGCCTGGCTGGAGCAGGGCCGTTACTTCGAGGGACGTACACGATGGGCGATAGCAACCCTTATGACCGCATTTGACTTCCAGGCGAGCAACAGAACTACGCCCTACGCGGAACTTCCGCGAGATTGCTAGCTATTGATCTCTCGAGATATAAAACGGCTGCTATCGACAGCATGAACTATCTCTCTGAGGAAATTCAGCACAAAGAGCCGGAAGCATTTCGCGAACTCTTCAGGGCCTACTATGCCATATTCGACCCGAGCACTCTCGCGAGTCCTGCAGAGCCAGCACTGCAAGCGTTTATCAACTCGGCTGGGGGGAAAGATTACAATCAAGACGCGTCGCCGCTAGAAAACCACATTTGTAGCCATTTTCGTGCCGCGCTGCCATCGATCCCGTCGACAACAAGGAGGTGGATGGGATTTATGTGGTTGCCAAAAACGGGTTTGTCACCAGTTGCATAGATCCGTGTCTTTTCACCACAGCTAGCGGGATGGTAGGCCAGTGTCCCTGGTACATATGCACAAAGAGGGGACAACCTTGTACTGCTTTTCGGAGGCAGCGTTCTATACCTTCTGCGCCCCTTGCTAGATAGCAAGGAGGACTTCAAATTCAGCGGTGAACGTTTCGTGTTGGGTATCATGCATGGCGAGTTCCGGTGCGAGCAGAAGGAGAAGTGCATCGAGCCGGCGATGTTCTCGTTATGCTGGGAAGACGCATAGACAGTATCAAAGCAACAAGGAGACAGGCCGACCTGATCCCACAGTAGCTCGAGTCAGTGCTTGATCCTCGGGCTGCAACAATGCCTGAGGCCACAAGCTTGTGCTGGTACTTAAGGTACACCCTTCACAAAATGAACGAGGTGTGATCAGGAAGCAAAAGGAAGTGATCCCCTGCAGGAGGACTTAGGTACATTAGCCGTTGGCCACTTGCGCATGATGGTCCCGTGGACTCCGATGACCAGATGCTTACCGATTGAGATAAGGACATCGAGGGCCACGCAATGTCCAAGACTTTGGTCGGCTTTTGTGGTTTGTCTATTGATTGGCCGAACTGTCGAATCAGGAAGCTCGCTGTCCCGGTGTCACAACAACTCCTTCCGACGGTGTAGCTACTCGTACCATGCCCTGCCCCTTCTCGACTCGGCAGTTCCGGATCTTCAGGCCGCCAGTGACGCAGTGCACATCTAGGGAGCACATACCTTACCATTGCTCATCGGCTTGTTTCAGCCTTGGGTTCTGCGTCTGGAAGCTCGCTGCTGCTGCTGGACCTGAGGACCCCGCACCTTTGCGGGGCTGTCGACGGTCGTCAGTGTCACTCTCCTCAACACCGCGGCGACCATCACGACTATGAGGAACGATTTGTGCTAGGCCCGAGTTTAAAGGCCATTGGCCGAAGTATCGTTGGTCTGAAGGGCTAACCCGGCTACTGTGACCACATGAGTGCAACACCAGCTAGAGAATCTTGCGCATCCTATCTCATATCGTCATGCTATCTGTCGCATGTTCTCGCGGACCTATCATCGTGTCCGCCGCGGAAGGCTTCTAGCTGACTGTGTGCGCTCGCCATTTGTGCTCTCCCTTGATCTGGCGAATTGGATTGCCCCTTGCATCTCAGAAGGATTTATCCCAGTTGACCACCCTTCGGCATTAGACGAAGGTGTGATCAATCGTTCTGGCATGAGCAGTTGCGGAAAAGCGCACCTCACCCGGAAGCTCAAGACTACCATAATGCTCCAGATGGACGCAACTTTGCTCTTGTCCACCCTTCTTTCTCTGCTGTTCTGGCTTCCGTCGCCCACTGCCTCAAGTCTTGTCTCTGCACCCGAGAACCCGTACAGGCCGAAATGCTTCGACAGATTTTTTCAGCTGCGATCCTGCTTGCTTTCGTAACCGCGCAAAATGAAGGCATCATCGAGACTCTCAACACCATGCCCGAAGTCTCCGAGCTCGTGACATATCTGGACAAATATCCAGGCCTCACTACATGGCTCCAAGGATTATCCGATATCACATTCCTCGCGCCAAGCAATGATGCGTTTGCCGCACTGGCCGACTCAGCAACCGTACCGAGTTTGCCAGTGGATGAGATCGACGCCGAAGCTTTGATAAGCTACCACGTGCTAGAAGGAACATTCTATAGCTTCGGCTCCGACGAATACATCCATGTTACAACCGCCATGCTCCTACATGCGGATGCGAACGAATCACTGGTCACTGGTGGTGAGATGGTCATCGCCAGAGGCTCCTCGTGGTCCAGTGCCGTCTCATTCACGTCGGGAGGCCTACACATGTCTGAGAGCTATGGGGAGCCCGTAAACTTCACGGGCGGTGTCATTTATACCATTGACTCCTTCCTGACTCTTCCGGAAACCTTCCAGGAGACCGCTGAGGAAGAGGACATGCTCGGAGCACAGCCTTTCGCGGACGCGGTCATCACAGTCCCTGACACCCTCGAGAACGTAACTATTGATGACCTGTCTGGAGTCACCATCTTCTTACCAATGAACTACTCCCTGCAGGAGATTGGCAATGTGATTGAGAGTATGACCAAGTCAGAGTTCGATCGAATGGTCTCATATCACATTATCGACCAGGTCTTGTATATCGATCCAGATGCGCCGCCTAGTGGATATTACTCAACCTATGAAGGGACCGGAGTCACCATCTTCACCTCCAACGGCTTTGTATTCATTAACAATGCTCGAATTGTCGGCTCCCCGAACTGGATCTTCAGGGGAGGAATGATCTACACGATCTACGGGTGGGTTGAGAGAGCCGGCCCCCCACAAAGTCAGTGGCTAACGTCATTGCCAGAGTCCTCAATCCCAGCAATATCACAATCGATGTAGATGCGAATGACGCCGAAATCGCATTTGCCGGCGCGACATTCACTCCCGACTTCACATTCCCCACCTCGGACGCCGGCTCAGTACCCACCAGCTCGCCTTCGCCAATCCCGAGCTCCAGTTCCGGCGGCTTGTCCACTGGAGCGAAAGCAGGGATTGGAGCAGCCATCGCAGCTCTTGTGGCGATCCTGATCGGAGTCTGTTGCTTCATGCGCCTGCAACGGCGGACCAAGCGAGAGCTCGGCATGGACCCGAACACAAAGTATCAGTATCCCATGAGCTACCCCATGAAGGACCTGGAGGTGTCAATTTCTCACGAGGAACTGGTCGCCAATGCTGCGAAACCTGCACGCGGGCCTATCAAGGAGTTTACCCCGAACGCGAGCGTCCATTCACTTGGCTGGACCATTAAAGAGACATCAATCTGAGTGAGCCAGTGCGTGCGTGCTTGCGCGCGCGAATGAATGAATGAATGAACGACCGAACGAGTCAGTCCGTGAGTGAATTGTCTGTCTCGATGGACCAATCCGCCACTTAACCCCCGCGCGCACCTGGAGTTGAGCTATAGAGAATTACAGCATACGTGACGGGGAGGAAGAAGAGGCGTGGCGTACTTGAGCGCGGTAGAGGTGGAAGTGAAGGGCCAATGCATTGATTTTCGCGATGATACCTACGATACCTTTCGTTTGGCGCAAGGAGGACCACGATTCGTTACGCTCAATAACCACATTGCGTGGAATCCGGACATATACAAGCACGTATTTACGTACATATGAAGCACACCCAAATGATCTGCAATTACATGCATGCTTTTCCATAGCGTCCACATCCCGGCCATTCACACACCCACTCACTCACTCAGGTGAAGCGGCACGGAGATCTATAGCAACGAGTGCCAGCCTCATGTAACCGAGGAAGTGCAGCATGGTGGAATCGGTCGGATAGAACCCCTCCCGCCCTTTGTATGACGACCGGCGACACACCGTGGCGATGGGCGTGACAGAACTCGTAGGATCTGCAAAGTCAAGTGCGTTGTCTGGAAAGTTGTGATAGTGGGCGGGGGGGGGGGATATCAATACATTCCTCCCGAACTAGGATAACCGTTTCGGAAGCTCCGCCCTGTGACACTGAACGCTTGGCCGGCCTCTTGGTCCTATAGTTGTTCCCCATAAACCCAGCCCGGTCTTCGTGACGGAGAAAAATACAGGCCACGGAAAAGGAAGCCGACACTCCAGTATTAAAAAAAAAAAATTAAGAATCAGCCATTGAAACTGGTTAGGATATGGAACAGCGATTCGTGCCCTCGCCAGGCAAACCGGTCATCGCAGTGGCTGGGGCGACGGGAGACCTGGGCACGCGCCTGGCCAGCACGTTTCTCTCGCCCGAACTGCGAGACAGGCTCTCGGGATTCGTGTCGCTTGCCCGTCGACCCACCCCGAGGACGGAGACATGGAAGGACCTGGGCGCCGAGATCCGGATAATTGACGACCAGAGCGATGAGGATGACTTGGTCATGGCACTGGACGGGGTGGATGTCCTTGTCAACGCGTGAGTCGTCACAATAACACACAGCCCGTCTTGTGTGTGCCGATGCGGATGATATTTAAATGACGGAGTGCTCCTTAGGATCTCAACCGCGGGGGCCACGCTCCGGGATATGCTTGCCAACGCACTGCCGAGGACATCGGTCAAGCTGTACTTTCCGTCCGAGTTCGGGGTCGACCACACGCTGCACGACTTCAATATCCCGGAGTGGGATGGCAAGAAGCGGCATTACGAGCTGGCCAAGAAGGTGCAGCAGCGGGGTTCAGGGATCCGTGTCTGCAGGCTTTTCGTCGGTCTCTTCTTGCACAGCGGGATCGCGCCGTGGTACGGCTTCCACACCTCCAAAGGCGTGTACCAGGCGGTGGGCAGTTTGGATCAAAGCATCAGCTATACGGAGATCAGCGACATTGCTCGCGTGGTTTGTGGTCTAGCCGAGCGAGCTGTGCGAGGGGAGAAAGTCCCCGAAGAATTGCGGATTGCTGGATCACACGCCAGTTTTCGTCAAATCGCTCAGATCATGTCCGCCGCTGGTTCTGGAGATGTTGAGTTGAAGACGGTGGACCTGAACAGTTATCGAGACAAGGCCTTGAGTCGCAATTACGAGGATCGTGGTGCTATTGTATGCCTGAGGTTCGTCATGGGCGATGGGAGGGTTGATTACAGGGCGAAGGATGAAGGCGGACTGGGCAATGATAACGAGGTGGTCAATCCGGGCCAGGGCGAGTTTGTGTGGAAGAGTGTAGAGGACTTGGCGCATGAGACGAACGGAAGGCCGAACAGCGACGCATAGCGATCGATACGTTAAGGAAGGGAGTCAATGTTTCGTGCATTGATGAGGTTCGCCGTCGGCGCGGGAGAGCTTAAGCTGTCAGGTCAACGCGCCATTCGTGCCGCGTTCCATGTTTCGAACTCTTCCAACATTCCGGGGGTGATGCTCTTTGGCGTATTTGCGACAGCTGTCCTGATGTCCTCGAGCCGGATGGTCTCCCGGTCCTCATCAAACGCCACATCACCCGCAGCTTGGCAGATAGCGACGACTTCGGCTCCAGAGAATCCTTCTGTCCATTTGCCGAAGTCGTCAACATCTGATTCGAGCCCGGTTTCGCTCTGGTAGAGTCCCCCACCGAGCTGCTTCCTGAGGATCTCCTTTCTTGCCTCGAGGTCCGGCGGGCCTATGTAGACAACGTTGTCGAATCTCCCCGGGCGCATCAGGGCAGGGTCGATCTGTTGTGGCTTGTTGGTCGCCGCTACCACAAACACGTTTCTTAGTTCCTCAAATCCATCCATCTCATTCAACAGTGTGGTCAAAACATTTAAATCGCCACCACTTCTTCCCCGGGAGGCGATCGCATCGATTTCGTCGAAGAAGATGATACTGGGACTCGCCGCCCTGGCCTTTCGAAAAACCTCTCGAGTGGCTCTTTCGCTCTCCCCGACGTACATGGAGATCAGCTCTGCTCCTTTGACAGCCAGGAAGTTGAGACCGGCTTCGGTAGCTAGGGCTCGGACCAGCAAAGTTTTCGAGCAGCCGGGCGGACCGTACAGGAGCACACCTTTCTTCGGCTTCAATCGGAGCTTCTGCATGCGGTCCGCGAACTTGAGCGGTCGTTCGATAGCATTCTGTAGCTGGCGTTTGATTTCGTGCTGGCCGCCGATGTCGGTCCATCGAACATTTGGTGTCTCGAGGAAGATTTCCTGCAAGGCCGACGGTCTTACGCGCTGCAGAGCCGCATCCAGATCAGCAGACTCGATGACGGGCGTCGGAACTTCGCCGACCTCCTCTCCATATAGCGGTGGTTTGTCCGACACAAGCTCAAGCGTCACCCGCAGGAGGCGTCTGAGGTCAGCTCCCACATAGCCGTGGGTTCTTTCTGACAGCTCCTGTAATTGTTCGTCTGGGGGGTAATTCCCCGGACCTCGCAGATTGAAAAGAATATCCTTTCTCTGAGGAGCCGAAGGGATGGGCAACTCGATCTCAACCGCGAACTTGCCTTCAGTTCGCAGCCGTTCGTCAACATCATTTGGATGACGAGCTTCCGTTATCACAAGGGTTGGACTCCCCACGATTCGTTTGAACAATGACTCAAGTTCGAAGATCACTGTCGATGCACCCGGAGCGCCCGTTTTAGCGAGGACGTATTCCGGAGGCACAATCACTAAACAGGGCTCGTTTGACGAACGGAACTGCATCCCCGGTCTCCAAGATATGATGGATGGCCACCCGGATTCCGAAAGAGTTTCAATCAAGGCCGTCTTACCAGTCCCTTTGGAGCCATACAACAGGACGCCTTGCACTGGCTCATACGTGGACCAAACCTGTCTCACCGTTGGCCGCAGTATTCTGTTGATTATTGCCTGCAACTCCTGAATCTGCGTCTCGATACCTCCAAGGCATGCTGGTTTGAGCTCAATGTTGACGACGCTCCCGAGGTCGTCATCTGTGACAACGCGAAAAGATGTGGTTGGAGTTACCCGCGCGATGATGGCATCGTGCAACCCTACGTCTTTGACCACGAATTCAACACCGCTGCTGGGCCGAATCCTCTGTGATGTTACCATGTAATCGCCAGCTGGTGGAATGCTAGGTGCAATGTTTTTGCTCCAGAAACGCATTTCTTTGTCATTTAATGGAGCGTCCAGTTTGCGAACTGTCACCAGCCCTGCCTCATCGATGGGTCGTGACGAGCGAAGGATTGTGATCTTATCGCCCAGCTTGAATCCGTAGGCCTCTTGCAGAAGTTTGGACGTTTGGACGATGGTGTCTTTCATTCCAGGTCCCAGCCCTTCCCAAGCAATGGCCAACTTACGTTTACCATTCGATTCTTCCCCGTTCCTGATTTCGCAGACGTCGCCTGACTTCAACTTCAGGCTGAGCATGGACACAGCGGTCAGCCGGACTCTAAATGGATCTTTGTCCGTGCCCGCCGGGCGTACGGTGAAGAAGGACATTTTGATAAATTTGGAGGCTCGATCAAGGTCATCGTAGCTGCTGGAGGAGAAATATCGAAGGTGAAAGTGAAGAACGGAGTGAACTTCTACCAAGCTTGGCAAACCGGGTCACGTGAGGATGAAAACGGTTGCGAATTTCCCATATCCTATTGCCACTACTACCCTTACAATCCGCCACGGCCTGGTGGATGCCATGCATAATGAAGCCTTTGTCACAGAGCTGAATCATTCGAGCGACTCAAAAGAGCTCTGCCGGCCTACGCTGCGAGTAACTCGCTTGGTGACCCCACTCTCATCCTCTCTCTCGAGTCCCGTGGTCCCCTCTACGCCTGCTTGCAGCTCGCCAGCAGGCTCCTCCTTAATTTCAGATGCTCTAGGCACTTTCTCCCACCCTTCAGCGTTGTCCGCTTTTGAGGCTCCGGTGATTTCCTTGACCACTTTTGCCCCTTCATTCTCAACCCCATTCCAGGCACTGCAACCACTGCATCTCCAGCGGCCCAGCTCTTCTGGAGTCCTTATGCCTGGAGGTGCTTGACCATTAACCAAGCGACATCTGGAACAAAGCAAAACCAACCTGTTCTTGGCGGCGGTCTCATCCTCACCAAGCAGGACGTCGAGGATCCGATCGTACCAATGAGGCGTCTGTTGATATGTTGTGCTCGTCTGAGGTGGGATGTCGGAAAAGGCATTTGGCGCGAATCCTGGCGAGTCGGGAGTGATATTCGTGGGGCTGATTGCCACCGAGTCCATCATAAATGGAGGTGTGCCATGGGTTGGAGACGTAGCAGGACGGCTGGTCTCTACATTAGGCTTCTGCGGAGGTGGAGATGGAACATTCCTTCCCGGAATGTTGGCAGTAGGGGGAGGAGCAATCCCAGTCCTTTGCTGAGGCGGCGGAGTATTGACCTTCCGCTTCGTGCCCTGTTGTGCTTGTCTCGGTGGTGTCTTTGGTGGAGCGCCGCCATACTTCCGCAGTAGTTCCTCCGTGCTATCATACTTTGTGGCTTTCTTGAGATCGGTAATCTTCTGCTCCCTTTGCTTCTGTAGATGTTCTAAATATGCTTGTTGACGGCCCGACCTCCAGTCGAAGAAAGCAGTGATGAGCCTTCGCACACCATAGATGAGGGCCGGCGCACCGACGAGGCCGGCATAGTGATACAGCGTCCAATTTTGGGGCCCAAGGACAAGGACGATAATAAGAGTATAAAGGAGATACGTGAGTGTGGTGTAGAGCGTCCAAAGGGCTTTGACTCGACGGCCGCGGCTTCTACTGGTGTCGAGTGCAAGGTTTGCGGCGGAGATCTGGGATGCTAGCTTCGAAAGAGCCTTCTCGAACGAGGCTGGGGAATTTGCATCTCCCTACAGGAGACTGTCAGTTGAGTTTCATCGGTGCTGTTGTCCTCGTGCTCACCTTCCAGAGCCACGACATACTGGCGCGTCTCATTTGTGCGAGGTCAGGATGAGCGACAGAGGAACTCTCACTTCATCTGCAAGTGAGTTCATGTCAACGTAAACTCAGTTCTCTTGAGAACAACATGGTGGGTTGTCTCAAGCGCATGCAAGTCTTGAATGGAGGATTCACTGTGCGCCCATCGATGATGTCTGCGTCAGTGGGATTGGAGATGCCTAACGTGGCCCTCGTCGGCGAATCGGCAGGAACACGGAGCGAAGCGAGGCCTCCCTAGCCCAGGCCAGACGCGCATCGCAACTCACTTGAATTTCATCCCCTCGTGCCAGTTGAGGCCAGTTCAACACTTTCTAAAGCCGCTTCCACCGTGGCAAGAACGTTTCCAGAGGCAGCAGCTTCAAGCGGACATTTCCTATTCCCCAAGGCGCTTCATTTTTTAACTGTATCCGACCTGACCTTGCCGTCTCACTCAACCATCACTCCACCTCGACCTTGCCGAAGCAGCTCAAGATGCCCACCATGTGGTTGACCGATATGCAGAAGATTGGGGTGGCATTTTGCTCGGGGGGCGGGCTGTTCTTGTTTGGGGGAGTTCTCATGTTCTTTGATCGGTCTATGCTGGCAATGGGAAATGTACGCGCCCCCAGTACAACCCTGCAAGTTACGAGCGCATGTTGACATGCTTCAGATCCTGTTCCTCATCGGCCTCACCCTCATTATCGGGATCCAGAAGACCTTTGTCTTCTTTGCGCGACGCCAAAAACTCAAGGGAACAGCTGCCTTCATTGCTGGTATCCTCCTCATCCTGATACGGTGGCCTCTTACGGGATTCCTCGTTGAACTCTACGGCATTTTCGTCCTATTCGGCGACTTCTTTGCTACGATTGCATCTTTCGCCGGCAACATACCCGTCATTGGTCCTTACATACAAATGGCCCTTCAAAAGATCTCAAGCGGTCGGCGGAATGCAGAACTGCCGGTATGAGGGTTGCGAGCCAGTTTTTGAAAGCTTCCCTATCGGCTTTGCAGCGCCCAACGAAATAGCCAGTGTGTGGGCCTGGCTCGGAGACACTCATCAGAAACTTCGGAAAGGCCTTAGAAAAGGGCGGCTGTGAAGGTTACGATGTCAACACTTCGTGTGTGCCCAGTTCGGCTCTGCCGTCACGCTCGATTGGGCAAAGATCCGATCAGCTCTGCTGTGGTCTGACGACCATCCGGTCCTCACGCAGCTCTGCTACGGTATCATGTATGAACTGACCGGTGAACATGCCCGACATGCAGCGGCATTGAGACACATGCCATTCTCAAGCAGACAGCCCAATATCATCGACTATGTGCCTCAGGCTCCCTCTCCCTTCTGGTCCGCCTCACCTTGATTCGGAGACAGGATTGCATCACCCCCGGGGAAGGCTTAGGAAGGATTGGAACTGTGGGAGGACAAAATGATGTCGCTGGACTGTTCGAGGCACAGCCAATACAACAGTCAATCAAGAATTCGTGAGAGGCGGAGCGGTGAGAAGAGAAGATGTTTGCCCAAGACGTTAAACCAAGATTGTCGGCATCAATGCCACGTTCTACAGTACGACTGATGATTATGCCGGCCTGGTCTTCAGACAACCGTGTTCATGAACTTACTGCCGCCAAAGCTGAAAACTTGCCAGTTCCTTTACCTTTTTTGGCTTTTGCCTGGTCTTGGTCAAGGGGCCGATCCTGCGTTCGTTATTACCTGGATATATTGAAACTCCGTGGTCCTGTCTCATCGATTCTCGTCTCATAGTTGAGAGTACCCTCCGGCTCCGCTTTCAATGCTCCCTCCGGGCCATCCCACAAACGCGCCCAACCCATGGGCATTAACATCCGGTGCCGTCGCCAACAAGTCATAGCCCATGCCCATACTCCAAAGCATGTCGTCTTCCGTCTGCCAGCCGCCAAACGTGCCCGCCGAAGTGGGCTGCGAGTGAGGTGATAACGCATACGGATCGAAACCAGCGCCATTAGGAGGTTGTTGCTGCTGCGCGCCTGTGCCCGTGCCCGTCGGCGTAAACGGCGTGGGACTCGTAGTGGTGTGCTGCGGATGCAGGAGATTCGGCGTGTTCGTCTGGCTCGAACTAGCATATATCTCCGGCGGTCTGGCGTAGTCCTGTCCCGCTTGCTGAGCATGACCTGGGTGCTGTGCCGAATAGGGGGGGCCTCTTTCGCCATTCTGGCCCACACGCGCTGCCGTAGCGTCAAGCGATGCATAACCACCTCCAGCTCCAGCTGCGTACTCCCCCGGCTTGCCCATGTTGCGTTTCAACAACCGCTCAAACCCATCTGCCATGGCGTACAAAATGTGGCCCTTCCCGGCCCGGCAGCTCCGAAACAAGTTAATAACACCCTCGATCAGCGGTTTCGTCTTCGTCTCCGCGTCAATGGACACACCAATGCCGTTCCAGCGACTGCTCATTTTGATGAGAAATACGACCGCAAAGGCAATCACCGTGTGGAGATAGAGAGGCACGCCGACCATGCTGTCGCGGATGAAGGGCTCTTCCAGCACGAGGCACAGGATCTGGTGCGCGGAGGTGATTGCGTGGCTGGCGAGAGGGCGGAGAGCTGAGGGGAGGGTGTTGGTGTTGGAGATTGTGAAGAGCGAGCGACCTCGGAGAGCGAGAGAATTGAGCATCATGGAAGCGAAGTAGTAGTGCAGCTCCACGCCTACGTATATCACAAGGGTTAAAAGGGTCGGGGCAAAATTGTGGAGGGCAGAAAGGAAGGCAAGGGTGGGAGGTATCTGGCTTACCAACGGCAGGATAGTCCCCGACATGGACATCCCTGTTCAACGCATGCCGGAATTGATGTCTCCAACGATCCAAGTCCTCGATGAAGCGCTGATGCGTCAACAGCGTAACGTCATCTCCGTCCATCAAACGCTCAGCTTCCAGTCCGAAGTGATTGTACGCTTTGCTCAGGATGATGAACAACGTCACCTGAGACAAAACCCGTCGATCGGAGGGCGTGCACTCCGGCGCGTTGAGAAATACATCGTACTCTTTTATGGCTTGGAGTTCAGCCGTAACGGGCGGTCGTCCATAGGCGATGCTGAAGTGATGATCGAGGACGTAGAGCAGATACCACAATCGTGCGCGTTCAAAGGCGTGTTCCCTCTCTGAGGGCGATTGTTTCTGCGAGTACAGCGCTTTGAAGAAAGCTTGATGCAGATTCAGCTCGGTGGCAATGCGCACGCAGTGGCCGGACAGTTTCCAGCTCAAATCCGGGAGCCAGAAGGCTGCGATGCACAGCGCGCGGATGTCTTCGAGAGTATGGAAGCGATCAAAGAAGGACGCGGCAATCAAGTCGCGGAGCTGTTTATGTGCCAGGGCATGGATTTTCTCCTTGCCCGGGATATGCAGTGATGTGACTGTGATGATGGCGGTAAAGAACAGGGTTGACGATTCGCGTAGGGAAAGTAGAGTGCGGGATTCATGGACTGTGGCGTCAAAAAGATAGCGGGAGAGAGATCTTTTAAACAGTTCGAACATTTCTTCCGCTTCTTCCACAGTCATGATGCCCGTGGAAACAAGGTCGTTCTCCATGTTCTTCTTTGAGTTGCGCCGCGCGAGGTCGCCGTACTTTAGACGGCTCCGTAACGTGTTGAGCTGGGTGACTTCGAACAAGCTGCCCATCGGTGCCGGCGCGACTTCATGGGCATCTTCCTGGTTCATCGGTTCCCGGGAGTTTTCTCGCGTCGTCTGCGCGTTCGAGTCCGCCGGCACTGGGACCGCCAACGACATTGGAGGAGGCTGTAGATGTTGAGATGGATGGGTCCGAGAGTAGGACTCCAGGGCCGGCATCTTCAACCGGGAGAGGATGTCCTCGACGGCTCTGTCCAAGCGGACGATCGACGGATGTGGATTCTCGCCATCGTCGTCCAGACTTACTCTCATGCGCTTGGAGGTGATGCAATCCAGGCCGAGGCGTTGACATCTGGAGCATCCGGCGTCGCCTCGCTCGAGACTGTCGCACTTGACCTTCAGTTTGCGGCAGGCGAGGCAGGCTCGGCCTTTGCGCGATACGTGAGGCTCAGCGGGCAGGTGATCGGCCGACCTCTTGCGACCGTGCATAGGTGATGGGTTGGTCGGACTCTCGGCCACGGATCCGGTCCATGATGGTTGGCGCGCAACATGGCCACGCTGTGGACTGGATTCGGGTGGGGGTTGCTGAGCGTGATCCTTGGTGTCGGTCATCTTGGCGCACGCGTCAAGCGACGGCAGGACTACGATACGCGCTGGGGAACAGAGGGATCTTGAGTACTAGAAGTACTGGAGACCGATTCGATGTCTTTGTGGATTGGAAGAAGCAATTGACTTTGACTGGTCATTGCAGACACGAAAGCTCAGGTTCCCCATCGGCAAGAAAGAGCGGGCGATCCCCCCGCGCCGCCGCAAAGAATGCCGCCATTCCAGCCAATCAGAGGCCGCCATCTCTGCAATTAGCCGGGAACTAATTTGGCGAATTTCAGCTGCCAACTTGCCTCGACCATTTCTCTCCAAAGTTCACCTCACCAAGCTCTGCTCTCCAACTCGGACCGTACGGAGTATAGCTCTGCCGTTCGGCGACCAGATCTCTCTTCTCGTCTGGGCCTTTGATAAAGGCGCGTCTTCTTGAAATGTGCGATGCTCTTTCTACACAGTATGGAACTTCGTGGGCCAGGGGCTCGTCTGGTTATGCTCGATGCATGATTCTTCGATGTCTGTTCTGGACTGCTCCATACATTCAACACATTGATGGGCATTACTGATCTCAGTCGATCAACCTCAAGCCAGCAACACAATATGCTCCGCACTTAGCAGACTGAGATCAACAGCTGTCACGATCACCGATCCCTGCCCTACAACTATCCCCATAGCTCTTGTGGCGGGCTGTTGTTTAATAGCTCTGCTGATACGGATTCTTCCTCATGTTCCAACAGCCCTCGAGCTCTCAAGCATCACCAATGTCAGCGTTGCCCTCAACTTGTGACGTGTCCATCGCAACAATCGAATATGCATATTCCAACAGACGGTTCAGATCGATGACAAACTTGCAGAGATCGTTCTTTTGTCTATCAAGATCCTCCAGAGCCGCAACCAGTCGGGACGAGATCATGTCGGCCCTCTGGTTGAGGGATTCAAATTCTCTAGTGTTGGTTTCGGAGTTTTCAGGGTCCACTTGTCGTCTCATTCTCTCAATGGACTCTACATGATGACTCAGACCCTCAATGGCGGCTTGTCCAGGCTGAAGGCACGCTCGCAGTTCTCTCGCTTGCTCTATGACGATTGTGCACAACACAACAGTTCGAATCCGCTGATCGCTAACCCTCTGAGTACCGACTTGTCGGGCCAGATTGATGATAGTTCGGGTCTCACGCCTCTTTCTGCTGTATTCTGAGGTGCTGGATTCAATGGCTGCGATCGATGCTTCCAGACTTGACACGGATGGCGAGACCGACCGGACGATGTCAGTGTCTATGATGTCGACGTCCAAGGCACTCATTTCTCCTTCAGACAGGCTTGGAGACCCGAAGGCTTGGTGGGACTCCGTGCTGACTTCTTGCGCGGGATTCTGGTCTGTGTCCGCTCTTTCTGACACGCTCTCTAGGGACATCGTGCACTGTGCGTGAAGCTGTGTGAAGCTGTGTGAAGCTATGTGAAGCTATGTGAAGCAAGAATGATTTTGTACCGAGAACTACCAGGAAGTTAGCCCTTTCGATCCGACGCCAAGAACGGCAGTTTCCCAGACCAGTCCACGAATAAAAGTTTGTGTCGGCGTCCACTTCGTGAGCACTCAATACTGGTCGTTGACGGCGCGAAATTTAAGTATTATGCCGCCTCTCGCTGTCAGGCCTCGGCGATGGAGGAACATGAAGAATTTGGAGGACGTGATGTTCCACTCAAGGAGTCGGGATAGAGCTTACAGAAGTTACCGAGCACAAGCGGCGCAGCGACGAAGATGCAGTGACAACACTGCAGAAATATATACAAACGCGCTAAGGGCTCACCGACCACGTGCCATTTTGGCACATGGCCCGCGCCTTCGGTGAAGAGAATGATACAAATGAGACAGACGAGATTGATTTTGATATTGAATCGTGATGGTGTGTTGGATTTTTATGATCATTGTGCTTGCTTGTTGCTTGCTTGTTGCTTACTGAACGGGGCTGACCCTGTTTCCTCCATAGTACAATGGTCCTATTCTTTAGCACCGAGTGTCCAAGCTTTGTCCAGTTAAGTCCTTCAAAAGCCCCTTGTTTGCATGCCATGGTTGATTTGTCCTCCGTGTTCTCCCCAGCAGAGGAAGCTTCACAGGTCGCCCATCCAGGATTCAAGATCTCCTAAGCCAGCTAATTTACCCTCTGGATCCACCTTTCTCACATCGACGGGATATTTGAGGGCAATTGCGTCGATATCCGTGTTAAACATATGGGCTCGACGGGCTAGCATCTCTTTTGCTTTAAAGAATGCCGACAGCAACTCTTGCAACTCCAGCAAGTCGTTCTTCCCTTCACCCTCCTCTTCCAAGATCTGCGCGATATCATTCTTGATTTTAGCAATGGCCTCAAGGGACGGCTTTGCTTCATCATAGAGTTCGCCAATAGCTAAGGTGAACGATCTAGCAAGGAACCGCGGATGCTCCAACGCCCTTTCCATGAAACAGCGTCCAACCACTTCGTTCTCTGTCACCGCTAAGCTGATTTGATAGACAAGCCACATCTTGTGAATGGAACGTTTGGACTGCTGTATCTCATCCGCAAGACATAGTGCTTTGCTCGCAAGAGGAAGGAGGACTAGAACGGCTTCACGGAACACGTTCTGAGCATGGATCGTCCTCGCCGTAGAGTTTTTCTCAGCTTCAGGGATCATGGCCCACAATCCATCAAAACCAGAAGTGAGATCTTCCTGAAATGATGACAAGGATGTAGCGAATTTGCGAAGAATTGTTGGGCTCTCCGGGTCCAGGTAAGAGGTGGTTGACGCCACGTCACTTCCCTTAGTCACCGAGGCGACATCTGTCTCTTGTCGTTTGTTCGAAGCCGCTTCGTTAGAGCCCGATGTGGATTTGCGTTTCGGCATATCTGAGAGTCGTAGAGAGACTTGACGCTGGGGTGCCCTTGTATCCTAGAAAGGATGCGAATCTGAGTTGCTGTACAGGCCGTTAGTGATCTGCAGAGAAGCGAGAAGGATCTGACAAGAACACCACGGTCGGAGCTCTTACCTGCAACCAGCGAGTGGTTGAGCGAGAGATGGAGATGTGTGTAATTAGTTAGAAATGTTAGAGATCAAGAGCATGGGAGTAGGGTATGAGGTGGACTGGTTGTGTGTGAGCAGAAGAAGAGTCGGTAGAGAAAAGGTAGAGAGTGTTTCCCGACAAGTCATTCATGCCTGCAGTTGGCCATGACGAACCTGTCATCTGATCTTCACTAATCAATCAGGATACGTAGAGGCTCAATTGTAGGAACGCTTCATCCTAAGGCCTGCTTTCCTTTCATGGAGCTGTCGGGTAGGGACCCTTCAGTTGTTCATGCTCGGATGTCTTCTTCGCCGTTTGAGGTCCACTGTTAATGAGCCACATCGTGACTCTTCTATGTCCGGTTCCCATACAGCCCATTGTGATCAGACTGTGATAGATACTCAGTTGCTGGGAAGTGAATCTACGCTGTTGCAATAGTCGTAGCGGAGACGCGCCCTGGCCGAAGTTTGATGACTTCTTCATGCTCCAGCTCTTAGCAACCATCAGTTCTCCCGAGGAGAGGAGACGCAGTATTCTCATTTCTCATGCTTCAGCATACCGACATGCCCTGACCAATTCTTCCAAACGTTATTCGGGTTTTGACGTTCAAACCCGGGGGTCCAACGTTGGGCTTCGTGTCACGGTTCGCTCATGCCATCCTTGCCTCATCTCGAGCCCTAGTGGAAATCTCATCAAGACGCGAAGTCGCCCACACCCGAACGTCGGTACCAAGGTCTGCCAGTATCTCCACAGCTGCCTCAAGCTTTCCATGAACCCGTCTAAACACGTCGATGATCTCGGTCGCCTCGTGGACGGTGCCATCTGTGTCTTGCAGAACCAAGTCTTGAAGCTCAGACTTATCGATGCCTCGGTACAGGCTCATACCTGTTGTCGCTTCCTGCCTCAACTCTGCCAACTTCTGGATGAGGCTGCTGATCTCGGGGTCGAAAGTCTCGAAGGCATCGGCGATCATGTTGATTCGGGCGTTCATCATTCGGGCGATGTCCCCAAGGAAAGGCGCGTCCGCGATGGGACGAGCGAGCCTCATGGTCGACCGGATTTTCTTCGTTAGAGTTCGAACTTCCTTCCTCAAGGTCAAGGCTTCTCCGGTCAGGGGTAGGAGGATGTCGGCTGCCTCGGTGAGATCACTCAGTCCCGGAATGTCTTTTCCGTGTTGAGCTACACTTTCATCCCCAGCACCGCCAGCAAGTTCCTCCTGGTCGTCTTCCCCTGCTCTATCTAGATCCCCTGGAACTTCATCAAGAGCCTCTCTCATGGCTGTGGACTGTTTCATCTCCTCCTCACGCTTAGGAGCCATTGAGCGGGGAGTGCTCCGTTACGGGCTGGCAGGTGGTCATTGAGCTGGAAAGTGTGGGCCCGTCTGCTTGCGAGGGAAGAGTGGTTATTGGAGATTGAGCTGCCGTGCACACAGACCTTGCAAAGGCAAAAGGACGTTCAATGTGCAAGGATGAACAAGAGGTCCTGGAGATTGTGAAAAATAATGAAAACAACTGTAAGTCGACGACGCCGGGGACGACGCCGGGGCGACGAGCAGTTTTGGTGCTTGGCGACCGCGTGGGCTTCAGATGCAATGTTGTTGTGATCTTTGATGGCAGAAGTATCTGCCGTTGACCATTACCTTGACTGTTTCTCTGTTTCTCTAACGACGTCTTGTGACAACTTCAGACAGGCAGGCTATACTGGGCGACCATGGGGCTCATTAACTCTATTGGTTGCATTTTTAATCAACGGCATGTTGTGGCGGAGCGAAAGTGATACCGCCAATTGTTTTCGCTTTATATTTCTACTACTTCCAAGGCGACCTACTTCTGGACACCTCGAAGCAGGCATGTCTTTCTGACCGTCAATTGGAACAGAGGGTTGGTTATATATAGATGGGAGAAGTCCCTTCACGATAACACCAACAACTGCGAATGCTGATCCAGAGGATCTGTCCTGGGTATCCTTGGCATAGTAGCTCATACACCTCACTCTACTAATCCAGCGGGTTATTATTGAATCCAAGGTTACAATCTCAAGCATTAGTTATCACCGCTGGGAGTCAGTCTGCTGTCTGTGTTGTTCGTCGAATTCCCTACTTCAAGCCCGTCAGTTCATCGTGGGCGTAATTTTGGCCGCCCCAGTTGCTGGAGATCTATCTGTAATAGAGTTCCCGCCGTGGCGACAATATTAAATGAGACGACTGTGTGCTGGGGTGAGAGAGAGAGACACTGGCCGTCGATCGCCCGTGTGGACTAAAAGTGGGAGCGAGGCTGAGTCTTGGCAGGGGGGTGGTTGCTTGAAGGGCCTTTCGAAGTGTAGTCAGGCGCAAGACGATTAGCGCCGCCGTCAGTACTGTTGAAGGATAGCTCTGGTGATAATAGTAGGTGATAGCAAAAATGGGTTCAGGCCGTGCTCCGAGAAAGCCAGTGACCCACGGTCCAACTGGCAAGTGAAAGTTGTAGTCCCAGATATCGTGTTACGGCGGTGAGACACCTATCCTCCTACGACTATGTTATTGTTCTTTGTCCTTCAGAGCATTGTTCCCATTCCATCAGAAATACCTCTTTGATGCTTGACATACACGCCACCTGCTGAAGCATGGCAATCATACAATCCTTATTCGTTCACTGATTTTGACTCGAGCATTGTTTGCTACAGAGAAGAATAGTATGATGATGCTGGCTTTATCACTTGTTTGTCTTCAGTTGGTGATGTCCTCGTACTGTTAACAGGACCTTGGTCCGCTCTCCTGTCACCCTGCCACTGATAAACCAGTCATGGATCCTATTCCCTCGCATCATCACCTCTGACTCGGCTCACTTGCGTCCTTGTAGCGGCTCCGGCGAAGTCTTAGGCGACGTCCCTCTTCTCGAAGCCCCTCTACACATACATCAATTGTTTCGATGAGACCAAATATCTCATTATGCGTAGCCCTATCTCGCAGTATCCTATCGTGTCCCACGGGGTAGAATTGGCTTAAGTAGTTGTAGACGCCATTTTGTCCCCATTTTCTCTCATATTCACGTCTATGAGCATCAATCAACGTCTGTATCCCATCTCCGCCGGCCGAGGTCTCCGTGAACATGACCTTCTGGATTGCGGATTTGATTTGTTGCTCGAGTTCATGGGTCGTCAGTGGTTGCACAGGCTCCAAGAAGAGCTTGCCGTGGTCTCTGAGGTTGTTTCGCATGTGATCAATCTGAAAGAATGCTTTTAGAAGGGCATTTAGGACTGTTTCAAGGTCTAGAGGTACTAGCGTCTTCACGTCGTAGTCGTGGCCGCAGGGCGGAGGGTTGGTGGCGGTCGGGGACCTCCTCGGCATGCTGGAGGAAACGATAGATGGCAAATTGAAGTTTTCTTTCGGCGAGTTGAGTTTCTTGAGAGAATGTGATTGTTTGTCCACGTCTAGCTGAGAAGTCGCAGTTTGGAGCGCCGCAAATGAGCAAATTTGAGGATTGAGAGTTTGGGTGTTGTGAGAAGAGGTCGGCGGGCGGTTGAATCTGAATGATGCCTCCCTTGTCAGAAACCCAAAAAATAGGCAGTTACATTCAAAGCAGGTCGTAAAATTCACCTCCATGCACCTGCCGATTGCTTCGGTAGTTCCAGTTCTGGCATTGCTCTTGCCCTGCTTCTGCTTAACCTCGGAAGCGAATCCGACAATTCACCCCAGTGGCTGCCTCAAGAAGCCAGATAAGTAGATGGAGATTTAGATTCAGCACGTTGCCGATCTATACTCCAGCAAATCGAATGTGGACTCCCCGCCACTAAGATTTTCAGAATCGACACTGCCTCTTCCTTGTTCCCCTGAAAACGAAATCATCAGGTGAAGACGATTCGTAACTGGAGGTCATTTCTTTGTGAGATTGTAGTCAAGGCGTTTAGAAATGGAGACGGCTGTTGGCTGGTTTGGTATTTGCTACTGGTATGATGAGTGGGAGGCTCAGAGTAGAAGGAACGAGGAGCAGGATGGTAGGCAGAAGACTTCACACAAAAGCCTTTTGAGTAGGTCAGATGGAAATACAGTCTCTTAGGACGCATTGACGTAGTATGTACGAAGACACACAGTCGGGGAGTGGTAATTGCAGTGCACTTTTCTCGTTCTTCAACATCTTCAGTGGTTCATATGGAGTTCTGCATCGTGCTCTATTTTCAGGTCGCCAGTCCAACGTTCATTTCAATTTCCCTGGACTATCCGTAGCTTCAATCAAACCCGTGTGCAAAAACCCTGTTTTGACAGCTTTGTTGGGAGCCCAAGTTGACCAAGTTCATCCAGCCTCGTGATTTCATCCCGGCGAATTGTACCGCAAGCCTGACCCATCGTCTTCGCTCTCAAACAGGCGGTTCTCCGAGATCCTCCGGAATGGCAAGATCATGTATCTCGATTCTAGGGTAGGCCTTTCTGATCTCCTCCCCCAACACCTCGTGGATAGATCTCCGACGTCCACCGTCTGCAACCTCCTCGCCACCCTGCTTGTTGATTTCAGCAACCGAGTTGAAATATCCAAGCGACATGAACGTGAGGATGCGGTTGAACTCTTGTACCCGATCGTACACATCCTCCAATGCCTGACGAAACGGTGTCTCTGGCGGATTATTATTCGCGAGACCAGCCACGTCGTTGGAGGGAAAGGTTTGCTGGATCTGTTCTTTGAGCTTCTCTTTGTCCGTGATGATCTTGTGTTGCTGAAAACAAAGGACATTGGAAAGCATCACCACCACCCAGGTTCGCCAGTTGGGCGGAAGCGGCCCGTGGTCGTCTCCCTCTAGAAGGTGGCTGGCGTTTCGTTTCGCTTCGTACTGCAAGGTCCAAAGGAACAGATTGAATGCAGGTAGTTGAGGAGGCTTGTCGTGGAAAATGTCGAGCATCATATCTTCCAGGAAGGTATGGTACTTCATGTCGAAGAAGGTGCGAGATTCGGGGGCCTGGAAGCTTGCTTCAAGTTCCTGTGAGAGCTCTTTCTGGAGAGTGTCAAGCGTTTCCACCGATTTTGGCATTGTGGCCGCGATGGCCGTGTTCATAGCCTCATATTCCTTGGTCTCCGCCTCCAAGACAAACTCTTCCACTGGGTATTGTATGGATCTGAGGTAGTCGCGGAGACGAGACATCATTGGCGATGGAGAGTCCACTGTCTCACCCGCTGATTTGGTCTTCGTGACCTTCTCAAGTGGCTAGGCAAGAAAGGAGGGTGTGGTTGATGGACAATGATTGCGCGGCAGACGGCTGGACAGTATCTGTCATGCAGGAAGGTAAGGGCGAGACAGGCCGCGACGCATGGAGATATATATGATGGGAGGCAGTGGAAGCAGCAGGGCAAGTGAATATGAAAAGTCGTCATAGGTAGTGAATACGACAGTAAGAGTCAAGATGTGAAGATGCGTGAAACTGTACAATCGGCGCAAACATGCCAGTGACAAGTCGCACACGCACACCCTCTCGAGACACTATCCATCAAGAATTGCGCAGGTTGTCAGGGCCGTTGTTGTGATAAGCTACTCCTGTAGATGAAAGTGAGTCTTCACGACCTTTTTCCCGTCTCGGTATCGATCCAACACCTCGTTGACCTTTTCAGCCTCCCAATTCTTCAAGCTGACCACCTCATACTTGGTCGGCTTCAATTTCCCTTCCTTCAAGTACTGTGGTACATGTTCCCAGAACGGGATACACAAATCCGGCCGCGCGTGTGAACTGCCAAAGGTATTCTTGACCTCATAGCCTTCCTTTTTGGCATGGACTTTGGATTCGTCGATTGGCCCGAGAGGCAATAAGCGCGCAAGCTTGCCTTTCTTTGTGGACGACAGTGCGTTGACAGCAATGATTTGGGTAGCTGGTGGGTTGATCGCATCGTACGCATAGATGAGGTCGTCTCCAACGACATCTCGGATGCGCTTAGTGACTTCCTCTGGTGACCCGTGACGGTCGATCACATGGGTGGCTCCATATGACTTTAATTCAGCCTCGTCGCCACCGACGACGACGATTCGGCCGATGCCGGCTATTGCAGCGAGTTGGACACCCAGTCTGCCGCAGTTGCTACCGCCACCCACAACAAGGAGCGTTGTACCCTTGTAGTCGAAGTTCTTGGCCGCATCGGTCCATGGAGCAGGGATAGCGAGCGTACCCGCATCGAAAAGGGCGACCAAGGGGGCCATGACGTTGGTTGGAAGTGTGGCGCCATCATCGTCAGTGAATCCCTCGGGGATCTTGGCAGAGTGCTCGACGTCAAGAACAGCATACTCCTGAAGGCCCGAATGCGTATATGTCTTGTCAAACGTGGCTTGGCCGACGATGTGGTCGCCCACTGCGTATTTGGTCACACCAGGTCCCAAAGACACAACCTCACCCACAACGTCGTTGGTGAGGACGGCAGGGAGACTCCCGGCGATGAAAAGGCCTCCATCACGGGCCTTTTGGTCGTGAGGATTTGGACCGGCAACGGTCACATGGACGAGGACTTGTCCTGCGCCAGGTTGCGGTACGGCTCGCTCTGTGGTAAGGGTGAGGGGCTTTCCAATTTCAGTGACAACCAAAGCCTTCTGAGTTTGAGGAGCCATGATGTTCACTTGTTTGTTCACTTGTTGAGTCTGTCGAGGAGAGACAGGGCTATATAGTTCAGGACGACGATGGAAGATGTTACGCGCAGATGAAAGATGGTGAAGCTGGCGACAAAGTCGTTGTCATAGACTCAAATGCTGATTGCTTTAGATCATCTCTCCAGCGAGACGCCTGGGCGTCTTAAAAACCATCCACCATCACGCCATTCAGTCTCGATTTGGATTCTTCAGCAGATGAGACACTACGACGAAACCGCAGATGGCTGAGTCTCCAGGCCTGGGTTCAGGCAGCTTATTAATTGCCATTAATGTCTTCGTCCCGGTCGTCAAATGGGAATCCGTCTCTCCTACAATGCAGGTAGAAACAGCCATTTTGGGCAGCGGGTGCAGAGCCCGGCGAGAAGACGGCCGATTGAACATCCCGACGGTGAATTTGCCTCCTGAACAAGTGACGCTCTATACGAGCACGCAACAAAAGGAAAGCAGAGGAAGGAGCAACCCCAGGGCCGGTTCGGCCAACTTCGCCCACTCAGCGTCGATTCACTCCAGGTTGATGACAAACAGGCATTGAGGGCGCTACGGGCGCGCACATCCACCACACAGTCCAGTCGAGAAACAGCCGATCCTGGACGAGAGAAGACTATTACGGCCACCGTGGCACGATTGCATGAAGTTACCTTGATGATTTTTGCAGGAGCAGTGCGGAAAGTGAGTGATAACACGGTGATGCACGGTGAGCGATGCGGACTCGACGAGCTGAGCATAAAGCAGCTGGCTGTGTCTCGACCTTGCAATTGGTGGCAGCTGCCCAGCGTATATGCAGCCAAATCATCTGAATCATGATTAGTATTCCCAAACCTTGTACCTGATTTTGAAGCAAGGCTGGGACTTAGGATCCTGAAAACTGCAAGGGGTATGGTTAACCGAATGACGGACGCACAACATCCTCGAAGGAAGGTCAGAGGATGATGACAGTGTATCTGAAATATTTTTAGTCGTCTACCACCCTTTGGTATCATCAAACTTTTCGACCTGCACTTCAATACCGCAATGCTTTCTCATGCCCTGGCCGATTGAGCACCACATCAACTCCGCGACAATGCATGAACATGACGTCGTCAAACCGTGTGACCACCTTCTAGGTGCCTTCGACCAGCTTATCTGGAGCGGGTGCTGCCCATCTTCCTCTTGCCCTTGAGCAAGTGCGCCGGCAGAGATGCAGTTTCGTGCCTGTCTGCCTCGCCCTGCCTGGCCATGCGGTTCATCTTCCGTTGGCTCAGCTTCGCCATGCGTGCTGCCTTGTCTCGCTTGACCGGATCAGTGATGCCTGTGGCGCTCATGCCCAATCCGTCGGTGAGCCTGTTCGTCTTTGGTGTTCTAGAGAGAGACTTCGCGAGCCTTGCAGATGGATCATCAAGATCCATCTTCTCACCACCGGCTTCTGACGCCGGCTTGGCATTGCGAATCTGTGCTCTTGCTCGGTCGGTAGGCGCAGATGCATCCAAGCCGATTGAGTTGAAATGCTTCTCCATCTGCCCGAGTGTGCGGGTCTTCTTTGCCCGGGGTATTTGAGCTTTGTTCTTCAGACTCTTCTTCATGCGCGCCTCGTTCATCATGAGCGTTTTCTTGTTGCGGATCAGGTTAGCTTTCATGCGAATCTCCGCATCATCTTCGTCCTCCATGTCTTCACTCTCATCGTAGTATCCTTCCGCCGTCAGTCTTTCCTCCTCCGCTTCGAGTTCGGCCAGCTTTTGCTCGATGTCCGGGTCGACATAATCGGCGATATTCTTGCCCTGGAAGAACTCAGGGACCCGATCGTTGCTCCACTCCGGGTCTGCAAGGTCGTAAAATTCTCGGAGATTGACGTTGTACACGCCCGCACCTCCGTTTTGCTCTTCGACATCGCGTGCGAGCCTCCTCCTTTCCGGGTCTTCTTTGTCGTATTTCTTGTGCGTGCCTTTCAGGACGGCTTCGGGAATGTAAGTCTCGCTGACAGAGCCTTCCAGTGGCCTTGCGACGTGTATCCGGGCGAGCAGATCGCCAAGACGTCCCGTTGGAGCATCTGCAGTTGCTGATTGCGACGCTTGACCTGCCTTCAGTTTGGCCGCCACCCGATCCGCGATTAGCCGATCACACACCGCGTTCTTCACCTCCTGAACTCCCTCACTGGTCACACAGGACAACTGCAGAAGCTCTGTGTTTGAGTTTTGGGTCAAAAGGTCCTTCAGCTGCTGCTGTGTTTCGGCGTCCAGGTCCTCGGGCTTCATCACATCGGTCTTGTTCACCACAATGAACACGAGTTTGTTCGCAAATAGAGGCTTGATAGAGGTGAAAAGGGCCATTTGTGCTTGTACTGTGTAGCCACACTGTTCCGACAAGTCCATGAAATACAGAATGGCCGATCTTAGATGGGCGATCGCCGTGATTGACTGCATTTCAATTGTGTTCATCTCCTCCAGCGGGTGATCCAAGATTCCGGGCGTGTCAATGGCTTGGAATCTTAAGTACTTGTAATCGAAGTGTCCCACAAAAAGGGATTTCGTGGTGAAAGCGTAGGGTTGAACATCGACATCGGCGCGGGTTATCGACTTCAAGAAGCTGGACTTTCCCACATTGGGGTATCCACAAATCAAGAGTGTCCGGGTGTTGGGGTCTATGCTGGGAAGACGCCCAAGGTGTTGTCGCACTTGCTCGAGGTAGACCAATGGATCTTTCAGTCTTTTACAGATTGTGGCCATACGGCCCAGAGCCGCCCTCTTCAGAGACTTGCATTGGAACAGGGACTGTGCATATTTCAGAAGTCGGACATAGTCTCTCGCCACTGTCTCGATCAGTCGTTTGGCTGTCGATAATGTGCCCAGTGCGATCTTGAAGTGGTCGGCATCGTACAGCGTGTTGAGCAGGTCTTTGTGGAAGGGGTGAATGTCTTGTAGCCGAGGGAACCCGTCGAGGATTGCCTGTAGCTTTTCGCTGAATGTCTCGGCGGTGAACTTGACCTTCCGAGTGTAGAAGCCTGCACGATCTAGTTAACCACAAGGCCTCCATGCCGCTCGGAGGACTCTCACCTCTAATCCTGCTGATTTTGAAGCCTGCACGGATCTGGGTCGGAAGCCGCCGCTGTGTCCGACTGAGCACAATGTCAATGAACTCTTGAGACGTAGGCACCGGTGCGATATCTTTCCAGGTGGTCTTCATCTTGTCGGTGTGCGCCAGAACCACGACTGGAGGGGAAATAATCGTGGCGGTCGCAGGTTGCGGCGGACAAAAAAATGTCGAGACCTCCATGCCAAAGGCAGGTTTGCCGGATGCCAAGCCCTTAGCGCCCTGTCCGATTATTGGTTGGAAGAGCCTGCTGCTTGACTTGAGACTAGCATACGCCAGCAATCTCTGGCTTCGAGTAGTTGAGTCATCAAACAGCCTCAATAAAAGCAGACACATGTAACGTTCAGACTGATGGTATTCAGTTACGCCACAAGACATATCGGTACATAAAGCATGATTTTCCCGGCCCCATTGACTCGCTATCAGTCCATGCTCAAAACTTTTCCTTGACCCAATTCTTTAGCCCACATGAAGAAAACTACGCGTCCCATTTTTCCGGAGCCTGCATTGCCCATGACCACGGCTCGCCTTCTCATGCGACCTATACAGCAGTCGGACCTAGAGGACTTCCACATCCTCCGTACTCAGATTGAAGTCATGAAGTGGACAAGTACAGGGAAGGTTGATGTCGATAAGGAGGCAACTCAAATCTGGATGAATAGATATCTGCCGCCAAATGATGCCACCACTTTCAACTTCGCGATTGAGGAACTGTCGAGGCCCGGAACGGTCATCGGAGTGTTGGGCTGTCACGTCTCTGAGCCACCTGAATGTGGTTATATGTTAAGGACCGAATACTGGGGAAAGGGTTATGCCACTGAGGCGTTCAAGCGCTGGCTTCAGGCTTGGTGGGAATTGCCGACAAGGAATATGGCGACTGAGGCTGAAAACTCAGAGTCTGGCACCGATGACTATGTTGTATCAGTCCCCGAGGTACTCAAGGCGGTCATTGACGAGAAGAATGTCGCAAGCGCCCGGATTCTAGCCAATGCAGGCTTCCGTCCAGTCTCGAAGGAAACCATCGAGCATAGTGGCACGAGTGTTAACGAGATCACGCTGGAGTTGCAGCGGCCGACATGCTGATTTCCGGAACGTTTCGACAACTGGGTTCATTTTGAGACCGCTGTGCGCTTTCCTTGGGACTGTCTTTTCATCTCCTCACGCATCTCGTCCTTGATTCGCGAGATGGTGCCGACACCTCCATAGACCAATGCAGTATACACCATTGCCACATTCGCACCTGCGTTGAGCACTTCAAGTGCTTGTTTGCCGTTAGTGATACCTCCGGTCGCAAATATGACTTTGGGCTGATCAAGTAGATCCTGATGCGGCGGAGCAGATTCAAGCCGCTCGAGAGCATCACGCTGTGCCTTGGGGGGGAGCCGTTCAATAGCCTCCTGAATGGACCTGAGCTGCCGGCTCTCTACTGCATCACGCACACTCGGGTCAGGAGCGGCTATCTCCTCGACGGTATTATCGTCTCCTGCTGGTGACTTGTCGAAAAGGCGCTCGGTCGGGAGGTTAATTAGCGGCTGCTCAGCTGATGCACCGTCCTGGACTATGCCATTGACTGGAATAACACCGCTATCAACAGACGCGGTAACCTTGTCGGAATCTGTCCCTGGCAAAGTCTCGGCACGGGTATTTGTGCTTTCGGCCGCAAGGCTGGCTTTAATAGCATCCGCTTCAGCTTCCAACGCCCCCTTCCTGGCAGTTCGCGAATCTGATGTTTGGATGGAGGGAGGTTTCTCCGCCAGTTGCTTCCTGTATTTCTTCACTAGAGCAGTGACTCGTTCAAAAAGGTGAGGTCCGGAAAACCCGCCCCTCTCAAGCATATTTTGCTGCTCCACCGGCGAATAGCTTTTGAATTGAGCCAACGCCTTGGGTCTGCGATTGGTCGTATTCCCAACTACCACTCCATCCACTCCGCTAGCCCAAACAGCGTCACATATGCCAGCAATCTGTTCATCCGAATCCTCGTCTGGACTGACTTTAACCATGACAAAAGGGCGTGTACGTCTTTCCACCTTGTGGGCCGCTTCGACCACACCGCTCAATATCCTCTTAAGCTTTTCTCCTTCTTGTAATGACCGAAGACCAGGGGTGTTCGGGCTGGAGACATTGACGACGAGAATGTCGGCATAGGGCCCGAGGGCCTCAACACAGTAGACATAGTCCTTCGTCACAGCCTCCACATCGTTTTCTGGTGTGGACTTGTTTTTGGCGATATTAACAGCAAGCAATTTCCCTGGACTCAAGCTTCCGGGAGGCACACCTGCGATTCCGTCCAGCACTGCCTTCTCTGCAATCTCGTCTTGACCGAGTCCCAGTGAATGCGCAAATCTCCTGACCCTGTTTCGCAGCTTCATTGCAACATAGTCGGCGCCTTCAGAATTTAGACCATATCGGTTGATCATCGCTTGCTGTGAGGTCAATCGAAACACTCGAGGCTTCTCATTGCCATCTTGTGGCATGGGGGTGGTGCCTCCGATCTCGACGATGGCAGGGCCGATCTCGAAAAGAGCATCTGGTATCTCGGCTTGCTTGTCTATACCGGCGGAAGTAGCAATCGGATTCCGGAGAAGCTGTCCGAAGACCTCGACCTCGAGGTCCTTGTTCGCATCAGAATCGCCCCGTTCGCGAGGGTGGAGTCCAAAGTCCCAGAGTGCTTTGAGAATATAATTGCCGGCATGGTGAGCGTCTTCTGGATCAGGGTAGAATAGCCTCAGGGCCGGAATCATGATGTAGCGGTGTGCGCTTGCACGGGTGTCCGTAATGTAGAAGTAGACGATACCGGCGCCAAGCACAAGAGTCGCACCCACGAGAAAATCAAGCAGCCGTGATGGTTTGGGGGGCGTTTCTGTAGAAGTGGAGGCATGCCGCCTGAATACATTGGTGGAGCTGCGGACGTGGCCGAAGGTGAACGTCAGAGAGCCCCGAGGGCGCTTAGACAATGAAATTACGGCTGTTCTCGACAGGCAAGGTGATGATCGAGGCGGTCTTCGAGCTTCCAGACTTCTAAGGAGCTCTCTTGCGGCGCCCTGTCTGACGCTGAAACGAACCATGGCAGATTAATCAACACAGACCGGGCTTTGCCAGCCAGGAACCCTATTGCTGAGAGTAAAGAAATGGTACCACAAGTCGAGAGACGTGAGCAACAATGCGTATGTTTGGAATTTAGAACATTCAAGTGATGCCGTCAAGCGTCTTTCAAAAGCCGAAGACATGATTGGCCCGCTCCACAGCTCGGCAAACCTGCCGCCGCTGCGCCGCTCAGGTCTCGCTCATCTTTCCCTCATCGCCTTCTCTTGTCTCGACGCCCAGGAATACCGCTCGCCATGAATCGTCTGTGAAAAGGAGTTCACTTCATGGCAGGCTGAAATCAAATTCACTCTCAATGGCTGGGAATAATGCATGCTGAAGGCTCCTAGGGTTTCCGAAGTATGATACAAGAGAACTTTGCCATCTTCTCCTTTCTTGGATGACTTGCACGTTTGTCTATGACGCCTTAAATTTGTGTTTTCGGGCAATGAACATGTCCTTGGCTTTCGAGCATATTTCCGGGACTGAATAATCACTGCATACCATTCCCCTACCATCTAATTTGGCCAGCAGCTTGCGACCATGGATCATATCTTGACGATGAAGAACAGCGTATACCCGGACATCGAAGTCCCCTACCTCTGCGATGATATGCCTTATTCCGAGCCATTCGAGACTTATCCCGAGAGGCTGGGCTATTCAATCACGGACCTTGTTGACCCGCTGCACTACGATAAGCCTGCAACCGAAGTAGACTCATTCCTACAGGCGTGGCTCTTCTTCGGCCTACTTGAGGCTATCTTCGGCCCTCTTTTCGAACGGGACCGCTTCATACGACAAAATCCTGCTGGACAGCGCATCATATCCACCCAAAGACTGCGGCGGATCTCGGTTTACTTCTTCGAAAATAGACCGGATCCATGGGCACCGAAATGGAACCAGGAGTGGCGAAACATTTGCAGGCTACTCACCCAGGTGAAGGCTGTGATCGTCGAACGCGAGAAGAATCACAAAACTTTAGGAATCCCCCAGAGTCCTACAGAGCTCCTGATTGTGGTTGTCTTCCAGTTTCTGGCTAAGAGGCTGGATCGAAATGAAGTTCGTAACTCGAATAACCTTCCGGGTGGCCTTGTGGAAACCCGTATGATCGAACGAGGCTGGTGCCCAAAACAAGTGGCCTTTCTGACAGAGTCGCTGCATGTGGAATGCCTATACATGATTTCCCGTATCAATCGTCCGGATCCCCAGTTCCAACATTCAAAAACTTGTGAGGTGGATTGTGTGGTCAACAAAGTGGATCGGGAGACATACAGAACTAAGCATGTGTGCCAGGACAGCTCCTGTGTCAATGCCACAGCGGATCAGGCCGAAACCTTTGCTATTCTCCAAGCCGGTCATTTGCCCCTCGTTTCGAACTGCGACTACTCTCAGCGCAGTGCAATCGAATTGCGTCATAGTCAGCACGCGGTCGCCTATGTTGCAATCTCGCACGTATGGTCCCATGGGCTAGGCAATCCAAAGGAAAACTCGCTCCCGCGATGTCAACTAGCCAGGCTCGGTAGGATGGTCGCAAACCTCTATCCAGATTGGGAGGGCCCTGTGCCATACTGGATAGACACCCTTTGCGTACCCACGCACCCACCAGAGGCTCGGGCTCTAGCTATCCTAAATTTAAGGAGAACCTATCAACAAGCTGATATGGTCTTGGTGGTGGACGCGCACCTGGAGCAGGTCGACTCGTCTTCCCTTCTTGTGCCAGAGATTGCCCTGTATATCATTTGCTCGACATGGCTCACCCGACTATGGACTTTGCAGGAGGGTGCACTTGCACGCTCTCTGCATTTTCAATTTGCCGATCGCGTCGTTGACCTTGGACAGATTGAAAATACTTTGCGGCACGACAGGTCTGCAGAGGAATTCGGCTCTCTGTTGGGGGCTTTGATCAATTACCGCCATGCGAATTACGATGGCATGCATATTCCAGCCGCCGGTCTCGTCCAGTTCCTTCATGCTTCCGTTCGCAATCGCTCAACGAGCTACGCCACTGACGAGGCGCTTTGTCTGGCTACATTGGCAGGTCTACGAATGGAAGATATTGCGCGTTTTACAGGAGAAGAAGATAGGATGTACCAATTTTGGCAATCGTTGAGACCAACTCCGTCAATGATGGCGTTCTGGACTGGTCCCAGGCTGAAGACCCCTGGGCGCAGATGGGCTCCAGCAACACTGCGGGGCAATCTGGACCTGAAACTCGACCAGCGAAAGGCGGCTGAAGAGGAACGGAACGAAGTGGAGAATATTTTCACGGACCGGGGACTGATGCTGCACGCGCCAGGACTTTTACTCGACCAAGGCACAGTGCAAGAAGCAAGGTTTCTCGTGGCTGCTGCCCCCGGGAATGTGGTGTTTGAAGTTCGCAAGGCTGCTGTTGCACCTGAATCATTGGCATTGAATCCGAACCCACAACGCACCAAGGTGGAAGGAATCGATTCTGCTTGCCTTGCATTGATCCTCAAGCGAGGCAAGCGTCTTGGACATGCTGAGTACGATGAAGCTGCATTTGACGACCATGCTATCCTAGTCAGACTCGAGGAAGGATCGCCAGATCATGTCTTGTTTGTTGGATTTGTTTCCAACGTATCGATCGATACCTTCAAGTTTGCCGACTCACAAGACCTTCAAACTTTGAGGGGAACGTGTCCTGCTCTGGCAGGGACAACAATTAAGCCACCAGTCATAAATCGCGAGCACTTGGCAGTATTCGCAGGAACAATGCTGCCTGACAGTCAGCAATGGTGTTTGGGATGATCAGCATTTTTCGACATGCCAAATTTTCAGGAGTAGAAGTTACGATATGATGGGAGCTCACGGTTTCAAGTGTCCTCCCAGAGATACATGAGAAGCAAGATCAACGGAGTGTGTTGCACGCGAGACTCACCCTGAAGGCGCTGCTAACAGCCTGAGGTGAATGAAGGCTTCTCAGGGTGATCGACAATTCGAACCTTGGTGCCACAGCACTGTGGATGAAACGGCTGTAAATGTTCTTGCCGGGTGCTTCGCGGTCATGACGAGACCAGGCCAGCTTTGCATGTGACAGACGTCAATTGCCTCCGAATGCCATCACTCTGTCTTGCACTTGTCTACAAGTGTGATTCCTCCAGCTTCCAAGATTTTCCCCAGACCGAGGTCGCTAGTCTTGCCCATGACAATCATGCGACGCCAATGTGAGTCTTGTCCTGCTGGGCAAGGCTGAGGCCAGGCGGGTGGCGGCGGCTTTAATTGGCTGAAGACGGCGAATTCTGCCTGGCGTTTGCCTCAGGCCTCGGCGAGTGCTGGGCGATGAGCGCCGAAATGCGTCTACGAAATACGGATACGTACTACCCCGGGTTTGGCGAATAGGAGCACGTGTGTTGAAGGCACGAGATCATCGGGTTCTAAATATACTGGAAACTTCTGCCAAAGTCCTGCAGGGTGTCTCCTGCCTCTACTCTTGACTTGTTCTTGTGACATTGAGGAGAAATGTTGGGGGTAGTCGAAAGGGTAAGGCAGACTGTCGCATTTTTGCGGCCCCTCAAGTCAAACATATATTAAACCGGCCGGCAGGCTATGGCCCTTTTCGATTACCAGCCTCAGGAACAGTTATTTATTGCTTTGCTGGATGCATGTCTCAGGATTATCCATCTTACATAACCTCACCGCAACTTGCACATTTTCTCAGGACGGCCGAGCCAAACACGAGTCTAGAAGGCGGGCAAGGCGACTCACGGACCGGTTTCAGGCGGGCTGAGTGGTGCGATTTCTGACGCAGACTGCCCAAACAGGATCGAGGAGCGACAGACGTCTAACGCTGACGCAAGCACAGCACATCAGCAATATCAGCATCGCCGCGGCTGGGGGTGGGCTGAAGACTCGGAAACGTGTGCAAGAATCCAAGGCGAATCTGCAGGCCCAGCAGTGCACAGCCTTCCGTACGCATCCGAGCGGGCCAGCCAACCATCAGCCTTCCGGCAACCAGAGCACCGGACCCCTATACATTTATCCACAATAATCGTAATTGCGGATCCCCCGTGGATGTGAAGGCCCGGTGTGCGTGGTCACGTTAGTATTATATTTCTCAGTCAGCCCCGGACGTCCAGGTACGAGTACTCTCTCGCCTTCCTCCTCATTTCGTGCCCAGACACACAACAAGAATACAAAACCTTCTCCAGCCTGGTGCCGAGATTTGCCTACAATGGCTGCCTCGGACGCTCTCCCCTCATACAATGCATTGTTCCCCGAAGAAGAGACTAACGTGGTGGTTAATGGCCGAAGACGCTACACAACCATCACTCTGCGCGAGATCTACTACCCGGGAGGCTGTCCCTGCCATCCCGCGGAGAGGAAACTCAGCAAGAAATCGGGCAAGGCGAAACAAGATCGGTCACGACCACCACCCAACACCTTTGAACCAGACCCGCTGCATGACTGTCTATGGCTCGGCCACGCGCGACCCACCGTCACCGAACGGTCAGCGAGCCAGAGCAGCGAGAGTTCGTCGAGGTCCAGCAGGAGCAACAGCAGCAGCACGACGACGACAAGCAACGACGCTTCGAGTTCGACCCCACGCCGGGACTCGATGGCCCCGTCCGCAGATTCCAAATCCTCAAGAGCACGCCCGTGGGACTGGTTTGCCCGCAGAACATCCACTTCAGCGTAGTGGATGTGGACGCCGGGATCGCCCAGACCGGGCATGTGTTTGATTTGTCGACCCCCTCGAATGAGCCGGTCTTTGTGACGAACCAACTGAAATGGTGGAAGCAGAAGTATATCCTGCCACCTTCGTTTGAGATCTTTCCTGGCGATGCCCACGCGCATGCGAGCCGGAAACAGGCGGGCCGACGGAACGGTACCCAACAGGGTGAAATCACCGGGTTACCACCGTCACCGCGGCACGACAGCCTGACCTTCGACTCCGGGGGGTTAAGCCACGGCACGACGGCCCCGGCGAACGGGAAAGCCTACCCCCTTGCCCAGATCAAGTATCGGGGCTGGCAAGGGCTCACGGGCATGTCTATCTCCCTGACTCTGTACAACATCACGCCCGAAATGCACTACTATCACCACGACTACACCCACGGTCTTGTCGACAACGACGACGACCAGAGTTTGACCCCGGACATCCGGTCTCGATACCTCATCAGCCGCTCGGGCTGGAAACGCGAGTACATCCTCACTCCAGGCGGGTACAAATGGCGGTCTCCATCGCTGCCGGAGAAGAAGAACATCCTCGCCTCCGCGGCCGTTGACGACGCAACCCCAGTCGGGCACGGCAACCTCATCCTCGAGGATTCCGAGCAAAACCCCGTGGCTGTGTATAGACAGCGACGAGACCACGACGTCCTCGGCACGCTGACCGTCTTCCTCCGGCACGTGAAAGAAAGCAAACGCGGCCGAGACGGAACGAATAGCCACGGGCAGGACGGCAAAATCAGCACCGAGGCAGTTCTGGCGAGTTGTTTAGCCGTCGTCATCTACGAACGTGTCGGGTGGCAGAACCTGCTGGGTCGTTGATTGACAGATCATTCATCCATTTCTTTGATTGATTCCACGACAGATGGACGGACGGGCGGGACTTTCTGAAAAGTTCCCGCATTGATGGATTGGACTATTGGTTTGATGAGTTGATTCATGACTTCGATTCTTGTACCGACATGTACATGTATATATAGTATATTTATCCGGCATATCACCACCCCGTGGATGATGCATGGAGTTAACACAGAGTATTCTGTCACCCATCCATGATTTTATGCCTTGGATGTGAAGCCGCGAGAGCTCGAAATGTGTATCTATCCGTACTATACTGCTGTAGATGCATGGGCTGCGAATAGGTACATACTACACGAGTACAGTTGACACGTGTGTCTAACCCCCCTTTGCTGGAACATGGACTCATTTTGAACCCTGGCACGATACTCAGGATTCAATACTGTAGGATAATACTACATCTCTCAAGGAACCAATACCCAATTCAGGTTTCAGTTTCCGTTGACGAGCGAGTCCGAGTAGATATTCTCGGATTTATTATCGACCAAGTTATAATATCAATGGGAGTATCCCCCCTCCCCATCTCAACGTGGACATTGCCCAATCCACCTCAGGGGGGGATGCAAGTGTGAAAATTGGCATGCATGCTGGCCCCAAATACCCATTTCGGTCCCCCTCTTGCCTGCGAATGGCGATGATTACGAATCCGCCCCCTCCTCCCCCGTCCAGCAGATAATCACTGTAGACCGGCTCCAGGTGCAGGACTTGTACATACTCCGTACAGCCACTTCATTACTACTACTGCCACGTCCGGTCTGGTGTGGCCTGGTCTGCCTTAACGCTGCCCGCCTATCTAGGGCCCATCCAATTGTCAAGTGTCAATAGCCCGCCCGATCTCAGCACAGTCAGCAAGACATGATCGTGTGTAATTGTCCGAGACGACAAACAAATCCTATCCTTCGTTCGCCATGTTTTGTTCGCGTGCGGATGGATGAACGGATGAGCGTATGAGCCGTATGCTGCGTGTTCGTACTCCGTATGTTCCAGGCCCTTCTTCCATACCCTCGGTCTGGGTTCTTCCAGTTCGCTCACCTGATTTCCGGCTCCTTCCCTCGTTCCCTCGGTCTCTACTTATGTCCTATCCCTCGAGTGTTTATGACGTGTTGTGCACTTGCACCCGCATTTTGGTCGGAACTGGATCTGGACTGGATTTGGATTTTAGCTTCGGATTCGGAATTCTGCATATCTGCACAACCATTTCCGTTCCCCGGCAAGACTGGTCGCCCCGGATCCAGCGTGCGGGGGGGGGGGTGGCTTTGAACGGAGTTCGGATCGATGGAGTTCGTATAATTTTACCTCGCAAGCAGTGCCCAGTCCTAGTTGTTTGTTGAAGCGAGGCAATGCGAGTCCAGGCAACTGATCTGAGCACTCGCACCCACAATGTCACTCACACTTGCACTCATCATGCCACAAGTACTCAAATGTATACACGGATCTATTCCGGACTACTGTATGAAATTTATGTCATAGTGCCTCCTCTTGACGGTCGTAAAGTCGAGGGCCGTGATATTAGGTATCCTACAGGCAAAGTTACTCTGTAAAAGTTAACGGTCTGTGTGGTGTGATGTACAGTACCCACAAGGTTAACTACCTAGGTTTGAAGGTGGGCATGCACCCCACGGCGTCCGGAGTATTGTGTTTTCATACTGCATCCCTAATACGCATGCCTGTTGAATTTTGCGCTCTGCTGGGGATCGGGCTCGGGGTCGAAACGGCTTTCCCATCGTCCCGACCGGTTGGAATGCAGCAATAAGTTGGTTAATCTGACATTTCCAGTTGAGGCAAACGCGGCAAGCACCCTGTATGGATTCTGACTGAACTGAGGCTGGCCGTATGGTGCGCCTTGACACGTCGACATCAATCTGACCCAAGTCCCATTGGGAGGCTGTGATTGTGCGTGCCCGAAGAAAGAGGTTGAGAGCAATATATGGGCATTCTACGGACATACCCCCGCATGTAGCGCTGCCGTTTTCTGCCATCTCAGCGCCGATTGAGGAATGCTACAGGCGTGCGAATGTACCCTCCGTAGAGTGAGCTGACGGTTTCTGCTGTGGACGGGTGGAAGCAGCGGCATTATCCACACAGGGATGAGAAGGCCTGCTCTGGAGAAAGTAGCCATCATATCAAGAAGACTTGAATGAGTTCGGTGTATACCGTCGGACACCCCGTGGAGAGAACGAGTTCTCGACTGTTGGCCTCAAGGGCTCGGCTCGAAACTGTCACAAAAGTCATCATCTGTATCAATGCTGAAATCGTTCCCATTTCTTCCGAGGTCAGTGCGATTTGCGCCGTCAGTCGCGTGATATTAGCTTTCCGGATCACATGGTCGTCGGTCGTGCAAGATGCTGCGTGTCTTAAGCCTCGTATTCCAATCGGCTAGCGCCCAATCACACCCTTCTGGTGACAATCATTGTCTTTTCACGACATCGTTCTCGAGGCGGAATTATTATCTTTCGGACCGAACGTCAATAGGGGGAGCAAGCAGCTTGAATTCAACTGTTCAAGTCAAACCTGGAACCCTAAACAAAGGCCGTACAATTCCACTGCGCTGGCAATAACGTGGTCAAGTGAGGCCGTCCCGAATCAACACTGCGGTCCTCGCAAGACAAAGACATGGTTCTTTGCGAGGGGCTGTGACGAGCATGCCGGTCCCTTGGATGCCACTCGTCACGGTGGTCTGACGCTAAACGACCGGAATAGGTGGGTACATACGGTAACATCTGATGGTGGCGAAGAATCTGCGTCTGGAGGTCGCGAATCTCGAGATGCGAGACTGAAGGCAGCATCGGCCGAAACAGCGTGTCTGGCCAATATAGAGCTTGTTAACACTCAACTTGCAAATCCGTCCAAGCGTCGAAGCACGTGTGGATGGGCGTGGAAACGCTCTGGTTATCCCAAATGATTCTATCCCCGAGACCCAAGTACGCCTGAAGGAAGGATGGCGTTTTCGCATTGCCACCTGAGACGACCTAGGATAACCGAAGGAAAAAGCAATCAGAAAACGAGCTCAGCTCATCGACTGTTAGACAAGTGGGCTTGGCCGTTCCTCAACCGTCTTTCCTCCATAAGAAAGCAGTCAGAAGGAAACGAAGACGCACACGTTTTCGCAGTCGCGGCCCAGCATCGCATCCACCTACACTAGGATATTTGGGCATAGATCTTCTTGGCGGCCGAAGATTCAATTACAATCTATCATGGGTTGGCCGCATGTCGAGGCCAATAGCGTCCTGGACCTGTGGTAATTCTCTACGGATGATAGTATTCCTAATGATTGTCTGTGCCTGCTATGTAATGATAATCACCGCCGTCCACGAATAGACTCCTATTTGGTTAGGTCCTCCCACCCTGTTCCCCAAGTGTTACGGATTCATTTGACGGATCCCACCCCCAGAATACTCCTGATCAGCCAAAGAGCCGCCTTTAAAAACCACACACCCACCCGCAACACAGACAGTATACATCCGAGGATCCTCACAAAAAACGCACTAACAGCCGCAAACAGCAAAAAGTAGAGCAAACTTCTCGCGACATCCATCAAGAACGCGCCGGGCGTTTCCCCGTTGCTTGCGCGATACCTTATCTTGCCAGTTTTGGAGTATACGAAGATGATGGCCCAGACTTTCCAAGCTGTCTTTGTCATAATCTGCGCCATCTCCCAGGCTCGACGAAGCACGTCCCCGCCCATGGTAAGAGTCTGAGGGTGTGTCTTGAGCCACATCTTGACGGCTTCGAGGGGAACGAAGACCATCTCAGACAGAGCGGTATAGGAGGCGAGATTGGGCATCTGAACTTCGATGGTGTTGATGCTGGTACCGCTTACGTTTCGGCTTCGAGACGAGCCGTCCTTGTACGCGGAGCAGGCAAGGGCGAGGCCGATGGGTGAGGGAATGCGTAGATGGGAGCCGGTGGCTGTCCGACTGGACTCAGCATAGCCGCTGGATTTCCGAGAAGTGATTCCCAGCCCGACAATTGGTGAGCTGTTGCTTCTCTGCCTCCTGTGGATGTTGGGTCGCGCTGGAGTGACTCTGCGCTGAGCGAGTCCCATTGCACTCATTGCGGCAGGTATTGCCTCACGCGTTTCGTTGCCCGCTGGCGGCTTGAGAGCACTTAGAGCTACTGTGAGAGTATCGCCCTGACGCCTGAGCACGTTGTGTGTGGAGGGCATTGTGGGAGTCGGCCTTTGCACAGACAGTTCAACCGGTGGCTTCGACAAGGCTGCATGGATATGGCCGCTGCCAGATTTGGACCCCTGATCCTTCTTCGGCGATGGTTTCAGCGCGGACTTGACAAAATCTATGGCATTGATCTTCGTTCTCTGTTCCGCCTTCTCAGTCTTACCCTCTGCAGGGGCTGCAGGGGTCGATACTTCGCTGATACTGCTGGGAGTCTGAGCTTCGGACCACATGCTGTTGGCTGGACTAGGTGATGACATCGGGCTGGGGTGTCCTAGGCATCCTTCGTGGCAGTCCAACTTGCAACACTCAGGACAACAGATAGTATGATCACGTTCTTCGTTTCCAGCCTTCGGATGCGACAGAGTTGTTGCACCTTGCTGTGAAACGTCGTTTGTCGACCGCGCCTGGTCTTCTGGAAGTCCTGGCAGAGGACTTCGACAAGGATGGAATAAGTTAGTACCCTCTTTTGCTTCGGCGTCGTCCTTCTGGAGGTCGGACGTATGGATGACACTATCGATACTGTGAAGCTTGACGTCCACAAAGCCATGAATGCATCGGCTGCACTTCCTCATCAGGCCACAGTTGGTCGATTTCAGTTCTGCTCGCTCGGGCAGGGTGTCGGTCTCGGATGACTGAATTTGAGAGGGTTGTATTCGCGGCTTTAGGGCCTCTGGCATAAGAACTGGCTCTCGGTTTGTGATTCCTGTTGTTGGAACTGTGCCGATGGGGTCCCGCATTCTCTGTTGCTGATGGTCTCGCCCTGTTGGATCGCATCGCCATTGGCCTTGGTCGATCTTGGGAATGCCGTACGTTCCCTCTGTTCGCGTGGGCATTCCTGGACGCGTCATTGCTCTTGGTCGTACCCTTCGCATCGGAATGGACATCATAGAGTCCGTACTCATGTTCGTGGTGGTGTTCATGATGATGCCGGAACCGCTTGGCGGAGCTGGTCTCCGAGGCAAACCAGGTTGGCCATGATTCATCTGCATGTCTGGCTTCACGGGTCTTGGTCCAGCCTGCAGCGGGATTCGAAGGCCTGGTCCGTCGATGGATATGCCTGTGGGTATGGTAGTGGTATTCCACGACGAGTTTAGAGCCAACCTCGTCTTCTCTAGGACGCTCATTTCTGGCAGAGGCATGGACCGGGGACCCTCTGCTCCCGGCCCAGTAGTCCGAGCCAATGGCGATCGGTGCTTCGGAGGGTTGTCGTACACCGGTATGGCCATGGTTCTTGCTCCGATGGGTTGTTGGCGTCCGGTTGGCGGAGATATTGGGTACGTCGGCCTTGCTCTCCGAATATATGGATATGCTGGGTCTCCGCCTTCTCTTGGTCCCTGAGGTGCCTTGGTCACTATTCGTTGGCAGCCCTCCGCGGGCTCCGCTGTAATCTTTGTGGGACTCGTTGGATACGGGGGGCTGTTGTGTGTCGACTGGGATGGGCCATTGTTCGTCGGCAGACATGGTAGTTCTTTTTCGGTCGTTTGTGGGCCAAAGATGTTGGAGGTTTTTGAACTTGGGACGTTGGCTGGATGGTCCGTCCCGCGTGACTCTAAAAAAGGATCGCTAGTAGTAGCGGGCCGAGTCTCATACAGGGCAGAATCATTTGGCACTGTAGGCAGGTCTTTATTGGCATTCTGAGGATTCAAGGTGCGCACCCTCAGAGTATCTGGCGCAGAAGAAGATCGTAGGTCATCATTGATTCTGGGCTTTCGCAAAACCGTATCTGTACTTTCATCGCTGGCTTCCTGGGTGTGAGCAACACGCTCTGCCAGGTTCCGATTCGGCGGACTGCCGACAGGTTTCCGCTTTACTGGCGGATCGAGTCGATGATTTCGTTGCACAACGGTGTCTCCCTGTGCTTCTGTCTTCTCATTCAGGGGCAGGCTGTTCCCTGTCGGCCTTTGACTTGTGCGAAAGGCCCCTTCAGGTCCCGCTTGGGTAACACCCACGCCTTTGCTCTCTATCAAGCTAGAACCACGTTTTGAGTCTCGGGGTTTCGAGGGCACCAGTTTCTGCGGAATTCTCAAGGGTGGGGGCTGATACTCTGGAAATCTCTCCAATGGGGTCATCGAAATTGGTGTAGGTTCACCTAGATCCAGACTGATCCATTGATCATTCTTTTGGCGCCAGCGAGGAGGGCGGTGTTGGGTTTCGGTCGTGGCAGTATGGTCACCAAGGGAGCTGTTAGTGCTGTCGGCAGGCGTCACAATACCGGTTCTGGGATTCGCGCCCCGAGCAAGAAGATAGTCGCCACTTTCCACAGACTGATGCATGTCTGAACATGCACTGGAATGTTGTGCATGAAGTCTTTCCGCTGGCATCGACTGTCCGCCGGGTCTTTTAGCAGGCTCTTGCTGTGATTGACTGCCGCTGAAAAGAGTGGTTCGTCGGCTTGTATGGCCTGAAGAGACTTCCTGGACGGTCTCCAAGGTGTGCGACCGGCGTCTTCTGCGAAACGGATTTGTCTCTGCAGTCGAACTTTCCTCAGAAAGATGTCGCCGACTGTCGTGACCGCCGTCGGTGTTGAGAGCAGAGTGTCGTCTCGAAGAGCCAGGGCCACGACCACTGCTGTTGCGAGATGATCTCGTATTACACCGCGGCGGGCTTCGAACCTGGGAATGGACGTACTCGTCTTTGCTTTTGAACCTGGTGTGCTTCCTGACACGGAAAGAGCCCACTGGTTTTGAGACTCTACGAACAAGACGAGATGAGTGAGAAGGAGACGAGTCATCCGAAGAGTCAGAATATTTGACTGGCATCGTGGGGTAACGGGGCGGTTGCTATGCTATGCAGTTCATACCATATGTTGGTCTGTGCGCTAGGACGGTGGTAACGGTAACGATCGGAATTCTGAGCAATTATGGCGGGGACCTTGGTGAGATCTTGATGATGACGATCATTGACCAAGGGAGGGAACTGCAGCGCGACCGTAATCGTTGCACAGGCAAGAACGGCTCACGTTCTGGACGTCATGTATGCAACCCTGAGGGTATCCAGAATTATTCAAATTCGCGCCTGCGCTAGAATCGACCACTTTCTCTGCGATGCTTTTCCGACTGCAGATGGCCCCATCTATGACCCGCAGCACCAGAAGGCACGCTCATTCTTTTGTCTGGACTTGATGCTCGCTTCTCTGGACTCATTGGCCTATTCTCGCGAGAGAAGTTGGTCGATGCACTTTTCCGAAGAGGAGAACCAGCGTGGCTATAAACACCGAGGCTTCCACCTTCACCGCCTGCAGTTGTCGGTCGAAAATTCGGCTGCCGAATGGTAGAAAGAGGTCTTATGACTGAGGCAGGCTGTCCATTGTGGACGGGTGAGCGAAAGTCCGGCGTTGAAACTCGATGTCGCAGATTTGAGCTGGAGGCAGCGGCATCAGGGTCCGTGTATTGAACGTAATTAGGATTGGGCTTGGGTTTGAATCCCCGGTTGATGACCACCATTGGGGTGTACGTCTCGACTTTGTTATATCGCTCCTCCCGCACGGCACTGTAGGACGCCTGCTCACTGAACTGGGTACCCACATCTCGGTACAAAGGCTGCGTCCGTGGTCTCACATATTTGGTATCATACTCATGGAGGACTTCTTTCGAAATGAAAGCCGAATCTTTGACCTGCGTGGAATAGCTTGATTGGAGGAACGTGAGCTGCACAGAGAGAAGTGCGGCTACAAACATGGCTGTTGCAATTGTGACGCTGGGACGAGGATCAGATGGCGAAGTGGGCAAGAAGAGCCAATACACCAGGATATGTCCGGGACTGAAATAGCAAAACAAGCGGAGGGCAACAGGTAGCGGATCCCATACTGCGACCTCCCACACATCTCTTGTTGGATCCGGGTGTGCTCTTGACTGCGCCGACTCTGTGCCAATGATGCTCGATAGGAATTGTAAAGGTGATGAAGAGACAGGGGAAGAGTCGACTCGGACGCGTTTGGCAGACGGAGTACTGGGTACTTGGTCAACTGAATTTTCGAAGAGACGGTAATGCTTCTTGCGCCAAAAGGTGTACACTGCGTTGACCACGCAAACTAAGGTCAAGAAGTGAACAATGAAGGTGGCCTACGCGGAATTAGCTGGGTTATCTCATGTCTCCTGTCGCAATAGTTGTTCGTACCAGCCAGGTTGTCCATGCGACTCCAGGGATGTCGCCAAACACATCATCATAACCGGTAGACTTCTGCTTCGTATTCGCTCTAGCAATAATGAAGATGAGATTCAGAGTAAGACCGATAGGCGTAGCCCATTCCTTCTCCAATTGATCCCAGCCATTGGCTTCCAGCTCTTCGGAAAGCCATAGGAGAAAGTCGTAAGGATTGAGCTGGCCTTTGAGCCGCTCTGCCAGCGACTGTCGCCTCACAAATTTGGGCATCTTTCTGAAGAAGTCAGGCCAGAGATTGCGACAGGCATCTCCTCTTTCCGGGAACCAAGATCGACGTACACAAGAGGCCCCTGTGAGTGAGGGTGCAGTGAGGGGGATTGAAATGGTAGTGAAGGCGAGATCGAAAACCTGGAGAATAAACAATGACGAAATGGTGGCCAATCGGAAATCGTTCCCCCGACGCAGGTACAATCTACACTGCAACTCGCCCTCTCCAGGTTCTCTTCATGAGCTTCGAACCAGCTCCAACTTACATCAGAAGCTGCAGCCCATATCTCAGCAGGGATGGCGGCGCCGGTGTCAGCATACAAGGTAATTGAGAACTGTGCGTCCGGCGATCAACTGCTGAACTCTTCCACAGGACCGGCAGTTCATTGCTGTTATTGGAGACGAAGAGTGAGGGCTCGGTGATCTAGGCTACAAGTGCTATCCGCTGACTCACTTCCAGCTCGGTCACAGGTCTCCTACTTGCTGGTATCGGCCATGTCACCGATCCACCTGATTCCCAGAAGAACTTCTTAGTTTGCGATGCGAAGACAGAAAGATCTCAGATCGAACAGGCGTTCAACAAGTTTACTAAAGAGCGGAAGGATATTGGCATCGTCCTGATCAACCAACATGTATAGCGCAGCCAGCGGATCCATGTTGAACATTGGGCTGACACAATACAGCTTGCGGAACAGATACGAGACACCGTGGACAAGTTTCAGGATGCCTTCCCTGCTGTTCTGGAGATTCCCAGCAAAGATCATCCATATGACCCGGAGAAGGACAGCGTACTACGCCGCGTGAGGCGATTATTTGGCGAATGATGGTTGAGGCTTTTCCGCCTTTGTGCAGATTGGAGCTTCGTGGCTAGATTCTCGCAACTATACTCACCAGCTCTGGGGATTTCAAGGCGTGTATCTGCCCGACATTCGGCAGGGACTATTTCGTCGTAAGACATGAGAAATTCGAGGCGAGGACGATTTAATGAAAGCATGATCATCAGCGAGCTGGACTGAAACTACGCTTCCAAGCAATCTAGGAGCTCACCAGTGAATGCGTTTCGACCTCGACCTCTACTGGAAACTCTGAAGCATCTCGCACTATTGGACTCTTTTTCAGCTTACAATGCCCTACTTTCACTTCTCTTTCAGCGTACGGACAGATTGCATTGTGATGTACCGGGCACTATCCGGACCAACGTTCAGCCGCACAGCTTTGAGCAAGAGAGACATTACTGACCGAACAAGCAACCAGGGATCCAAAAATGAGGGGTTGCCTTAGCAGACGAGCACCCAGCCAGCTGACGTGTCGATGTCTCGCATCTGTTGGATGTACCAGCTCTTTCGTTCAATGTCATCGTTGTTCATGCATATTTCGTCCGCCCAGAGCCAGGCCAAGTGACTTTCTGCTTGGAGTTGACGCAGTGCCTCATCCAGGTCAGCAGTGAAGTAGATCTCCCCATCCTTGGTGGTCAAGCGTGTCCCAGTCGCCGGGCTGGCCCAAACATACGAAAGGGCAATGTGTTTGGGTCGGTCCGTTGCAGAGAATGCCTCGAATTCACACGAAAGAGGCCGATCTGCTTCCGTAGCTGCTCGATCCCACTGAGGCGCAAAAGTCACACCTTTGGATTATGATAGTTTGAATAGTTAGTGCTTGTATCAGGCCATACCACTATAGGGATGTAACATATTAATTGACATAAAGTAAGGCGCTGGACTGCACAGCTGGCTTCAAGGAACTTGATAACCCGAGAAATGAGGCGTGATGTTCATATGCATGGCACCACGAGAAAGCCCCCTCCCCCCACCCAAAAGATGCTTTGTCGATGATCCCCCCAAAAGTGCGAAACAACTGACACCGGTTTCTTGCCAACATTATTCCGTCCGAATGTATCTGTGAGCATGAGGTTCTTTAGGGCATCGAACCCATAATTCTTACCAGACTGTTAACGTTCTCGACTGATTTGCCGTTGTCGACGAAGTCAGTGTTAGCCATGGCTGTTACCGCCAACCCGTTCTTAGCACCGGCCGTACACAGTTTGGAGTAGGAAGGGCGAACAGCCTCGTCAGCCACACAGGGCATTTTCCGTAGCCCAATCGAAGATCAGACCCTTTTGTCCTAGGTTACAATGCAACTACGCCACCAGGTAAATGTATGACTCCTCGTCTACCACCCTGTGTTCGTGGCGTCTAAAGCTAAGTGCCCTAATGGAAGGGTATATACCCACCCACCCACCGTGTTAGAGAAGAGAGTTGCGGGCGCAATTGCACAGGGGATACAGAGGCCCCGGATTCTTGGACGACCGAAAATGACACTCAGAATCCCCCCAGCAGTGAACCACCTCGAGGATGGTCGGGTTGAAATCGCGACACCGCGCCTCCTCCTCCGTGGCGCCAGAGAAGACGATGTAGCAGGCCTGTACGTAGCATTCTCCGACCCTGAGGTGATGAGATATTGGTAAGTTTCCCTTCCTGCGCCTTTATGCCCTGCCTGTCCTCCCCGACCCAACCCAACCAAGAAAGCACCACTGCCAAACCACTTCTCAACCAAAACGAAGGAGCACACAACCGCATACCACCCACCTCGAAACATCAACGTGGACTCGGAACATGATTGCCGCACCGCAGAATGGCACCACCGACTTCATCATCATCCATAAAGCCACTGCATATTCGATCGGCAAAATCGGCGTTTGGCAAGATCAAGAAATCGGATTCCTCCTCTCCCGCTTGTACTGGGGCCAAGGCCTTGCTCAAGAAGCTTTGCACGGTGTGTTGTCTTATCTTTTCGGAGAGAAGGGGATGGAAGAGGTTACCGCCGATGTGGATCCACGGAATCATAGGAGTATCAGGCTCTTGGAGGGCGTAGGTTTTGCGAGAACAGGGTTCAAAGAGCAGACGTGGGAGGTTGGGGGCGAGTGGGTTGATAGTTTATATTTGGGGTTGAGGAGGGAGAGGTGGGTGGCAAGGGAGAATTGTCAACCGTAAAGCAGTTGGACTTCTTGGGAAGGCGCCCATGACGATAACGAGCGAGCACATCCTTGCTAGGGGATGCAATACCGACGAAATACGCTGGAGAGATACTGAGAAATGGTGCCTTGTCGAGAGCGTGGGCACCACATCGTCTAGGAATGCGTGCCTGAGCCTTCTTCTCGTTCGGAACGAGCCCCCCTGGCAATGATACGCCACGCACCTCGTGTGCCGTCGAGAACGGGCCATGGACGGACGGATTCCGGAGCAAATCGCATGTGATTGAAGCGGAGGAAAGACAGCTAGTGAAGTCGGTTCTGAAATTGAGATAATGACAAGATCGCAACCAAGCAGCGCTCAGGGTAGTTGAGATTTGAGGCAGCGGATCAATGTTGACAATCTTGCTTACAGACAAGGGCGAAGGGCCGTAGTCAACAAAAGAGTTTCGCCGCCAGAGTATTTGACACTGTGACACACATTAAATAGGAGGTACTCTAATACTCCGTGCGAGCACATAGCGGTAGCACAGAATTCATTAGACCTCCTTGGATTTCGAAGTTCGAATGGAAGTTGCCTCAACCGATGGGGACCAGCCTACCCAAATTTTGTTTCGAAGTCGCGCCATAACTGGGAGCTGTAGGAATGACATGGTGAGCTCGACCGCTCAGCATACAGCTGAACTGATACCTAAGGATTGATCCCATTAGGGGAGCGAGGGGAGATTTGGTGTCAATAAAGAGACAATATTCCCTACCCTTGCACTCCTTGATTGGCCAACAACAGACTGCGCTCGTGCATCAAATCCTTGGCCGTATTCCCTACTGCGCAACTTCAGAGCTCAAAGCTCAAATTGCGGCCTCATCGGACGACATTGAACATCTTTTCAGAGCTCCAAACACCAGCGTCGACCTCCTCCAGATCCTTGTCCGCCATGTTTCCTACACGAGCGTTGAGATTGCCCGCCCTCGAAACCGGCTATGGCTCCGGCCGAACGCCCCTACGCGTGTACAAGCCGCAGCCAACGTACGAGACCTACGTTTCACCCTATGGACCAAAGTACGCTCACACTGCCCTCACTCTCTCTCCCGCTTCGGATGAATCACATGTTCGAGATTGCGCTAACGAGCTTGCTTGCTCGCCTTAGAGTAAAACACGTCCCAAACCTGATGGGCTTAAGTGTGGGCAAAGCTCTCCGATTTGGAACCATTGCATCTGGCTTCGGCGTCGCGGCGGGCGTCTTTGCAGTCTTCTTCTTTGGCGAAGTGCCCCGGGTCAGGGAAGATATTCTATCAAAATTGCCAGTGATCGGAAGCTATTGGATCAGAGAGGTGCCGCCGGAGGACAACCCCTTCTGAAAGAACATTGCAATTAGGGGAACAGATCCTATGGAGCCATGGCGCGGAAGTGGACTGTACATATTAGATGCGATGGTATGGTGAGAGCAGAGGAAGCGGACGACGCGCTGAACAGGTGGATTGCCTCCTACAAGCATAGAAGAATATTTTGCGACAAGGTTCGAGCAAGAGCGTTGAGTTCCACAATCCAAAGGCACTGGACGATGTCCGTCCGCGGCTGCGACCTTCCTTTGCACCGACTTGTCTCCTTGGGGTGCGCCGTGAGATGCAATATGTACAATTCCTTTGTGCCATCTAGTGCCATCTTCTAGACTCGATCTCCACGCTCGAAGTATTTCCATTGCCCGGGTGGAGTTTTCTCTTCTAATTCGTCCCATCTGCATGACAGTCAGCGATACGAAGCATGAAAGGGGATTCGAGAGCGCAGGAAACATACACTTGATGGCGCAACATTTCATCGACAAGCAACAACTCGCCCTCAGCAACTGAGATGACTTCTTCAATTAGCCCAGCCCCAATCTTTGTCTCAATAGCATTGATTCTGGAGTAGATGGTCAGCATTGCACCGTACTCTGTCGTAGAAACATACTGCTCCTTCGTCAACGGTGGCTCAACGTCCAAATCTTCGACTGTGGGTAGTTCTCCCTCCTTTTCTTCCAAATTCTTGACTCGGAGTTCCTCTTCCACCGCTCTTGCCTTGCGTTCGGCCTGGCTCATATTGTTTGTACCCTCAGGGTGAGCATCAGCTCGCGAAATTTGGCCGTTCCAATTGTCAATCTGCACAACATGCGGTTTCTCACTAGCCAGCGACCCATCCTCCTTCAGGAGTTGAGAGTAGGCTTTGGGATTGGCTTCAATCTGTTTCCGGACTTTTCCCAGCCATTGATCGTAGCCTTCGGGTTTCGTAGATTCAACGATCTCCAAGCGGTGCTTCGTGAGAGCCTCGGTTGATTGACGATAGACAGAGCTTTTAGGAAGCTGCTCGAGCTTCTTGAGAGTTTGTTGGTAGGTCCATACTAACGCAGGACGAGGCGACGGGTGTGTGGTGAGCCCTGTTAGCCCAGTAGGGGTGTTTGGTTCGAGATATTTCGAGGCCGACTTGACAGTCGCAAAGAGGCGCGACGTTGCGCGCATGGTGAAGGGCCAGGAGTGTCGCAATTAATTGATGGTGGTAGCTGCAGCGACAAGACTAGTCGATGAGATATGAGCTCGAAGTGATTCGCTGACGGCGGGCGGCATTGAATTGCAAGGTGGTGACTGTACGCCCCACCGTAAGGGATTTCTACTGTGTGCTTTTGAGCGCAATTGCGAACCCCATCAGCCGAACTTCAACCAGGCCGCGGGGAATATCTCACAGCACGCCTATTCGGTGAATCGTTCAGCGACCCCTCTGGGTGAATCTCACGGAGCTTGCAGCCGGAAGCCCGCCCAAAGAAGCGTCGATCTGCAAGTTCTTTCTCGGGTCGCAAAGGATTGATGAGCCCCACAGGGCGTTCCAAGGCTCTCCAGGTATTGACGCGTGTGGCATCCGGAGCATTTGGGCGTTCCAGACCCCATAGCCAACTTTTTCTGCAATGTCAAAATGTGCGACGGGCTGTGGCCTCGCCGTGTCTAGCTGCAGGCAGGAAAACACTGCTCAAAGTTTATCGCCGTGTAGCCCGTTCGTCTCTATTCTGTCCTGAGAGGGCAATTGTGAAGTACTCCTGCCTCTAGGAACATCTCGCTCTACTTGGTGCCGCCTACGTTTTCCATGCGATGAGATGTTGATCCCCGCCTGTTGTCGCATCTGGAGTGATCGATGATTGCAGGTGCGCATTCGCAACAGCTTCACAGTCTCACGAACAGGCATGATGGCTGTTCTGCCCGAGGTCAGGACTGATTCCCCCCAACGTACCGACTATGATGTCGACGATGCGCGAAGGGCTCGGGAATTCTACCACTACTTTCAGCCAGACAATCTTGTCCAGCCTCACCACCGCCGCCGCCCCTCCGTCCTCGAGATCTCCAGCGGCGAGGTCCCCGATCTTAGTAGAGCGCTCTCTCCGATTGCCCAACTGACTGCTCTTCGCATGAACTGCAGAAAGACCATGATCAACGTCATGGACCGAGATGTCATGTACTTCCTGAGCGAGGCCACACAGATATCAACAGAGCATGGTGAAGCGACCTATGAGTTCATCGAAGATCCCATATTCTTGGCCTGCAGTTCCTTGCCGCTCAAGGGCAGGATATGTGAGTTGACGCTCCGACTCGACAACAGCGAGGGTGCTGCTCCTCTACCGATGTTCGTCATCAATGATCTGACCGAGTCCCAATTCGCGAATATGGAAATCATCACCGGGCCTCCATATTACCGCTTCTATGCTGGAGTTCCCATAAAAACAAGAGACGGGATCAATATTGGCAGTCTGGCCGTTATGGATACCCGAGCTCGTCCAAAGGGCCTCACCCCCGCCGAGCAATCATTTCTGACCACTACCGCCGGACAGATAATGCTTTTTCTAGAGACGAACAGACAGGCTATCGAAGGACGCCAATCGCGCAGAATGGCCGAAGGACTCGAGGCTTTCATTGCCGGTCGAAAAAGCATTCATGACGATAAAGCAGGATTTTCCCTTCTGAAAAAAAGGTCTAAAACAACGTATGGTCTTGCCATGACCCCCGACGGTGACTCTTCTCTGCCACCAGGGAAACCCTTTGGCCCCAATTCTGTCGCGCATGAAAATGTCGACGACAATAGCACTTCCGGACAATCCTCAGAAGCAGAAGACGCGCCCGCAAGCGTAGAAACCGATAGCGAGTCAAGAACACATACCAAGACATTTGGAAGAGCCGCAAATCTGTTGCGAGAATGCCTGGGAAATCTGGGTGAAGATGGTGCTGTGGTGTTCCTCAATATTGGATCTAGCCTCAATGAGCTCAGACGCAAGCGTGGAGCTACCCTTGGTAATACAGGCGGAGCTATGAATAGAGGTGTTCAAAGGCCCGTTGCGAAACCCTCGGTTGTGGCTTACTCTACGCACACAAACCACCCGATTCCAGAAAAGGGCACGGATGAGAAACTGAAAATTATTGAAGGGGAGATGCTTAAGGACTTGATCGGGCGCTACCCGGGTGGTCGTTTATTCACCTTTGACGCCAGTGCCTCGTCTTCGTCTGAGGACGACACGGATCTTTCAAAGCGGTACAGGAGGGTGTCAGACCAACCTTCGAGACACAGTCGCCGGAAACAAATGGAGCTCAACGCTCTCCACGCCATGTTTCCCGCTGCCGGACAAGTTCTGTTTACTCCTCTTTGGGATGCTACTACGGGCTCCTTCGCCTACGCTTGCTTCGTCGCAACTGCTGTGGAGACACGTTCTTTCAACCCTTCTATCGAATTACCGTTCTTGAACTCGTTCTGCAATACGTTGATGGGTGAATGCTCGCGGTTGGACACAATCCTCGCTGACAAGCAAAAGAGCGACTTCGTCGGAACCATCTCTCACGAGATGCGCTCACCGTTACATGGACTTTTGGCAAGTGTCGAGTTCCTCGCTGAAACAGAGCTATCTAGCTTCCAGAGAAGCCTTATCTCCACCGTTGACTCGTGTGGAAGGACATTGCTTGATACGATCAACCATGTGTTAGATTTCTCGAAGATCAATTCGTTCCAGAAGCATTGGCAGGCTTCGAACAAAAAGCATAGCCATGGCTCACGCCGCTACACCTACCTTGGTCCCGAGAATACGTCGAAATCGATCTCCCAAGGTGCACCAGCACTTCTCCAACTCCTGGGCGTGGTAGACGTGTCTGCGGTATTAGAAGAAGTGGTCGACGGTTTGGTCCTTGGCCATACATACACGTCCGGGCTGGACCTGACGGATATGTCTCGTGAATCGCGAGGCCGTGGCAAGACTGAGGACTCTGAACAACTCCACTCGGACCCAGTCAAGATAATTCTTGACGTGCAAAAGGCCGACTGGACGTTTCTGACGCAGCCTGGAGCGGTACGACGGATCATCATGAATCTCACTGGCAATGCTATCAAATACACCAATCAAGGCAGCATAAATATCCGACTTCAACTCCTCGATGCACAGGAGGACGGCAGTGGAGAATCCATGGTGCTTACAGTCGCAGACACCGGGAAAGGAATCTCGCAGGAATTCCTGAACTCGAAGCTCTTTGTTCCGTTCGCGCAAGAAAATGCTCTTGCGCCCGGCACCGGCCTTGGATTGAGCATTGTCCGCAGTATCGTATTGATGCTAGGTGGCACCATCGATGTGAAGAGCAAGGTGCAGGAAGGTACTACGGTCGAAGTGACACTGCCAGTCAAGAGGCCTCTACCTGGGCAGCCCTCCACGCAGACCACGCCATATTCGGACGCAGCCGGGGGCGCAAACTCCACCGGAGGGTCCAGTGTCGACAATTCCCTGCTTTCTTTACGAGACCAATGGTCCGACGCGACTGTAACACTTTGGCAATCGGAGCCGCAGACAGAGAGCAGACTTCGGCATATCGTCAGATCGTACGTGCAGGATTGGTATGGTCTTCAATTCGTGGATCAGCGACTTTGCGATAGCTCAAGCGCGGTAATTGTTGAAGAGCAAGATCTGGAGCCCTTGCTAAAGAGACTGGTGTCAACCCCGGGACGGCGCCCCGGTCTAGTGGTGATGTGCTCAGTTTTATCGAGGCACAGCGCTGCGTTGGTACAATCACTGGAAGCGCGGATCTGTAGTGCCGTCGAATTCGTGTCGGAACCTTGTGGACCACACAAGCTGGCTCGCAGTATATGCCTCGCGCTCGAGAGGCAAACGGACGTCAGGACACAGTTCTCGCGGTCTTTGGACCACAAAGTCAATTTTCCGATGGTTGAGACGGATCTTTCTCCCACTTTGCCCGACGCAGAATCATTGACGGAGCAAATGGCGGAGTTGGACCTCAATTTGCCTGGCGAAACCGACGACGCGAAGGTCGTTCAGGCGACCGAGACATTTGCTGCATCACAAGCAAGCCATAACGCACAAATGGCACTCCATGATCCTATCATGGCTTTGCGGACCCCTAGGAATCATGTGAGCGAGGGCGATGCCTTCCCGTTCCCGATGCATGCTCAGGAAGACTCGAGAATGCGTCGTGAGAGCAATCGAAGATTAAACTCCCTCGAAGCCGTCAGTGACGGAGCCACTCCTAGATCGGATTCGCTGGGTCATTCGCAATCCCCAATGCCGAAACGATCTCCAAGCATAACCGATCCGCGTGTTCTGCTCGTCGACGATAACAAAATCAACCTTAGGCTACTTGAGACCTTTCTGAAGAACAAACGGATGTATGGCACTATCGAACAAGCCGAAAATGGCCAGCAAGCGGTGGACGCGGTGAAAGCAGCCAAAGAACCCTTCGATATCATTTTCATGGATATATCGATGCCCGTCATGGATGGCTTCGAAGCCACTCGCTCTATCCGCGAACTTGAGGAGGGAAATGGCATCAAGCCTGGTGCAATGATTATCGCTTTGACTGGACTCGCAAGCGCTAGGGACCAAGGCGAGGTGTTCGACAGCGGATGCGATATTTATATGACAAAGCCCGTGAGCTTCAAAGAAGTGGGCAAACTCCTGAACAATTGGGAAGCCCATAGAAACAACAATGCGTCGTCGGGTCCAGACTGAAAGCTAACGCGACTTTGGAAAACGCTATGTCCCACCCAAGCCGCTTTACCACGACCCATTGACCCCCCAAAGGTCTCCGAGGTGAGCTGGCGAAAATGTGCGTGGACGAGTCAAGGATCGCCAATCGCGTGTTTATTATTTTATTATTTTAAACATCACCGAACTATCGGGCTCTCTGGGTAGGGAAGTTTTACCACTTCCGAAGAGAAGTCACTGTTTCGGCGACTGTGCCGCGTCGATTCGGGTTTGTCCAGCAAATCTACAGCATAGGGTTTCCGAACCAGCACGCTTCATGTACAGTCAGACACCCGATGGCATTTCCGCAAGAGAAGGCTCCTCCCAAGTTGCGTTGCAACATGGTTTGATGTTTCCTGTGTCACGATGTACATGAGTTCCTGGGAGGCGGAGGACCACCATGATGGCGCTAGATGATACCCGACGGGGCTCCATGGTTGACTGGAGCAGAGAAGCCTTGACACGAATATACAGAATAATGAAGGACCCTCGTCCGAACCTAAACATACACAATTTTTGTTCGTCCCCAAATCGTTCACTCCGTGTTCCAATCGAGCCCAGCCGAAAGACTCAAGCGATGACTCTCCTTTCAGTCCAGCCTGAACAGCCCCGCCAGATTCTGACCCATGGTTCTCTCACGACGCGACCTTGGTCCCGATGTTAAGAGCTCTCGGGCCGAGATCGGGTCTAAGCTCGTCGGTCATGTCTGGCGAAAATACAGGGCAGCGAGAAGATTGGCCGCCTAACATGAGGGAATGGAAGAAGCGCCCGACTGCAGTAATTGACTGCAGTAATAATATACGAGAGCTGGTTCCGGGTTCGGGTTACGACTCAGGTGCATCATGCAGACACCGCACGCTTTCGACGGTCTACGCAAATTAACAACGCCGGTCACTTCAGCCTCTGTCGAAACGCGCATGGTCATTCCGTCCTTAGTGCCGAAGACAAGTTGCTTGGTGGAGAGGCAGTGAGCGCCATTGTTAGCCTGCTACTGTTTGGTGTCGGCGACCAATGGCTCCTTTTTCTCCTCTGGGTTAACGCCGCTGCATTCGATAATACTCGGCGACCGCTGTAACCTTGTAGAAGTCCGGTACATCACCGACCCTTGAATTCGACTTCGCCAGAACTTGGGTCTTGAATATCCCCCCCGGGGGTGGTTCAATCCAGCGTTGGATCCTCTAAGATAATACTCCATCTCCTGGAACGAGTCTTCGTTCTCGCCCCAGTGGTGAGAGAGACGATAATTAGCAGATTCGGCGACGTTATTATTCAGGTACTCCTGGAATCCGAGCTAGGTGTTGGACACCTAATACTGCCGATGGCGTTCAGCCCCGACATAGGATACTTATACGAGTACGGAACCGCTTACAGTAATTGGGGTCCCAGCTAATTATAAGCAAGTCAATATAGATGGAGGCCCAGACTCAGTTTGCGATGTTGTCGACAAAGGGGAGGGTGGGTCGGTCACAGTATAACACGACTCGGCGGATTAGACCCGACTAGTACGAAGAATACGAGCAACTGCCCCGATCGCACATAGTCACAGCGATTTATTCATGTTCTGCGGCCTGAAAATCCGTGCTGGGTCTATCTTAACGCATACCAGGAACAAAAATTCAATGACTCGAGTGCTTTCAGTCCCTGACGCATTTTTGTTTGTTCTCTTCTTAGGCGGTCGCGAAATCCAGAGCCCCCGCCCAGACTCTCAGGCTCTTGCCAAAGAACTGCAAGAAGACAATCAGACCAAAGGCGAAGGCGCAGATGGCGGCCTGGATGCCAAAGCTGGTCTTGGTGCCCTGGGCGTTGGCCCACGTGACCTGGAAATACGAGATGATGAAGCCGCCGGTCGTGCGGCAGAAGTTGATCCACGCGGCCGTCTCGCCTGACGCCTCCGGGTACGAGTCGAGATTGTACGCGTTGAGGCCGACGGTGGTGATCATGATGCCGAAGACGTAGAGGCCCCAGAACAGCGACGTGATCATGTAGTGGTAGCCGTCTTCGAGGCAGAAGCCCAGGCCCACCAGCCCGGCGAGGATGAAGGGCGTGGCCACCCACATGGCGCGCAGGCGCACCTCGGGCTCGAAGTGCCCGGCGTGTTTGCGGATGTAGCTGGAGGCGATGAAGTCGTGGAGCCAGTGGCCCGTGATCTCGCCGAGGAGGGCCGCCACAATGGGCGTGAAGTAGAAGTACCCGATCTGGAGCGGGCCGAAGTTGTACAAGGGCGTGAGGAAGATGGCGAGCGTCGTGTTGATCCCGACGACCCACGCAAACGTGAGGAGGTAGTACACGCAGGAGAGAAAGACGGTGGGCTTGAGCGCGACCTTGACGGGCCGCATGCAGGCTTGGGCGAATGTGTTGCGCAGGTGGCGCGATTTCCACTGCGCGACGCCGAGAAGGCGGGAGACGTGGCTGCCTCGCGGAGGTTGCGAGGCCGGTGGGATGCGTCGGTCGTAGTATGTCTCTTGTCCGAAGAGCATGATCAGCACTAGGCAGAGGCCGGTCTAAAGCAGGTGAGTCAATCTTGTCCTTGTCCCCGCGTTCGGAGACGGCACTTACCTCGGCGACGTAGACCCAGAAGGGAATTTGCCATTTCTGGGTGCTGATGATGAAGGCTGCGAACAGGGGCCCGAAGTACGGCGATAGGATGATAAAGGCCGCCCAGATGTTGATCTTCCTGGCTCGCTCGTGGAAGAAGAACATGTCAAAGATGAACATCAGCCCGCCTCCCTGGGCGACGGTGCTGAAGAAGCCGTTCAAGATGCGCGCCGCCATGAACGATTCGAAGCTTTCCGCCGCGGCACACCAAATGGCTGTGGCGGTGGCGAGGACCACGAAGTAGAATAGGACAGGGAGACGGCCGAAGTAAGCGGAGAGGGCGACGACGACCACACCCCCGGCGCCGAGCATGAAGACGTTGCCGACTTGGGAGTGGTTGACGTGGTCGGGAGACATGTTCCACACGACGGACTGTGGGAGGAGTGTCACTGCTCCCGTTGCGCTGCCGTAGTCGGGGAGGAACGCCGTCATCGAGATGATGATCAGGACGAGGTGCTTCTTGAAGTGACTCCAGTTGAGAGGATCGTGGGGGTCTGGAGACGGCTGAGGAAGAAGGATTGTGTGCCCGTCCCGCGCTCGCTTGAGGTTCGCATGCTCCGGGTCGCTGGCATCGATCACGTAGCCCTCGGCGTTCTTGAACTCGTGAAGGCCTTCGACAGCCTCCACCGCTGTGGGTTGCCCTAGTTCTTTGTCTTCAGCCATGACGGTCATAGTACGGTGCGTGGAATTCTGCCTCTTCTGGTTGTGTCCCTGGTCTGACGGGATGTGCGATGCTCTCCAGCTGGGGGAGCGGGCTCTTCTTATCGGAAGGCGAAGACGCCCTCACAAGTGGAGTTGATCCCATCGTCAATCATGGGGCAAGATCCGCAAGGAGTTCAGTTGTTGGAGTGCCCCCAGATATTCCCCGGATGAGGCTAGGATTCGGATATTACCCCCCGCTACCCCCTTGAGTTTCCCGGAGCGCGAAGCGAAGCTTGAGACAAGACGGGGCCAGATGGGGCATCAATTAAGCCGTCTAACTGGATCACGTCGCTCTTTGAGTCACCGAACTCGGCAGGGAAGGTGGAGGGCTGGACAGCTTCCGGTGGCATTATTAGTCTGCTTGAGTAATACTGACGAAGCAGCACACTTTCTGTGTCCTCGTGCCCACGTTTAATCTCGCTACGCTTCGTTCCTGATTTGACCGGCTTCTGACTATCCTAGCGTTTCCACGCGCCACGTGGTCTGGGGAACACTGGGCACTACCGAGTTACCAGAGCAAATCCTCAGTAAGAGAACTCGCCTTCAACCTCATTGCTGCACTCCCAACCTCATTCGTTTTCAAGCTCTGGACTATCAGCAAAACACGAGGCCGCAAACGCGTCTGGATAACGAGATCCCTTGGCACCGCCGACCGCTTCAATGGCCTTCCTGATTCTCTCGTCATCGTCTTTGGAGAAACCAACGTTGACTGCACCAGCATTTTCCTTCAAGTACTTGACGTGCTTGGTGCCGGGAATGGGAATGAAGTCTGGCTGCCATGTCAGTATCGACCAGTGGTCCTAGGGTGAGTTCTCGGCGCACAGGGAGGTCCTCGGTCAACTTACCATCACCTTGAAACAGAACCCATGCAAGCGCAACCTGGCCCGGCGAACATCCTTTTTCCGTCGCAATGTCCTCGAATATCCTTACAAGCTCGAGGTTACTAGAGAAGTTCTCCTCAGAGAAACGAGGAAACATGATCCGTCGATCCAATGGGTCGAAATCGGCTCGGCTCTTGATGGCGCCAGTCAAAAAGCCACGGCCCAGAGGGGAGTATACCACAATCTTGACGCCCAGTTCTCGCGCTGTTTCCAGAAATCTGGTGTCGGGTGACTCAATCTCCAGGGCAAAGGGCGAGAACTCCATCTCCGCCGCCGCTATCTCGTGGACTGCGCATGCCCTCCGCAGCGTCCGAGCAGAACATTCAGAGAGGCCAAGGTGCCGGATTTTGCCCTCTGCCTTCAGCTGAGCCATGGCTCTGACGGTGATTTCGATAGGGGTCTCGGGGTCAACACGATGCTGAGAGTAGAGATCAATGTGGTCTGTGTGCAATCGCTTGAGACTGGCCTCGCAGGCTTGCTTCACGTAATCTGGCTTGCCAGAAACTTGGGGTTTCCCGTCGACGGTCCTGTGACCGAATTTCGTGCAGAGGTATATTTCATCGCGTCGTCCGGTTTCCTTGAACCACCGGCCGATGAGCTCTTCGTTGACATGCGGTCCGTAGGAGTCGGACGTCACCCAAAAGTTAATCCCCATGTCGGCCGCTTGGGTGAGAACCTTCAGGCATTCATCGTCATTGTTGCCGGTCGAGACTGGAATGGACATGCCCATGCATCCCAAACCTATGGCTGAGACATTGCTATCTCCAATCTTACGATGAGGAAACTTTGTGGCCATATTGGAAAGTCACTTGAAAGAGGCGGATGTTCTCGACGGGCTGCCTTGTCGGACTGGTACGCTTATCTCGTGGGCATCGACACACAATTATATATCTTTTCTTTACCGAAATTGCCCGCCATCTTTTGATTCGAAAACCAGTCTTCGAAACCTAACCAAGAGCCAAGAGACCAAGCAAGTCGGCTCCAACATGTCAGAGCTCTGCTTATCTCTTGAGTCGAGAATGGACGACAGCGGCGGAGGTAAGAAAGGATATAACGATGCCAATCCCGCCTAGACATTGGGTATCTAGACATTGGGTATGAGCGGAGCACGGGGGAGCAATGAGTTGGTGAGGCCTTGTGGTAAAGCGGAGGGCACGGAAATCCCGTTCGTGCATTGGTACAACGCTGGGCACAGCAACGTCCTGTATAGAACCCTCAGCGGTTCGAGCTGTCCTAACTAGTCCACAGCATCTTCTCCTGCCGTGGCCTTAACCTATATCTCCGAGGAAGATGCATATGCAGGGGGGTGTAAAGGATTACAGCCATCAGTGGAGATGGTGTAGCAGCTTGAACGGCGTGAATCTTTTATGTCCTAACTCCAGCTGCACGATCCGCAGCGAGAGGCACTGATTTGTTTACTACCCTGAGCTGGGAGGACTGGGCGCGTAAGAACGAATTCATCGTTCGGTTGGAGGCGAAAGAGCAGTAGATGGAACACAATGAGACAATTCGAGGCATATCAAGTTACATTCAGAGGCGGTCCAGTTGATCTCGGTACCGGCAAAACCTGGTTCCGGGAAGACGAGAGCCCCTGTCGGAACTCCACGCTTGAGGTGCCTTTCTCCCCTTGTTTGTCATGCTGCTGGAAGTGTCGACCGACCGACCACCTTCATCATGCTCGAAGAACAATGGAAGCTATAACAGGCGGCCGCTGCGTGCTTCCTAGGTTCAAGACTCGTCCAAGATGCTCTCTCTATGGTTGAAGGGCACGCACCGGCTGGCATCGCATCCAGTTCTGGCTCACTCGGCAGCAGCTCGCAACTGTGCCTCTCCGTGGTTGCGCCGGGGACAATCAACGTTGTCTCGGCCGCTGCCCAGAGGTACGTGGGACAGCCACATGCACGTCGTTGATCCAGGATGCTTCCCTCTTGCGGCTCATGCGCAATATCAACCACACCCGCACACACTGGCCGATGCGAGAGCATTCTACTCCCAGTTCGGCATCCAGAACATGGTCTTGGTGCAACCGTCCATCTACGGGAACGACAACTCCTGCTTGCTGGAAGCGCTCGAGGAACTGACGCCGAAGCATGGGCGTGCAGTGGTGGGCCTGGATCCGAAGACGATCAACTATGAGACGATGGAAAAATGGCATGCCCTTGGCGTACGAGGGGCGAGACTCAATCTTGTCAGCGTGGGAAGAGAAGTCCATGAGGACGAGCTGCGAGCTGAACTTGAGAGCTACGCCAGGGTGCTGAAGCCTTTCAAGTGGGTTCTTCAGCTGTATGTTCCGTTGTCGTTGGCGCTGCCGCTTGTGAATATTGTTCCCGGTCTTGGAGTCAAGGTGTGTGTCGACCATTTTGGATCACCTGTCTTGCCACAGCCTTCCGACTCCTCAGGAACGATCTATCCGTACGACATGCAGGGGTTCGCGTCGCTGGTGAGTCTTCTTCAGACTGGGAATACGTGGGTCAAGCTGTCAGCACCGTACCGCCTCTCGCAGGACCCGGAGATGAGAGACCTGGATTCAGTCGGAAGGGAGTTAATCTTAAAGGGTGGGAATCGTGTTGTGTACGCCACAGACTGGCCGCATACACGGTTTGACAACATTGATTCGGTGCCTTTCATCGAGAAGTGTTTCGAATGGTGTGGGGGCGACGAAAATTCAATCGACAGACTCTTTCGCGTGAATGCCGAGGAACTCTGGGACGTGGATGTGGACACCTGAAATCCATCTCAATCCTACAAGCATTTGTGGCACTGTCATGGTCCAAGACGGCGCTGGAGCGAGCACTTGACACTGTAACCTTTCTCGACCGAGTCCTGAAGGTGATGAGCTCGCCGAAGACATCTGCAGACAGGATGGCTTGACGAACAAGCCATAGGTTGGTTCGTCCGTTACCTCAACAGGACGCTCCCAAACATGGGCAAAGCGTAGAAATGGATGGTCGAGCTTCAAGTGTTCCAAACACGTATGCTGGATGGCAGGTTCACTCAGAGTATGAACTGGTGCGACCCTTTTCATGGTGGATGCTTACCCCGACCGGATGAAGTATCAACTGGCCGAGAAGGACAAAATTAGGACATAAAGCTATTGAGGGTTTGCGTTGCGAAATCCCCTCGTGTCTGCGACCTATGATCATTGCTGGCGAGTACCTCAAGTATGATCCGTGTAACGCCCAGCAGGAAAGACAGCACAGCAAACAGATACATGCTCCATTTTGGCCAGAAGTCAATGCCACACGTTTCCCACCTGACAAGATCGCGGCTCAGCTTGTCGCTTCCCAACTGGCTCCATTACGACGGTCTGCTGAAGAAGACCGTGCTCTCCATACAAGTGATCTTCTCCTTATCCACGGTGTTGACGTCGGCGAGTACGGTGTACTTCCCGGGTGGCTGGGCACAATGTTAATGGACAAACGGGCGTAAGACAGGGTCGGTAGAACTCACTACTTGCTTGGGGATGTCGACCTCTTTCTTCAGTGTAAAGAGTCCCTCCTTCAGCGGGCATGTGATATCGATCTTGGGGAGATTGTCGCAGAGGTCGGCTTCTTGCTTGATCAGTGTGATCAGGCCGTACTTGACCTGGAGGAAAACGGTGGCGCCCGGGTCAATGTCCTTGGAGAATGTGCCGTTGCCCGTGATTGTCAACTTCTCTCCTCTAGAATCACGGTCAGAGCGGGTATTGCATAGATTTAGGAGGAGGCACGTACGGCACAGGAGGATTGGGTGAGAGGTCAACGTAGTCGACGGTGAGGATGTAGTCCTTTGGATCGGCGCAGAACTAGAAACCGTCAGAAGCCAAGCTTGTGAAATCTACCAACAGCTGCTCACGTTCAATGGGTTCTTGCCAGGAACAGAGAACTTGTCCTCATCCACCATAGCATTCTGAGAACCACCGAATAGCGACCGCGATGACACTGCAGAGGCAGCGCTCAGTATAGAGAGAAAGAGCGCTGCGACCTTCATCTTGTCTGAATCGAGATCAAAGAGGTCAAGATGGGTGAGGAGGATGGATCTGTGTCCACCTCGAGTTACGGTATGCGAAGGAAGAGGTTGGGTGTTGATATCGCTCAGAAGGAAGAAAGAAGTGGTGCTGTGCAATCAAGAGGCCTTCTGGGGCAGGTGGGCGGTGATGGAATCGCTAGGGTGCTAGGCTACCGACCTGTAACTGGGTGGCAAGCATGGCGCAGGCCCGCATGACCTGCCATCCCCGGCTGATTATGTCAAGCTCCTGCGTCATGGTTGTGATAACACCACCAACTTGCGCCAAATACAAAAAACCCAGGCGGGAATTTCATGTGAGTTAGCACCAACCTGGAAGCTCATCACTACATAGGGCCAAGGTATGGCGAGGACGATAGAGGGACATGGGCGACAAAGTGCTGGGTTCATGGAACCTCTTGCGCATGCACGGCCAGCAGGCTGGCGACTGAATACATAGCATAAGTTGACAGAAGCACAATGATATGAGACTTGAAGTGAGGGCTTTAAAAATGGAGAATTGGGTACAGAAAGATGTTCACTTCTATGTGTTGCCCGCTAAAATGACAGCACAGGCTTTTTCCTACAGGAGGAATGCGAGCTTGTCTCATGGTCACCAGCCGTTTCCGAATCCGAGAACATGCGAAGACGTGTTTCCATTCGCATCTGAACTTTGGCACGATCAGCTTTGGTACTCGTGACCTTTTCGACCTTCTCTTCTTCCTGGCAGGGGACAGAAATGCCCTACCAACGCCATTTGATGCACAGGGAATGACAAAGCTGCTCGGACGGTTCCATTTACGCTCGGGATATGATGCTTCATGTGTCCAATGAACTATACTTTAAGACGACAGGACTAGGAGATGGACAGAAGGGAAAGATTGACGATGCTGGAGATCCATTGGGTGTTGGACCACCGCTTCCGAGCTACGAGTTTGAAAGGGTAAGACTTTGATGGTAATGCTCGGTAAACAAGGATGTCTAGGATATGGACATCACTACGTCGTACGCAGTATTCCGTAGCCAGCAAGGGAAAGAACCTCTAACGCCTGTCAAATATTACATGCAGAGGCTGTCTGATCGGCAGTACTAGATGCTCCTCCGTACCCTAATCCTGAAAGAGAACAGGGGCCCAGGGACTTCGGTCGCAGATGCGAGTTGCTTTCTCTTTCAAACTGTCTCATGCCGTCTTGCCACTTGGGCGACATGTTGTCTTGTTGAGCGAGACACTTAATTTACACCTGCGCTTCATATTCAAGTTTGTTTCCAGCTCGAACTTCAACCATCCCCTCATTTCTCTTCGTGGGCTGTTCCTCACCCTGCTTCAAGATCTGCGTATACGTCTCCTGCTTGCGATCACCTAATTGTCCGGCGCATTATTCGGTCTTTGCTCAAGGACAGCCTCCGTAATGAGGCCGGCTTTGCTGGCATGGGCTCTTGCAGCCGCCTTCTCAACCTCCGTCGCTGCGCCACCGGGATCGAAAGGAGGGGCCACATCCTTATCAGATGATGCCGTTAATGGCGAAACACCGGCCGAAGGAGGAGAGGCCGTGGATTATACTCTCTTCAATGACATCAAGGTGCCCCCGATGAAGGAGATACAGGGAGACGAATTTGCCGAGACGATTAAAGACGGATATTGGTGGGTCAAACACTATTCGCCTTACTGCGGCCATTGTAAAGCCATTGCACCGACATGGCAGACGTTATACGAATTCTACGCAACCTCAGACCCTCTCCAGGGCATGACAAAATCTGGACAGCCCGATCTATTCTCCCCGAACAGCTTCCACGGTTACTACAACTTCCATTTCGCTTCGATAAATTGTATTGCCTTTGGTGATGTTTGCGACAAGAACGGTGTAAGAGCATGGCCGACTTTCTTGCTGTACAAAGATGGCGAGTTTGTTGAGAAATACACCGGTGGGAGGACAATGTCCGACTTCAGCAACTATGTCGAAGAAAAGCTTGAACAGATAAAGCCCGGTTCGAGACCAAGAGGAGGCGTACACGTTCCTCAGCCGGGTGCGAAGGGCGTTGACCGGACAGCTGAACCAGTCGAGCCTCTAGCAAAAGACAAAGATACCGCTGCAGGAGCAGCCGCCGGAGAAAAGCAGAACAAAGCCGCCGCGGCTGAGACCGAGACAACAACTGCATTGCTGGCGGCAGAGACCGCCAAATCTGGAAAGACCCTGGGTGCGAAACCCAACGTCCCACCCAATCTGAAAGGTACTTCTGTGGCTCTTACTCCTGAATCTTTTCAGAAACTAGTCACTACTTCTCAAGATCCGTGGTTCGTCAAGTTCTACGTCCCCTGGTGTAGTCATTGTCAGCACCTGGCCCCGACCTGGCAACAAATGGCTAAGGAGATGGAGGGGAAACTCAATGTCGGCGAGGTCAATTGCGAGGCTTCGCCACGGCTGTGCAAAGATGCGAAAGTCAACGCTTACCCTACCGTCTACTTCTTCCGTGGTGGTGAGCGTGTTGAGTACGAAGGTCTTCGTGGCCTTGGGGATCTGCTTTCGTTCGCGAACAAAGCTTTGGATAGCGACGTCAAGTATGTTGACGCGGCCGCATTCAAGGAGATGGAAGAGACCGAGGAAGTCATCTTTGTCTATTTCTTCGACGACGCCACAACTTCTGAGGATTTCGCCGCTCTGGATCGTCTGACTTTGAGCTTGATCGGGCATGCCAAAATCGTCAAGACGGATTCTGAAATTCTGGCAAATCGCTTCAAAATCTCAACATGGCCTAGGTTACTCGTCTCTCGAGATGGACGACCGAGCTACTACAATGCGTTGGCTCCCAAGGACATGAGGGACTTTCGGCGCGTCCTCACCTGGATGCAATCAAATTGGCTTCCCATTGTTCCTGAACTCACCGCTACGAATGCTAAGGAGATTATGGATGGGAAATACGTGGTGTTAGGCATCCTCTCCCGAGAGCGACCAGATGAATTCTTGCAATCACGACGAGAACTGAAGAACGCCGCTCTGGAATGGATGGACAAACAAACCCAAGCCTTCCAACTCGAAAGGCAAGAGCTTCGCGACTCAAAGCAGTTGAGAATTGAGGAGGCCGAGGATCGTAATGATCAACGTGCGCTGAGACAGGCGAAGAGTCGCGTCATCAGTATCACCGAGGAGACCTTTAGAAAGCAAGTCGCTTTCGCTTGGGTTGATGGTGTTTTTTGGGAGAGGTGGCTAAGATCTACGTACGGCGTAGATGTCTCTAAGGGAGAACGGGTCATTATCAACGACGAAGACGTAAGTCTAACACCATCACTTACAGGCGCCGAATTGGACTAACAATCTCCAGAACCGCCGCTACTGGGACGTCACCGACTCCGGCGCATACATCATGCCTTCTCGGACCTCCATTCTCGAAACACTCCCTCGCATCGTCGCCAACCCACCCAAATTGACACCAAAATCTACCATTGGCGCTTTCGAAAACATCTTCTTCCAGATCAGAAATTTCGGGACGTATCATCCGTACTTGTCCTTTGGTGTGCTGCTCATCAGTATCTTCATGCTTTTCTGGGTGTTAAAGAATGGAGCGACGATCAAGAGGAGTCTGAGTCGCAATTCGAGTGGATATTTCCATTTGGATGGGAAGGAAGGATTGTTGGGAACGACGAATGGCAAGGCTGATTAGGCGCAACTTCTCACATCCGGCCAGGGTTCTATGTGTATAGTGCATCGCAATGGCGTTCAGGAGGGAGGGCGATGATCGGGCCTGGGAAGGGATATACATTACAACCCAGATGCACCGAATCCGATATTGTCTTATACTCGTGTATCATGATTGAAATCAAAATACTATTTTTTCACATTACCGACACCCTACTCGAGCGAGGTTCGGGAGACACCCTGGCCGGGGGTGTGCCAGCGTGAGGGAGAGCAGGCATACCATTCCACGTCGAGAATGAAAAGCAGGTTCAGCTAGTTGGGCAAGACTGAACAAAAAAGCTTGTCGGTCCGCAATAGCCACAGGAGACACCAGACTCGATTGTAGACGCCATGTTCCTTCCTCGATACAAGCACGCGATAAACGAGGGCAATGGGATGGGAGGGAAAGGAAGAGATTTTGGCAATCAAGCTTCGTCCACGAGGGACTAGGCGACACCTTGAGTTTGTTCAATACCTTTTTTGGCTTCTCTGGTGTGTCCGCTGCGTATGTGAACCTTATGAACTTGTCTTGCCTGGTGGCAGCATCCAAGGTAATAACCCTTCGCGTAGACCGAAAGCCCTTGGCGATAACTTCTGTCCACTTGTGGCGGTTGAGTTTGTGTGCTGTTCGCGATGGCACTTATCAATCGCGGCTGGAGGACTGAGGACTGAGAACCGAGAGACCGAATACTGCACGCGTGCGTACGTGCATCCCATGTATGCTAGGCGACAATGAGGACCATTTCGCTCGCGTATCGACCGCTCCTATTCAGCTCCTCTACTCCCGCCGTCCTGGTCGATCCGTGCCAAAGACCCGGCGACCACCCCGCTCCTGCGGCGCCTGCTGGCTGACTGGCACAACGTTGACCGCAATGCTGTCGAAGCCCATGCTCTTGAGCAGGTCCTTGGTATCGCTGTCCACATCCAGTTGCCCGCTCTCGGTGTTCTGCGTGAAGTCCAAGGCCGAGATCTCAGGCACGTATTGATCCTTCCGCTCGCGCTCCTCTTCCTGGAGCTTGAATGAGATGCCGCGCACGGGACCGCGTTGGATACGTTTCATCAGATGCGTGGTGTAGCCGGCGATCTGTATCAGAATGTGGTTAACACAGAGGCCTTCAAGTGAGAGAGGGCAAGAAGACGCGCAAAGCAAACTGGGTATGGGACCATCTGGGAGCGGTGTGCATGCATACCTTGTTGCGAAGACGTTTTGAGGCAATGATGGCGATCTCATCGCAGATGCGCTTGTTGGTCTCGAAGTCGAGCGTGAGCTTGGGGTAGTAGCGCTCGATGATGACTTTGGCGGACTTCTTGACGGTCTGGCCACGAGTATCAGGTCAGTTAAATTGCTAAGGCTGTTGATGGCACGGGGCGTCTGTACTGACCTTCGTGCGAACGCGGCCCATCTTGACGACTTGTTGAGGGGTGTGGTGGGAAAGGCTGGAGTTGATTGCAGTAGAGTCCGCAGAATGCTAGAGTTATTGTAGACGAATTTGCTGGCGCCGACGGTTGTGGATGCTTGGCAATCGCCAAGAGATAAGATTAGCACCCGCCCGTTGAATCCTGAGTACCGAGACTGCCACACTGCTTACTCATCCCGAGTACATACATTAAATCTCAGTTAATTGCACGGTTTCCATATAAGATTTCACTGCATCAGGCACTCTATTGTGCCTAATAGAGAACTCTGCAGGTCTTGTACCGCCATGCTGTCGATCCTATTGTTCGCTGTTAGACCGTCTCACCCACACAATTTCTCGCTGGGCAGATCGATAACAAGCCAGCTGCTTTGGGTATACATCTCCGTGAATTTTCTTGATATATCACCTACCATTCCTCCAGGGTTCAGAGCGAGGCTAGCAAAGCATACGGAGGACCTGGACTTGGAGTTGCAAGCTGGAGTGACTGAGACCGAAACAACTTATAGTACATTGGAGAATCGAAGATCTCGGTCTACAGCGATTGTACATCTATTTGAGGTTACGCTTCGTCGACTTAGAGCTAGACATCGACTTCAAAAGGTCCAACTCTTCGTTGATGTCTCTCTCGGGTTCGGGCGGGGGCCGGGTTCTTCTGGATGGGATCCTGTCGAGACTCGGTAATTGCGATGACATCGTCCTCGCTGGAGTGGTCATTGTTGCTGGTGTTCGCCTCTTCGTAGGATCAACTGGTAGCTCGTTCTCCACAACCCAGCCTTGCAACCTCTTCGTCTTGATCTCAACTTTGCCAGCTTGCGACACGCTGGTAGAAACCGGAGTGACCACCAGCTTTGGTCCGTCTTTGACAGGCTCCCATTTCCAGATCTGCTCAGTTATTGCAGTGGCACCGACGGGTTCTGGAACGACAAATCCAGCGACGCCCACGTAAGGCACGTGTTTGTTATGCATTATCTGTCTTGACTTGAGCAGTCGAGCCGCAACAGGATCGCGGCTTGCCCGAGGCCCGGTGGCAGGGCTGTTGGCTACTGATGCGTCTGTCTTGACATAGGACAGGCCTGCAGAAGGGTGGGTACGTGGTGGTCCGGACTCTCGATACAAGTCTGCGGCTATCGTGTCGCGTCCATAAGACCACGGGTCTGTCATATCGGATGAGGGGTTCGGACCGTCTGCGAGGTCAAAGAATTTGGCAATCAATGGACCAAACTTGCCAGGCTCGTTTCGCAGGTAACGCATGTGCTCCGTGACTTCTTCTTCTGTGGCTTCAACTGGTGACTGGGAAGAGACATCTGTTTTTCCTTCATCGAGTGCTTTCAAGCGCTGTTCATGTGCACGCTTCTCAACCAGATCATTTTTCACGGCTTCTCTGAAAGCAGCTCTCTTATCTCTTGTGATAGTCTTCAAAAAGGCATCGAATTCTAATCCATTCAGACCGGCGAGGTAGGGACCAGAGTAGCGCCATCTTCGTAGAGTCTCCACAGCCGGTGTTGGTGCAGAGTCCGTTGGCTGCGGTGGGATCGAATGCGTCTCCAACTTGTCCCTTTTCTTTTCGACTTCCAGCAACGCATCCTTCAAATGTCCTGGCATGCGCTGAGCTCGCTCGGATGCACTCTGACCCAACCACGATATGGGAGCTTTCTGGTTCAACCTTGGTGGAGGCTGGTCCGCAGTATGGTCAAGCTCGGCCTCGAAGGGGCTGATTTGCTGATCCTGCACTGACTTCCTCCTTGGAGCTGGCAAGGTTACTCTGAGGTTGAGCTCCTGATATTTTCGCAGTGTGAGGACATGATCGGCTGCGGATTCGAAATCGACTACATGTTCAGGCGTGTCAATACCTCTTCGAAATCGGATAAGGGGGGTCCCCGATTTCGTTGTGGTCTTGATAGGCAGGGGACGTTTCAGGCCCCAATCTCCTTGATTGAGAGATGCCAGTGGAGTCTCGATAGCTGCTCTTGTTGGATAGGGAGTTGTGGCAGAGTCGGAGTAGGAGATGGGTTCTGATGAAGGTTCTACTGCTGGAAGCGATACTGCAGGGGGAATCGCGAAGAGTCTGGAAGTGCGGAGCAGATTTGCTGCTGGCGACAGCCTCGCAGCCGTCATTGCTGCACTAGCTGGCCAGGCTTATGGGAGAAAGGTGCTTGGATGAGTGCGACTGAAGCTATTGGGAAATACATTCGAATTCCGCGCTCGATGGATTCGGTAAAGTTTCCGATTACAGCAGGTTAATCAATGTTCGGCAATGTTTCTCGATACAGTGCCCGTTACATTACGAGATACTCGGCACCGAGCCCGGGCGAGGCCGCTGAAGCTGAGCAAGCTGATCACAACCGGCCAGCCATGCCCGCCGTATCGAGCTGAGCGTCAACGGCAGCAAGGGAAACGTCGGCGGTATCGCGCATCCTCAACTGAGGCGGCGTCGCTCAACTCATCCTGTGGCAAGGCATTTGGAGTGGGGAAGATAAACGTGGACGAAAGCATAGCAGCAGGATGTTTACAACACCATCGACAGCACCTCCTCGACAATCAACAGACGATGAATGCGCCGGGTGTCTGCCACAACTTGTTTGTCAATGATTTCTTCGAACACGAGCAACGCACTCCGCAACGAATTGACTGTTGCCTGGATCTATATTAGGGATTTGCGGCGTTGACACCCCGCAGACGAAGCCATCTTTCTAACCACAATATAGTGTTCCGCTCGCAAAGGGCGACCGGAAAACCAGCTGGTCATGTTAACGGCACTAATGCCCTCGTCTTTCGGGGCCCGAACACGTCGGGATATCCAGTATATGTAACTAGCCAGGCCTCCTCTTCTACCCCAACGATCATCGAGCTGGACGGATTGTATTTACTGTGCTTTTCAACAGAAACTTCGGCACTCCCTTTGAAGATTATCAAGCCATTCAAGTGAGTCTCGTATACTTAATCAATACAAAAGTGCTTGACGTTCAGCTTCGCCGGCTACAGAGCCGTCCTCAGGCTGAAATGGCCATTCTTGCCTACATGATGGCTCACTTGTTCCTCATCTTTGGCATGCCTCTCGCAGCTTGGTGTCAGTCGATCGTTCTACCTCCTCCTCCAGGTTCGAATGTCTACATCACTAAACTTCCCCTGACGGACCATTCTCGTGTTGACCCACTGGCACCTTGTTGCAACAAGCCTCGCCGGTTAATGTTATCTCTCTTCCAACCCGCGAACTGCAGCCAGACAGAGCAAATCCCATACATGCCACCTGCAACGGCAGCGGCGTACGATGCCATGTTTGGCTTTTTGGGAATACCCAACGGGTCGTTTGAAACCTTCCGCCTCACGACATGTCCCTCGCCTCCAAAGAATACTGAATTCCCTGTGTTGCTCTTCTCGACCGGAGCCGGGAACTCCCGGCTCATATACAGCGTTCTCTGTCAGTGGGTCGCTTCTATGGGTTTCAACGTCGTTTCAATCGATCATACATACGATGCTCCAATTGTGGAATTTCCAGACGGCACCGTCATTCTAGCTGGCAACATAACGTTTGAAGATGATGTGAAAAAGGTGCTAGCCGTCAGAACTGCGGATGTACTCTCAGTCCTGAAGGCGTTTTCCAACTCGACGACGACAAAGGAGCTTGGGATACCGCTGTTCAAGACCAAACAAGTTGGAGTTTTCGGGCACTCTTTGGGCGGTGCAACCGCCGCAGACGCAATGCTGCTTGACCCGAGACTCATCGGAGGCTTGAACATGGACGGCAGTGTCCACGGGCAGGCGTTGAACAAGACCCAGACAAATCCCTTTACAGTCTTCGCCGCACAGAACCATACTCAATCCAGCGACGCGACATGGGCTGCATTCTGGCAACAATTGAAGGGAATGAAATTGCAACTCCAGGTCAATGGTTCAGCGCATGGCACATTCTCCGACTACCCTGTCCTGGCTAGCAGCTTCGGGATCAATTCGACTTCGGTTCCAGCCGTAGCGGAGCTTATCGGAAGTATCGATGGTGTCAGGGTGTTAAATATCCTCCGGCCATATATTGGAGGCTTCTTCCAAGAGGTTCTGAGGTCGATACCGGTCAAGCTGCTCCGGGGTCCGAGCCCGCAGTTTCCCGAAGTTTCGTTTGTGAACGTTTCGCCGAGCACTGCAGCAACTTGAGACGTACGAGCTGCTTATGTGCAGGAGGGGAACCTATCTGAAGGCTTTCGCTCGTACATGATCCCGGCCAGTTCTGTATAGCTCTTCAACGGACCGTCTTGATCGGTCCCCCGAGATCGGAAGGCCATAATGACAGTGCAAAGGAGTCGGTGTCCAAGGTGCCATATCGCGGCTTTCTTATTTGCTCCTGCCTTGCCTTGTGGCGGTGAGTGGACCAATGTGTGAAAGTTCAAAGTGAGGCGCCAGAAGAACTATCTCGGAAAGCCTCACAGGCAAATCATGGCGTATGCTCTCTCTTGGCCATTGCCGTGTGAAGGCGCACCAGCGTTCACACTAGCTACCTTGTTTTAGCCTTGCAGATTCCGTCCCGCCAGGCAGTCACTGGACGTGGCTGCGATGCGGCCATAGTTCTTGGGTGAGGAGGCCACAATTGGGCTGCAATGCTCGTCGATGGGCTTCCTCGAGCCTACAATCTCGTCAATTAGGCTCGCAGCCGAAGATCGATCTCGCCGAAAGAATAACTAGACAGCGTAGTAGGCTTTGTGTCGCACGTCATCTGTGAAACCTCAACCCCAGAAATTCCATCGCTTGATCAAGCGCCACTGAGACAGTCACAGACACAGACATCTTTCCTCAACCTGGCACTCAACAGTTCACTATTCTCACCCTTCCACGACTGCCCTACAAGGTTTATTAGGAGGCAACCTTGTGAATGCTCGCTCAACCGGCTGCGGCTGCCTCCAGTAATAGTCTTTCCAACCCCGGCCGTACCTACTATCAAGGCAATCGCACCTGAACGATGGCATTGACAATCGAGGCCCACTCGACTTCAGTCTCGCATGTCATCTATCTTCATTGAGCCATCGACCGCCATACGAACCCACCCGGTAGCCTCCTGGCAGGTCCGCCAACGATGGGTGGAGATCACGCCGAGTCGACGAGTATGTGCACAAGACGACAGCCCGCATGAGGTTGCGCCACAATTGCATCTTGCAACATTCCGCCAGGTACAAAGGACGTGCGTCCGGGTACGAGTACGACGTCGGGCTCAAGAGATCTACAATTATATTTCCCGGAGTTCCAGAATCAAGGCCTCGTCGGTTAGACCCTCTGTCAAATGGGAGGTTTAGGCCTACAGGTCTCTCTGCTGCGCCATATAATCGGCTCCGCAAGTTAAGACACCTTTCAGCGTACAGGACGCACTGTCAGTATCTAAACAGCTGCGCCTTGTCTCCCGTTGACCTAGCTGCGTGGTTTCCTCGAAAGTGCCTCTCTTCAGCCAGGCTGCGTGCGAGGAAGCACTGGGCCCGCTGCACTTGAAACGCAATACGAAGAGCTTCACACCAGTCAGGAATGTGAGCAATTGGGACGCCGGGTTTGTTCGCCAACTTGACATTGAAGAGTGGCTTTGCTCGGGCGAAGAGATCACAGCCCCCGGCCGCGATCGCGGTTCTGCCGATGTTGGGCATCGTTTACTCTTGCTATATCGTCTGGTATCTAAAGTACCCGACGGACCCGAAACTATGGACCATGTGGTGGGCAGTGTATTGTAGGAGCGAACCCCGTTCGAGGAGAAAGATGTATCAGCTCTGGCGGCGAAGGAACCGGCACACCGGGCACGGACCGTCTGCAACGGATATCAAGATCAACTGAGGTTGGGCAGATTTTGCACCTCAGAAGCGAGGGCGGTTCGACATTTGCGATAGGCTGTAACGTGACCGGTGAGCCCAAGGTCCAATCCACTAAAGCACGGCGAGCAGACTTCCCGCTCTGCGGAACCAGGGGTGTCTAGGGCCCCTATGGGACGCATGCCGCTGGAACCGCTGCGCGTTCTTCAATCAGGGTAGGCGCAAGTGCAATCCAGATGTCAATCGTAGCTTTGGGCTTCCCGACGTCGGAAGGATGAGGTCTGGCATAACTAGAGCGCGGGTGACGGACGAGGGAGACGAGAGCTGGCCTCCTCGATGACATTGGATGCCTCGGATTGGCTCGTGAAGGGCTGTTTCGTTGGCCTCAGGAGAGTTGCGATGTGCAAACACAACTAGCAATGCCTAGAGCATCGTGACAGCATGAAGCCGGCACACGGCAGTGCAGGGCACTCATCACGATTACTTCAATCAGGAATCGGACATGGTTGTCGACGGTGACTGAGACGGATACGGATCATCATTGCACTCTACTTACCACCGGTTTGTCGTAACTCAATCCAAAGGTCGGACGCGGACCGGGGCATCGGCCCTCACTTGTCTTTAGTACCCGCGTCTCCTGCTTCAATCGTTGGGGCAACCCGAACAGGCTGCTGTGCCGCTACGAGGACTGAGTTCAAGGAGCCAGCGGCTTTCAGTCTGCCAGGACTCAGCCTCCTAAATCAATGCTGCCAGTTGGACACGAAAGATCGGGACGGAAACGAATCGCACGGATAACGATTTCAAGGTGGAAGGTTGCGTTGCAAACTCAACTCTCCGCGCCACACCCCCCGATCAGGACCACTTCAGGCATAAACAACTGAAGTGACTGTATGAGGATTGCATGCGAACCTTTATACTCGAATCTCCCGCAAACCCTGCGACCCATTTACTCTGTTGCCCTCTAGCCTAACAATCTGGCCTTGTTGCGAGCCTGGGTTTGCTTATTTAGCATCACCAAGAACCACCGGATCGGTCATATCTAGGTCGCAATGGCAGCTCTTCTAACGCCTGCATACTCCGGCCCGAGCGATGGGCAAGGAGTTCCTCTAGGGAAGGTCGGCCTTATCGCCTTCTTACTTCCAGTTAGGCAAATGCATCTCGACGTCTGCTTGTGGCTGTATGCTCAGCCGCAGGTATCTCAGCTTTGTCAAGCACCCGGCAAAGATGAAGACAGGATCGTGGCAGGCGTGAAAGAATTCTCGAACCCGCATTATCCAATCACTTCCCGGCTTTGTATGCACAAGGAGAAAATCACCTGTCTACCCGCGCCTGGAGTTTTCTCGAAAGGGTGTTACCTCCACCATCAGAGTCTCTCAGAGAGCTTTGTTTCGAATTTCAGTGAAGGCCAGGAATCAGCAAAGCAAGAGCACATCTCAAATCCAGCAGGCAAACACCAGAACACTGCTTCTAATCGAAATGCTGAAACCGTGGTCGGCGATATACCTGGGCTCAAGACCCACCCCTCTCAGCCGCTTCCTTATCGCCCTCGACTACCGACCCCGCCCAAGCCACCGGCGTCAGTCGCAACGCCTGCAGAAAATCGTACATTAGGAGCTGAAGCTCCGCAAGCAACGCAGCACCCTGCTTCTCACTTACCTTGTCAGAAGTCCAAACCCACCAGAGACCGCGACAAACAGATCAAATCCTCATCCTCAGAACGCAAGCGACAAGAGGAGCTTGCTCCGGAGAACCTTGCGAGTGCCACTCGAAACGGGCGATACGAGCAACATGTGCATGCCCAGCCTGACACCAAGTTTCCGTACGCGCAAGCACCCGGCATAGCTTCGAAAGAATTCCAGCCTACGAAGCAGAGACCTCCTTCCAACACCAAGCCAACTGGGACCGGGCGGCCTACAGGTGAAGCTGGCAAAAGGAAACGTGATGACGAACGCCCACCGCCTCGCAAGGCGGCACCTGCGCCAAACAGAGACGCGAACGATGGTCAACAGGAGCCGGTAGAGCACTCCGACGACGACGGCGAATCTGGCAGCGAGCGGGAAGGTCCCAATGGGAACTCGCCTCGCGGGCCAAGAGCAAACAAGCCAGCAGAGCGACTGCCTTACCGATGTCCCATGCACGCTGCCAATCCCAGTGGAGAAGACAGGAGAAAGTGCAAAGAGTGGCACAACTCCTCCATAGCAGCCGTGACACGGCATGCACTGACTGATGCTGGAAAAGGCAGTTCTCAGTGGAATCAAATCAAGGCCTTATCTTCTGTTAAGTTGGCCGCCAAAGACCGCTGGAAACAATACTACCTCATTTTCAATAAGGGCCGGGAGGATGCTGAGATGGAACGGCCGTATTGGGGAGGCACAAACCCCGACGAAACGATTGAGTGGTTCCTCAGGAGTGCCATGGCTGGGTTTGCACCTGGAAGCTCTACTGCGGCATCATTCGAGCTAGTCGGCGGATATCAAGGGCTGCTGGCAAGGAAGGAGCAGCGGGACAATGCCACGATAGCTCGAGCTGACGCCGCAAGGGCGCGTGCTACTGACACGGAGCAGACCGAACTGTTGCAGTCTCAGCGTGAATTTGACGCAGAATTTGCGAGGCTAGTGGCTCGAATGGATCACCTCTCTCGAGTCCCTGGCAGCCATCCACCAGACATTACGCCGACTCCTACAATGCCCGCAGACAGCCAGGACCTTCCAGACCTCCAGTGTCCGGCATGGCCTATGCCCATGCAACGAACGACAAGTGGGCAGACGTGGATGAACGCTGCTCTAGGGACCCCATTCGGCGAACCTGCCGCGAACACTGATGCATTGATGGTCCCAGGCCAATCACCCTTTAATCCAGGCATCGGCGGACAAAATGAGTTTGTGCCCGAATCACAACGTCTAACAGATTTCATATCCGACGTGGGAACGGTAGTGGATGCCAACACGGACCCAACGACACGCCGACAGGTGCAATCGAGGCAGAACGATCATTATCGACAGTCTCAGATGCTACGTCCGCCACAGCGGCGCTATCGATCCTCCACCTCGGCGCCCGGTTCTTCAAGAAGAAATGCGATGGAGCTGACCAGCTCGAGTAATTCGACACTATTCACTCCACTGAGCGACAGCGCCACCACCAACAGCTTGCAGCAACCCAGATATAATGCACCAGCAAATGGAATGGACAATATTGACGATGTGTACATGGGTTACAATGAAACGGACGCATTAGCATATCAGTATGGAGGGAATCAGACTTACAAGCATTGGCAGCGGAACAATTGATACCGATGCGGCCGAGATGTTGGTTCGGGAAGTGAGATGAAATCAACATGAAGCTGAATGTCACAACGGCAGGTCTCTTCTGAAATTATCATCCCATGGCATTTTGCGTTATATACCCCCCAGTTATGTACGGCGTTTCGGTTGAGGAAACTTCTTTGTTCAAGGAGGGGCTACCATCACATACGATGATCGTCCATAGGTAATACAAGCGCAGGGAGGGACAGAGAGTACTCCATATCCAGCTGGTAAACCTCTTACTGTAAATTAGACCTTCCTTTCAAAGACACCATCCGAAGAGCTGACCACCGATCGTTTCGTTGATATGCTAGCTACCCACCCCTGCAGAATTACAGTAACTGACCTTCAGTAACATTATGCTCACGGTATCTATGCACTATACATATTTTAATAGTATACTTGAAGCACATCGACCGAACACCCACCAGCCCACCCACAGGCCGCGTGGCCCCTCACCCTTCAGGCTAAGCAAAAGAAATTCCCTTCCCTCGGTGAGTCTAGAATTGGGCCAGAAACCGCGGGCCTACCCAAAGCCAGCAGTGTGCCCTCAACGATTACACGCCTGCAATTGGGACCGAGGTCTTGGTGTCGCGATGTACTGAGAGTGTGTGGATACGGCTAACTAGGTAGTTATTCTCTCGGATGTGATGAGTCGGCTAAAGCTTCCTCAGGAGAGCTCCATCTCGAGAGAAGTCACAGGCAAGCTTTTCCGTCATAAGGCTAACAACCACGCTGACAAGTCCCAGGAAGGTTTCATCGTTAAGGCTATGTAACACCCACCCCGACAGTGATAGTTACAGTGACAAGGATCGCCTTGGTGTACTTTTGTCCTTCTGGCTCTGCTTAGGAATTGACGCCCTCGATTCTGAGAGAGACAAACTCGACATTTTATGCCTCCCTCGCTAGTTGCCCGTTTGTTTCGGCCACCGCAGGGGTCTCCGCGGCAGGAGGCTTCGGCACTTCCACTTCCAGTTCCACTGGTTTGGCAGCCGGAGAGTCATCAGCATCCACTCCAACAGGACTATAACGGTAATCCGCGTCCCTGGTGTCATCTACGCGACTCGCGGCCGGAAGGTCAGTATCCGCTCTCGTGACGGGGACGCTCTCCAACGTCCGCTCCCAGATGTTGCGGTATCCCGCGCCCACGAGCGCCATCCGGTGTAATTGCAGCTTGTGGTCGGCGATGCGCCCGACCTCACGGTCGTCGTGCTTCCGGGACGTGCGACATTCGCGGACTTTTCCCACGATATACTCCAGCGTCCAGGAGAGGACGAGCAGCGCAGAGCCTACACAAACGACGATCATCAGGCCCACGAACGAGAACGAGCGGAACTGCCCCGTGTTTCGGACGCGTTGGTTCGAACAGGCTTGGGAGAGCGCTTTCTGGGTCGAATCCCCCTCCGGGTCCGGCGCGATCACGAACCCGTACGGCCCCAGGTCTGCGGCATTGACGGCAAACTGGACGACGTAGTCTTGGAGCTTCGCGTTGGCGGTTTCGAACCAGCCCGCCGCTTCGAGCTTCCATTGCTGGTCCGGCAGGCCGGGGGAGAGGATCACGCGGACGAGGTCGGCGGCGAGCAACGCCTTGGCACCGAGGTCGAATGCGATTTGGAAGCTCGTCGTCCATTGAAGCACGCGGATCAGGCGTTGGGCAGTGGCCAGCTGGTACGGGTTCAGGCCCAGAAGGGTGGTGCTGAGGTTCACGTCCATGAGACTGCCGAGGATGGAACACGTATGCGGCGACGATGTCGGGTTGCAGATCTGGTACTGTTCCGTGCAGGCCATGACTGTGACGCGCTTGTCGGGCCCGTAAGTCCCCAGCGAGATGCCCAACCCGGAGCCGTCGGAGAAATTGTTCGCCGCAAACCAGATGTCCTGGACGGGACTGCTGTAGGAGACGGTGTTCTGGGCGAGGAAGAAGGCGCTGATGTCGGCGTTGGGGATGTTCAGCGCCATCACGGGCTCCCATGCTTGGTTTCCGTCGAATGCGATCACGGGGCTGGTATCGACATATCAATTAGAGACCGGCATTTGAATAGCTTGGGACAGGAAGGGGACAAGATGCTTCGATCGCAACACAATACTCACAGGACACTGTACGAGACCAGATCCGACACAGTATGCGTGTTGTAGAGATACGTGTAGGTGGTGGCGTTTTGGATGGCCCCCATGTTGAACTGCCAGTACGTGTATCCAGAGGGATCGGTCGAGCTGGTGTCCAAGTAGGCGTCCGTCCGGATGGGCGCACACGTCACAACCCTCCGAAGCAGGATGCGGTTCGTCAACGCCGTGTTGATCCCGAACGTCTGGCTTGTATCCATGTACCCCGTGTCCATCTGCAGGGCCTGGTTGCCGGCAGGCAGACACAGCGTGTCGCCGTTTGGATCGTTCAGGAACGGACACCCCACCATGGAGGTGTTGTAGGCGACGCGCCGGACAGGATACAGCCCGCAGTCTTGCAGCGTGTCGTTGCCCGCGGCGTAGCAGCTCCGGGCGTACTGGCGGGCCGCGAGCGTGTCGTTGACGGACTTGTATGATTCCGCGAACAGGCCGTTTTGAGAATCCGTCTCGAAAGCCCAGTACCCGCACCGTCCGTGCTGGACGAGGACATTGTTGCTGGCGTAGGCCGGGGCCGCGATCTCGCCGACAAAGATCCCCGCGGCCGTGAATCCCACAAACACCAGCAGCGGCGGCACTGAACGCCAGAACGTCCGGGCTTTCAGGCGCCGGACGCGCCTGTACCGCTTGCCAGACTCGGCCTTGGCCCGCCAGCTCCAGCCCACGCACCACACGTCGAGTAGGGCCCCCAGCGCTGTGCCTTGGTTGCGATATATGATCTGATGTTGGAAATATACGCCGTCGTCACGCCCGCCGTGGGCCCGCAGCTGATGGATGATGAACGACGTGGTAACCCATGTGGCGCTGCCGACGATGCCGATGAACGTCGACAAGGCTGCGATCAGGTAGCTGCTCGATCGCGCGTCGAGTGTCACAGTCTTCCCTGGAGCCGAACTCCGGGTGTAATCTTCCCAGTATCCTACGTGGACGGGCACCGAGGGCATGGTTGGGCAGGTTTGCGGCTCTGGTCGAGCTTCGCAGCGACGGGGCTTGGATGAGGCGTCTTTCTACCATCTTCCCCGACAAGAGGGAAGCTACGTGCTTCCTTCGCTAATTTATACTTTCTCCAGACAGCGGGGGGGGGGGGGGGGGGGGGGTGCGAGAAGTCATGTGTCCTCGTGCAAATGTGCAACCGACACGACAGTCCCAGGAATGTGTATGGACGCCACCTGTTGTTCGAGGTGAAGGTAGTCCAGCCTGGACAGTAGGTGCGTTTACGGACACGAGAAATGTTGGCGAAGCAATTCGTCGATGGAGTTGGGCGCCTCGTGTTGATAATTGCCGCACTTGAGAGACAGCTCTTCTCTTGGTGCTCGCTCCCCAACCCCATCCCTAAGCACGCATGAAAAGGTTATCATTGCTCGTTTACGTCCTCTGGTTGATGATGTTAATCGTCCTCTCCTCCAGCAAGTCTATTTGCACGAGGTATCTCGCCCTCCGAAATCTGGAGTTGCGTGACTTTCCCATCCCATTCTCTCCATGATTCCCATGCGCAGTTCAAGAACATTCACTCCGCCACTCAGCCAACTGGCTGTTCTCTGCACGATGAACCTTGTCAGTCTGTCTGAGTGGGCACATGATCCTTTCCCTGTTCTAAAGCGACAGGCCGACACGGGGATCACGTCCTGCGACTCCTGGCTCAGCATCGTCGACGTCTGCACGGCTTCGACATCCAACTTCGAGAGCCTCCCGTTCTCCGTCGAAGCCAGCTGTCTCTGCTACTCGAGCAGCGTGTGGCAGCCGATCGGGTACGATACGGCGTTTGAAACGTGTCTATCATACCTCTCGACGGCCAGCCCCTCGCTTTACATCTCCGTCGGAGGCGACACATTACCGACAGACCCGTGCCAGTCAGTCGGCGACGTTATTGCTGGGACGGGAGCGACCACTGGGACCGGGACCGCCGCATCGTCGACTGCACGGTCGCCTACCACGGCTCAAGCGACCATCACATCGCCGACACCGACCAAGCCGCCCACCTCGGGGGCATGCGTGTCATTCAACATCATGCTCGCGTCGTGCGCGTTCGCCACCACGTCCTTCACCATGCTGGCTTTCACCGACGAGGCAAGCTGTCTGTGCTATACCAGCGGCACGTATGCGCCGACCGTGTACGATGGGTATTGGAGCGGGTGTCTGGACTTTTACGCGTCCACGAGCCCGGCCTTCTATTCCTCCATCGGAGGCGACGAGTTGACGAGGACGCCGTGCGCATCAGTAGGGGATGTGAGAAGCGCAGCCGGTAGTGATGCGTCGAGTCCGCCGATTACCACTTCGAGTGCGACGCCACAGTCGAACCCGGCGACTTTGGTGACGACGGTGTCGGTGGCGACGACGCAGCGGAGTGGAGCTCCTTCGTCGCGATCTGGGTGGTATTATGCGTGGTTTGTCCCGTTGGTGGTTTTCTCCCTGCTGTTGTAAGCCTCGTGCACTACGAGGTCGTCGTAAGGAAAGCTCCGCTCATCACCGGTACCGGTACTGGTGATGAGGCTTAGATTTCAGCCTGATGCCGATACCGACCATCAGGTGGGCTTTGAAGCCAGCCAAGGCAGAATGAAAGCTTAACCTAGCGCAACTTGGCAGCAATGTCTTAATCATCTTCATGCATGATGAATACGAACTTTGAATGCAATTTCACAGAGACTGCTCCCTGATGTCTGAGCCCGACGAGGACCATGTCGACGAGTCCAGGACCTTGGAGGTGTGAAGCGTCGAGCATGAATTTCCATGTCCGGACGTGATAAAGGAAGGGTTGGTTGACTGCCTCCAAGCATTCGTAGCCCCTTTCCCGCACAGCCTTACCGTATGGAACGGCCCTGTTCAATGTCTCCGCCTCACACCCCATCGTCCCCGTCCGATGCCGTGCACTCAGCCAATAATTACTCAACACCTCCGTCCGAGCGGATCGAAGATTTTCGAAAATTTATGCTTCAGCTGGGCGAACTCAACGGCTTAGCCACTTCAAGAAACTCGCCTTTGTTGAGCTTGGTCGTGAGGTATACTCCGTAATGGAACATTCATGGAACGCAAAGTACTTAGGCACCTTGCCTATGACCCCGGGTGTGCTGGGCGGTGACGAATTGAGGACAGGATTTTGGTTTTGCCGTTGGAGATGATTTGAAACCGGGCCGCGTCGCTACAAGAACGGTCATCATTGCCATCCGCCTTTCTTTCCGGATACGTACCCTGGGTGCTCCGAGCTGGTTGGTGTTGTGTGCACAGGTGGCCAAAACTTTCCGTCTCAAAAGTTGCAAGGACCCCCAATCAGGCATTTCTCGACTCGCACCGAGTACTCCTTGGGATGTCTTTTGCTACATGTACCTTTGTTCCTTCGGCTTCCCTTGGGGGAAGGTGGTACTTCGTGTTCTCTCCAACTCTTGGTCTTCAGCGTGTAGCCGTCCGTCAGTGTAACCTTTTAACCATAACAACGCAGTTGCAGACACGTGGACAAGTCAACCAGTCAACCAGTCATGCCTCTGAAAGACATCGCCAGACATTTCCTTCAACATATGACTCGGCCGTGATTTATAGCGGCGATCGCGCCTGAGGAAAATTTAAAGGGATAGTAGTCAACAATGGCTGTCTTGATTGACGATGACACTGCGCCGAGGATCTGTCTTCGACTCTTCCCAGCCACGGCAGTATCATCTTCCATCATCAATGACAAGGACCCCGCGGAGAATTGCACACAAATGCAAGGTACCGCGATACTTCGTTCACAAGGCAGACAAAATGGAAGGCACAACTCTAGTTCGGTGGAAGAATCCCAACAGCTCGCGACAACAGAACTGTTCCGACAACCAGGACCAGGGCACCATCATCCACAGTCACCTCATCACAACCAGCCTCGTGCGAATGAACCCAGCTCCCATCACGAAACTCTTGGCAGGATGCGGAAGCGCACAAACATCATTTCAACTGCTACTTGCCGGTGCTCTTCACTTCACTTCACCGACGGGGCGCCAGTGAAGGTGAGGCAGTTCCTCAAAAGGTCACACCGAGAGAAATTCGCGGCAGCCAACATGGTCAAAACCCGCTCCGCGCAACTTGACAAATTGCTTTCTCGACAAATAAACCACAGCCCGCCGTAGCTGCCAGCCGGGATTTGACTCACTCACTCACTCACTCACAGCTCTCCCCTTCACCTCGTCTTTCGATTCCAAAGACCGGCTACCCCCCACCCCCCCCCTCTTTGATATCGTTCGTTTGTTCTTCTGCTCTGTCGCACCGAGCCCCTACGCACACCGCACAAGATGGCCTGGAGAGACGCAACCGTCGGTCAAAGCATCGTCATGGTCGCCAATGGAGCCATCCGCGCCGCGCAAGTCGTGACCGGAGTGCTGACCATCTTCCTCTACGCCACAGAGAAAGGGTACTGGCAGGACCACGGCCTGCCAGATGCGCTCGTAAGTTTCTTGCCCAACCCTGTCCCGAAAAAAAAGCAGACCCAAACTCAACTTCACACCCCTTTCGCAATATAAGCAATAACATTATATTAATAAGCGTGTGCCAGACCTTTGAATTCGTCCTCGGCTCCTTCGCCATCGTCACCGGTCTTGCCCTCGGCGTCATGCCCTTCAAGTTGTCCTACCGCCCTGTCGCGCTCGCCTGTCCATGGGACCTCGCCATGTTCTTCATGTACTCGTGAGTAGTAACGGTTCCAAGTCTGGTGCGCAACGTCTCTGCAGACGCTGACAAGGTGGTCCCCGGCCAGCGCCGCCTTTGGCACCATGAGGAGCATCAACAGCAAGTTCACGACCGAGTGGTTCCGTCACGAACAACAAACCAACGACGGACTGTTCTCGACGCGCAAATTGGCCATGTACAGCAAGGTGTGGGTTGATCTCGCGGGCATGCTGGTCTTCCTCGTCAGCTCGATCATGGGTGCAGTGCTGCTGTGGGTTGGAAGGAGAAACAAGATCACCGGAGGGCACAGTGCTGTCTAGGGAAGTAGACGAGGAAATGAATGGTGCAGTAACGGGTCTGCGCGAGGGTTGCATATGGGAAATCTCTAGTGAGGGACATGGAACACTCCTCGGCCTTTCCCAGCTGACCTGCCCAGTCAGCGCCAATCCCATACGGAATGAATAGAGCCTGGGGTTGTACAGCACTACTGGTTCGTATCGGTGTGTGTTGCACACGGGCTCCGAAGTGAAGTGGCCTGTGACACCGGGGTGTCGATTGTTGAGACCAGTTGGACAAGAGTGAGATGATACGGAAATCGGAACTCTGGCGTCGGGCACTGACTGTATCATCCATCTTCGTCCGTCGGGCTGGTCAACGTCTGACGTGCTCTTCTCCTGTTAGAAAAACATGCGAAGGTCGTCGTCATGACTGAGCAGAGGTGACCAACCTCATGGTACTGTAACAACTCATTCTGCCCTCTCAAGGTTGAAGATGCTTTTGATCCCCACGGTCAGATCTTGACTTGTGTGCTGAAATTTTCAAATTCCCTAAACATCTATGGTATCCCGTATTGAATATCGTGGCTTTTCGTACGTGACCCTGCTGTTGGTACAAGATATGTGCAAAATATGTGGTACAAGCCCAAGGACAATGCGCCCTTGTATTCCGTATTCCGTTAGTCGTACATCTCTACAATAACCACCACCCCGCACCGGCGAGACTGAGCACCAGGCTGAAAATGAGACCTCTTGTATTGCTCACGACCGTTCCTGCGCCACCAGCACCTGGTGAACTGACACTTGCGCTGGAACTTGGACTTGACGAAGCGCTCGTCTCAAGTGTCTGCGAAGCCGTCACAATGGCCGTTGAAGTTGACGCTTCCACAGATGTTGACGTTGTGCTCTCAGAACTTGACGTCGATTCAGTAGTTGTCGAAGTGGCGTCTGTCTCTGTGGTCGTAGCAGTTGTGGTGGTATCCGTCTCCGACGTAGTCGAACTTGCTTCTGTGCTCGTTGACGTACTTGAAGGAGACTGTGTGCTCGAACTCGATGTCGAGGCTGGCTCCGTCGTATTCTGCACTTGAAACCAAGTTGCGCTCACAGGGTCCCCTAAGCCGGATGCGCTCACAAAGCCGGCGATATCAAAGTCCAGTCGGTTCGACAGATCGCTCTTTTCTTCGAAGAAACTCTCAAATCCATCGGGGATGTTGAACCCCTCGGGCTGCCGGTACATGATTATGGTGTATCTGTGGGCGATGTCTCCACCAGGTGGTGTGGGAGGGATATAGGTCAGGGGTGTTGCAGAAGTGAAATTTTGCGAGTCGCTGCCAAAGTCGAAGAGGACTTCACTGGCGCCAGCGAGGTTGGGCTGATACCAGTGCAAGAATTGTACACGCGTGGAAGGGTCAGAGGGCGACATCACATCTTGGTCGACTATGAAGACCATGTAGTCTATTGTGCGTGTTGAGTCGGAGGGGCCGACAATTGTGGGTTCGTCGAGGACATCTGTGGTGCGGGATGTTAGTATGGAGATTTTGCGCCCTGGATTTTCTGGCGTTAGACTGCGGGCGTGAAAGGACAGGACTCACCATCGCGATTTAGCATCACACCGGCCGGTTTGACGCTGGTAGAAGTATCCTGGAAGTCTGCACGCAGGTTCGTATCGACCTGGATGGGAAACCCTGGCGCAGACTGAGCCCTGACGAGGGCGGCAAGTGCGAGGAGCACAAGGGAGCGTAGGTGATTCATAGTGAGTGACTCAAGTCAGATAGTTCTACGTCGTAGGGGAATGAGGGTAGGCCGGATCGTGAACGGGTGTTTGCATATCAGAAAAGAGCGAGCAGCACCAGCTATTGATATATAACAAGAACCTACACACCTGTTCTGGACCACAGGGTCGACTATTGTGAGTTCATGCCGAGCGTCGCATCTCTGAAGACAGTTCCCGCTTCGAGGCAGGGCATGTTTGAGCTTATGGCCAGCAGTTCGGAATAGCAAAGTGTTTGGCTTAGCGTCGATCGCCGGCGAGGGTGGTTGACTTCCTATTGGAGAGGTGACAGAACAACAGTCATCGACAGGGACCACAATGTGCGTCGAGACCAGCGACCAGGCGTCGGGAAGGGCTTCCCGTAGCCTCATCGCGCTTGGCTGCGTCGACCCCCTTGGGGCGCAGCGAGGGCAAAAGAAGGGGAGCGCTTGCGTGACGGGCCCGCGCGAGACGCTCAAGAGTTTGAGATTGAATCGCAGTGTTTCAGGACAAGAGGCGAAAGCGAGGAAAGGGGAGTGCCAAGCGGTCTGAAACGAGGGCCAAATTGCTTCAGTTGAGGTCTTGCCAGTTTAGATGCGGGGAAGGAAGCACAGCCACATGGGGCGTTTTCTGTAACCTAGCGATTGACTGGTGACTGGGTACATAGAGTGTGAAACCCACCAAAAGAACACCGCAGTAGAACATGAGAACAAGAGCAAAATGGTCCAAAATCCATTCATTAACTATTTAAGCGCCATTCTGGTTGGGGTATCAGAAAGTTCACACATAATTTCCAATTAGTAAAAACAGAAGCTTAGCCCGAGATCAATTCTCGGTCGAGGCCAGTAGAAGATTACGTCATTGTCGTTGCCGTCGTCGGCGAGGCCCTCCCCGTCTAACTTGAAAACATCCGTATGCGCCTCGTGCCAGTCTCCATACCCAGCCAGCTCCCTAACTTGGCACACGCGAAGATGTCGGCTGTACCATCAAGAGTCTCCACTGGCCGTCGCTGATTCATTTGTGCTCATAAACCATGTTGGTACACTTCCAACGGCTGAGCCGATGGCTTCGAGTGATATCGGTACCATGCTGTACTCCTGGACTTCTGAGTCTTAAGGGGTTGGGGTGTGAGGCTGTAAATCGTGCACCGCTGGCCGGCTCTCGGTCGAGATTAAATCGTAGCTCCCTGTGCATTATTCGCCGTAGTATTCCGGGTTCCGCCATTCTGCTGCTTGGGTGCTTTGGCTGCCGCTTTCGTTGCCTCATCCTTCTGCTGGGCAATTTTGGCAAAGCCCTCCCACTTGGTTTTCTCATCGGCTCTGAGTTTGCCAGGGAAGAAGGTATCAAGCAGGCTAGCACCAACATGGTGATACTCTTCTTCAACCTTATAAAGAGCCTCCATCACCTTATTCTCACCGATGACCTTAACGAATCTGAGCGGAACACCGAAAGCTTTCGGGTCTCGTCTCCACCCTGCAACGAAGATGTTCTGTAGGATGCCCAGCCCGCCAATGGCAAGCAAGAACCAAGTGTTCTGGCGAATGCCAGCGGCAGTGATCAGAAGCAGGATCCAGAGCAATGCAAGTGCGATCAGGGTAACTCGGGTAAACCAAGAAGCCGAGACGTCCACGTTCGTTTGACCAGCCGCAAGGTCTTCAAGGTCAAGTCCGCTTCCATTGCCGAGGATGACGATTGCGTGCTGGCTACCATTCCCTCTCGTCAGGATCACGTTCTTCTTCGACTTGCTTCGGCATGCCCACTTCTCTTTGGCCCACTGTGGAAGAGCACCTGTCATAACGGACAAGAGAATGCCAGCAATCGTGATCAGGAATATACCCCAGTCGCCGAAGATGCCCGCTGGAATGGCGGCGATGCCCAGTTGAACGAAAGTGGTGACAAATCCGACCCAATACACAGCGTCATAGCCAGGGTATCCTCTGCGAGCAGGGTCGGCCTCGTAGACAGACACGCAGAGACCTGCTTGGGAAGGTTCTTCAACTGACGCCGCGGAGCCCGTCTCTTTCAGCGCCTTGTCTTTCTCGAACTTAAACTTCTTCTCAATCAGCTCTTTCACCTTCGCGGTAACGTCGGCATCCTTCCAATGCTCGAAGTCTCTGACCAGTCGTCCAATTATCCATGAGGTGTTCTCGCGAACATAGCCGGACTCTCCATTGATTACTTTGCAGGTGCAGTCAGGGAGGGGCATGAGCTTGTTTTCGCCAACGGCTGATACGACGGCGGTGACCGCGAAAGCGACCCATCCTGGCCCACGTCAGTACATCTTCTCCAACCCTGAAGAACGCAAAACTTACCGAAAGAGAAAGCGACCGGAGTCAAACGAGAACCTGCCAGTTGTGCCAAAGCACGACCGACGACATCGCCACCAAGGATCAGGAGGACAGAGAAAACATCGCCGGGGTTTTTCCACTGCGCCCAGAACTCGCGTGACGGCTCGCCAGGGTCGAAGTTGCGACGCACGAAGTCAACGAAAACAGGCGGCATTTCAACTATGATCTTGACAAGGGTAGAGTTGAGCAGCACGATGCTGATGATGAGGATGGCGAGAGAGCCACATATTATGTAGAATGGGGGAGCAGTCCACGCAGCTTGAGATGCAGTTGTTGCGTGTCCTGGCTGCGGCATGACTGAAGGCAATGCGGGGTGAAAGGCTGCTGAAAGACGCTCGTAAGGCTGAAACCGGTGAGGCTGTGACAGTTGTGGCCGTGGCAATTGTGGCTGATGATGGTGATGCAAGCGTTTTCTGGCTCTCCGACACGCTTCAACTACGAAATTTGGTTGATCATCTCTCACCGATTGAACGGCTCTGGGAGAAGAGATCTTTATGGGATCTTAAATACACACAAAGATCTCCAACATTACCTTGCAACGCAGTGAATCACCTCTTATGGCAGTGACCAAGCGCAGGATTGTCGGACCTTCACTTTAGCTTCAAATCCGCTTGACCCACAAGTGACATTCATTCCAACTCTTGCCCATCCACTGCGCACTCCTTTTCGATCAATCTGACATGGCCCTCGCTTCTTGGGCTGATTCGAATCTGATATGGTGCATGATCATGCGCCAGCGGGTCAATCTTCCAGTCGTCGATGGGTGCCCCTGGCATTTCCTGGAAGTCGAAGCAATAAAGCAGCCTGGCGAACGCGATAAACATATTCCGAGTTGCGACGTGCCATCCCGGGCAAACTCATCGGCCTGTCCGTGGTCAGGTCAGATCAAATTGTTCCCGCGCCGAAGGATCCTTACCCGTGCCGAATCCCAAATGCCCTTTCAACAAGTCCTCAAGGTCCTCGTTCAGAAATCGTTCCGGCAAGAATACCTCGTTTCTCGCAAACTCTTTCTCGTTGTGACTGATGGCGAAGTGGTTGTAGACGAATACGGTCCCCTTCTCGAACACAAAGTCACGGTATGTGTCATCTTCGGTTGGAGCTCTCGGCACCCCTGAAGCTGTCATGTTGGGTCGCCATCTGAGCGATTCCTTGACCACTGCAACAATATATGGCAGTTGATCCCAGTCCTGGCGATCCCTCAACACAAAAATTTAGGGCGGTAAGGGAATCCACTTACATCGAATGAAGGCAGCCTTGAAGCATGTCCACAAACCTCGTCAAGCTGCCTTTGCGCATTGGCAACCCAAGCAGGGTATTTGGCGGCTGCTGCGAGCATAAGATTAAGCTGATTGCGAGTTGTGTCGCTTCCAGCTTCAATTATGGACCCAGCTGGTGCGAGATCAGTCATCACTCTGGAGGCTAATGGCTAAGTTGCAATTCCTCTGTCTTACCAGCAAAATAGGCCTGGGCTTTATCGAAGCCGTACTTGGAGGCAAGATTTGCCATCCCTCGGGCGAAACATTCAGGGTTCTCTCCTTGCTTGATGCGTCGCTCAAGGTCGTCGAAGAAAGCAGTGTATACCCTAGGGGGACAGTTCAGCCCTTTGCGTACCTCCGTCTCTACTTAATCTCCATGGGGATCAATATCGATCTGCTCGGTGCCACTTACCCCAGTGTTTTCCTATATGCCCGTTCTGCCTTCGGTCTGAACCACTGAAGAGACCGTGGCATGGCCCGCACCAGCCAGGGAAACTGTTCGACCAAGCTACAAGACGGCGAAGTTTGAGTTTCGAGAAAATCGTCGATGGTCGAGAATAACAGCCGGACATTCTCGTCTTGCATGCTTGTCCGACGACCGAAGACACTTCCACATTGTCAGCCTACGGCAAGACCGGCTCGCCGCGTCACCTACACCGAGAAGATTACTACACAGGGAAACCATTAGCACCATGACCAAGACGTCGCCTCACGTCCCCATCATACCTGAATTTGCAAACCGAGCTCCATGGCGGTAAAACTCGTCCGGACGCTTCAAATACTGCCAGACCAGTGCCCGAGACTCTACATCCTGAAAAGGCTTATAGGTCTCTGACTGCCGCGGACATCAGCTCCCGACGACGAAGTCCACATCCAGGCGCCTTACATTGCTAGCCATCAAGAGCTGGTGCATTATCTTCCGAAGCTGCCTCCAGCGCTCTGTATGACCCATCATGACGATGCGCTTGCCGCCGGACAGAATGTCTTGCGTGACAGGGAACTCGGGCCGGCTGATATAAAGCCTCCCACGTCGGTCGAGGAGCTCTCGCGCGGTCTCCGTGGAGTTGAGGAAGACCCATTTCCTCGCTCCAAGTTGCACTGTGAAACTAATCCGGGTGATGAGCACATAAGCAGATGATTGCAGCTTGCGTGGCGGGCACCACCCACAGATCTCCATATTCTTTGCCCCATTCTATCAACTTAGCCCCTGGATATGCCGGCGGCAGTTGAAATAGATTGCCAAACACGGGAATCCCTTTCGGACCCGGCGGGTATCGATATTTCGTTCGCGGCCTGAGCAAGAGACGGAATACAAGCAAAAGTCCCCCGCCGACCACGCAGAGCACCAAAACATGGTAAGGCCGGAAAGAATCCTGAAGAGGCATTTTCAGGTCTTGTGAAGGATAGTGAAGAAGATGAAGATTCGTCCGACCCAAGGCACAATTCTCTCTCCTTGTTGACTGGTAAGCTCTCAGCGAAGCTGCGCACGATCGTTCATTATAAGACACACATTTCGGTAGTCCAAGACCTCCTCGCGGGACGAGGCTGCAGGGAAGCATCCTCCGCCTCCGCCTCCGCGTTTTACCCCTTTTTCGGTGGTGGGGTAAGGCAGGACTTCGACTCCAGCCCACCAGTCTGGCCTGTACGAATACATATTGCAATACTCCGCAATTGGGGGTCCTGATTAAATCTTGTCTGCGGGCGATATGGCGTCGAGCTTACTAGTGGGGTTACAAGGATATACAACTTTCCTTTGTGGTGTTAAATCACGAAGGCTTTGGTTGATTGTTCCGAGTGTTGGGACGGAACACCCACGCACCCACCCCTGAAGATCAACCTTCGTACCACACCGTCAACATGGCTGACCCAGCGCAATACAATCCCACGAAGTTTGGAATTTCGACCCTCCCACTGAACCACGAGCCCTACGGGCCGATTTTACCACACCGACTCGCCGGCGCTAATAAAGGGAAAGTCGCCGTGGTGACCGGCGCCGGGAGGGGTGAGTCCAAGCGACCTGCCTTCTTGTCCTGACGCCATTCCCTGTACTGTGTGTAAGTGGCAGCATCTATCAATTGACACGGCCGCAGGAATCGGCAGAGCCATCGCCATCGCGCTGGCGAACTCCGGAGCCAATCTCGCGCTTCTGGACATCCTAGCCGAGGAGCTGCAGGACACGAAGCTCGCGTGCGAGAAGTATGACGGCGTGAGGACCGAGGTCTTCCAATGCGACGTCACGAACGTCGAGGCCGTGCGGCGCACGTTCGCAAGTATCTCTGAAAGTTTAGGCCCGGTGGATATCCTCGTGAACAACGCCGGCATTGCTGTCGGGCGACTGGCTTTTGACGAAACGTTCGAAGGGTTCTGGAAGGCCGTCGAGGTCAACTTCAAGGGCACCATGCTTTGCGTGTACGAGGTGTTGCGCGGCATGAGGGAGAGGGGATCAGGCTGCATTGTCAACATGGCGTCACGGGCCGCGACGGTCGACATGGCAGGCGGGCTTAGCTACAATTCCAGCAAAGCCGCGGTCGCGCGGGCGACGCACAGCTTGCAGGAAGAGTTTGAGCAAGCAGGCCTGGGCGAGCAGCTGCATACATATTGCCTTCACCCCGGAGGGGTATGGGGCAAGATGGTCACCGGTGAGCAACGCTATGTATCTATTTTGTCTCGACTGGAAATAGGCTTCTGACTCTGTGCATGTGTGGGCCCACGGCAGAGAACACGACGCCCGAAATCCAGGCCCAGATCAGGCATATCTTCAAGGACGCGCCCGAGCTGTGCGCCAACACGGTGGCTTATCTTGCGGCTGGGCGGGCGAAGGCGTTGCGAGGATGCTATTTCGATTGCAGACAGGATGTCGAGCGTGTCTGCAGTTTTGGCAGGGAGACGCTGGACAAGTATGATCTTTACAAACTGGGAGTGAAGTTCTTGCCTGGATATCAGAATGAGCCTTGAATCTTATGACTCCTGATTAGAAGGCGGGATGTGAGCCTGTTGGGACTTCTTGGACAGAGGCACGCTGGCCTTAGTCGGCTCCCACAGCCACTCCGTTAGCGATTAGTTCCTTGGGAGGGTCGGGTCCAGCAATGTGACTCGCTCTTTGTTGCTTATACTCCTTGGTGAAGTCGTACATTATATCGTTGATTCCCTGTGGAAATGACCGTCAGCTCAATAATCAGCGGGCTCCGTGTGAGAAAATCAGCTCAACAGCAGTTCAAGGTAGCACTCACCGTAACCAAGCTTGCGACAAACTCCGGGTCGGAGAATTTGTCACGTTGGAGAAACAGCGGATCTTCCTTCATGGCGACGTCTGGGTCCTGCAGTAGGTGGCGTAGGTTCTGCGAGGAGACGGGGTCGATGATCTTGAACCACATGTCTCGCCGCACCGTGCTGTATCGGTCTAGGATGCTGTCGTCGGCAAGGCCCTGGTGGATCCCGTTCAAGCAGTCGAAGAGATTCCCAACATCGACGAGCCCGCCTGTGAGCCCAAGGCCGCCACTGGAAATAGCATAGCGCACTGATCAGTTTCATTTTGCGGGTCCCGGGGCGCGAAGACAGTAGCACTCACAAGGGGTTGCAGAGATGGGCCGCATCCGCGGCGAGCAGAAACCTCCCGACCCGAAAACTCTGGGCGCACCTCTGATGGATCTTGTAGGGGTTGATCGTGACAAGTTTGTAGTCCTCCGGCCCCGGATTGCCAGGCAATATCTTGCGAAACTTCTCCGGCTGGCGAGCAATATATTCCTCTCGAGTCAAGCCGACGGTCTCGCCGTAGCTGACGCGATATAGGCCATCGGGTTGCAAGAGCGCAACAAGACAGAAATACTCGGGGTCGACAATGAAGGCGCCTTGGCCCCAGCCGTGCTTGGAGATATCGTAGTAGACATTCGTCGCGACGATTTGTTGATCCCACGTCCGGCCGGGGAAGTCGTTGCCGAAGAGAGCTCGGCGGATCGTGCTGTTCGCTCCGTCACACCCGACAATGTAGTCCGCCGAGAAGATCTGCTCGCCCTCCGGGGTGTCGACGAAGACGTGGGCCCTGGAGTCAGACTGGTCGATCTTGGTCACCTTGTGCAGGTATCTAATTTTGGCGTTGGGCTTTCTGTCGAGATGTTCCCGCGTGAGTTGAAGGAGCTTGCCCAATGGGAGGCCGTGCAGCCTTCGCTCGAATGGGACTGCACTTATGTCCATTCTGGTGAGGAGAGTGCCGTCCACTTTGCGCCATGACACGCCATCTGAGACAACATAGCCTCGTTCGCGGACCTCTGGCAAAAGGCCCGCCCGCTGTAATTCGTATACGGCCGGCCATGGGTAGAAGCTGGCCCGAGGCGAGTCGTCAAGCTTGTCCGACGCCTCGAGAAGCTCAACATTGATGCCCGCATTGGCGAGCAGGAGTGCCAAGACACAGCCGCTTGGGCCGGCGCCAACGATGATGATCTAAATGTTGACAAGTCAGCGCGTGGTGGTGGCATGCATTGGTGCCATTTTGTCGCCGTCCCAAAGTTCGCTCACCTTGGAGATTGCCATAGGCTCCGACTGCCCGCTTTGAGCAATCTGTGGTTTGCCGTCGCATATGTATGTAAGTCGGCGAGACAGGATTAGATTTCGGTGTGCCTTTTCACAGTATCTCCGACCGTAGGATTTTGGTACCTCCCCACCTCCCACCCCCTGACCCAACCCCACAGTACCCCACATTCCCCAATAAGACGCGGTTTAGAGGATAGAAGTATTATTCTCGATTCCATTTGTGAGGTTGGTTAGGGGCTCAGATGACGATAGTATTAGTCGACGCCCAATGTGATCGGGTGTTGAGGCATGGTCCGCACTCTCTCGGTACGATACCGATCGAGCTGCTTCCTTCAGCTCCGCAAACATGTGGTATTATGGCGGCCAATAGCCGTCGTCTGCTCGCGGGATCGCTGTTGTTGCCAGCCATTGCCATTCTCAGTATTTGGTGCCGACATGGAAAGATCGTCAAATCGGCTTTGCGCAGGTGAAAGAATCTTTTCCGCTCTTTTCCAATACGCGCGATATCAACTGCAGCGCAGCTCCTTCAGCCGGTCCCAGGCCAGCCACAGTCGTTTCAGGAATGGGGGAAACGCAGTCTTCGTATTCAGCCAATCCGCGGGTGGTCTGACCAGTTTTTCGGCGATCAAGCATGCCACAACACCGACGGATATGCAAAGGCGTCACCGAGCACGGCACTTGCCATGATCCGCGCAGCCGCGAGGAGGCTCGCCGTGTCAATCAGCCACGCTCCCATCCGGCCACCAGCAATAAGAGAGAGCGCGAGATTTCGGAGGCCACACGCTGCAGCGCGACGATGCTTGGCGCCAAGCGAAGGATGGAAATACAGCCAATCACGTCACGCGGTCCCACTGCTGCCAATATGCGTCGGAATATTGACCGACGTTGCTGTCTCCGCCCAACTCAGCAAGGTGGCTGTCTAATGCTTTCGCTGATGGCTGATGGCGAATGGTCTCGACAGCACAGTTAAAGCCCGACGACTGTGCGGCCTGGTGCTTGGCATTGTATCTCATTCCCTCCGGCAACCTGCTACGCCGAGTGATTCGGTTCGAATACGAGCACTGTCGTCCGTGCAACATCTTCCTGTTGCCGTCAGCAGCGGTTCCAGTCTCAACGAGATGTTCCCTTCCAGGCAGGACTCTGCAGCCGATCTTGTGGTCTGCCATGTTGGTGTTGATCGCTAATCAGCAGTCGCCTGGCAGCATGGAAGCGAAGAATTTCACGTACAAACCGATGTTTCAGCAAGCCATGCTCTTGATATACACTCTGTACGAGCTCTATGCATTAGCTGCAGCAATATTGAGGCACTTTTTCCGTTCACGAACGACAATTGGCATCCCACAAATAAGACAAGACCGCAATCGAGGCTCAAAGTTTGGCTGGATGCATGCAACAGCTTTGCCAACCTCGGTTCTTGTTAAATGAGGCTTCCAAGTTACAAAGACACGCTTCTACCTGGCGACAACCTTTACAGTTCAGCCAGCCAACGTTCTGCGCCATTCACACCCTCATAATTGTCCCGACAGCCGCCTTCCCCGTATAGGATGGACGGTTCCAAGCAACCTGTGTGAACTACTTATCGTTGATAACGACTTTGAGCCTTCTACCACATCCTGGCTTGACAAAATCTATATCTGCAATACGAGAATTGCCGGCGAGACTTTTGAGCGCTCAGCCAGCCAAAAATCTCCAGCAGAGGATGGCTTCACATCGTCCAGGTTCATGTTCAGGCAAGAGGGCATGCGCGGACAGAACGCTGCAAATTCGGCGGCCTTCCCTAATGGAAAGTCTCCTGACGAGCGCCACAAACTTACTCGCTGACCCGGTCGGGTAGAGAACGACTCCTATGGGTAAGGAGGAAGTCTCGACCGCCTTCAACCAGAATCATCGTGACCGCAGCAGGCACATGATGCAGTCAGTTGTTAGATCCAATTGCACCATCTCTTGCAACGATCAGTCCATTCTTTACATGTCTCACTCGCCGGGTGTTGCGGTGAAGTCTGAACGTCCGGACCCACTCATGGCAACTCTCTTACTAGGTTCAGCAGTAGTTTCTCTGGATCCAGCTGAAGTTGACACGATGTGGCTTGCAGAGCTGAGACGGCGCCGCGGTTGCCTGATATTGGACGATACTGCGTAAGAAGAGCTGGATCTCGACATGTTCCTGGGGTATATAGCCTCGACTTGGTCCCGGCTTGTGAGTCTAACATCAATTCTTCTCGTACCAATTCATTGAACCACGAACACAAGTCGCAGCCATGCCTACCACAGTACACGTGACAGAGTTGTCTGGGTACTTTCCTGAGTCAGAAGGGGTGTTCGCGCTCTCAGTTGACAACATCAACACTTCCCTTGCCCGACACGGGATCACGCTCCCAAAGCCCGGCGACTACGTGGCAATCAGCGATCAGTGGTATTGGGCACATGTTGAAACACTACCGAAAATCGAGGCCTATATTGCCAAAATCGGTGTACCGTCCAACCTTCCTCGCCCATCCCCATGGGTGTTCAATCGGGATCGCAATTCAGCATGGGCGCAGACAGTTGCGCCCTGGATGGAGCTCTACATCAAAGTCATCTGGCTGTCGGGCACGAACATATCCCTGGAAGTCTACCTCTCAGCAACACACGGTGACACTACGTTGAAGCAGATCATATTTCGAGTCAGGAGGACGGGTGATACCAAATGGGACGTCCAGCGTGATACGAGCAGCCTAAACCGCACTCTTCCTGGTGATGGAGGAAACGCAGGCGACAACAATGTAGCACGTCCCGCACCTCTCGCACCACCAGCTGGACCTGCCCCAGACGTAGGATTCTTACCTCCAAACCTCTCCAGCGGCTTCGGTGGATTCGACGCGTCGTACGCATTTGGGTCCTTGGAAAGCTTCAGACCCAACGTCTTCGACTTGGATATCTCCAACCCTGCTTTGGTCAAGGCGGTCCGAGTCACTGGAACTGACGGGACGACACAGGAGTATACGGTGCCCAGCTTTCTCAACTTCACCTGGGGCACCGAGTCGACCTTCTTCTCGGCCAGCGGATCCTCCAAGGTCGAGTTCATCCACGATCTCTCTGAGAAGGTGGACATCGGGTTCAACTTCCTGGGCTTTGGCGCCGAGTTCGAGCGAACGTTCAAGCAGTACAACAGGGAGGAGACATTCAACAAATACGTTGCTCTCTACGACCAGGAGATCATCTACAAGGTCGGGTTCAAGGACACGGAGAGTGCGAAGCAACACCTGTCTGCCGACATGAAGAACGCGCTCGCCACCTGGTCGGCGGACAGGCTGGTCGAGCAGTTCGGAACACATTACATGACCTCAGCCTGGTTCGGTGGGCTCCGGATCAATTCGTCGACGACTGACAAGCTCGACACGTTCAGCAAAACGGAATTGATCGAGGCCCTCAAAACAAAGGTGAGCTCCCCCCCACTCCCTTGTACCTTTCCTACCAACGGTCTACAAACTGACAGTTACGTGACGGTAGATCCCTTTGAAAGATCCTGAAACGGGCGTCAACGCCGGCGACGTCAGAAACAACCCCGACAGCTCGGACGTTCGCTCAACCACCCTCGCGGAAGCTCTTGATGTAGTCCGCACCACCACCGTCGGCGGCACGGCGCCCGACGGTGACAAACTCGAAGGCTGGCGACGCACCCTGGCCACCAACCCGTCGGTGGTGCTCTACAAGGCCAAGACCATCGACACCTTGGTGGACGATCCCGTCCGCAAGGGCGCCCTCCAGCAGGCCCTCAAGGACCGCCTGTCCCGCGGCCAACCCATCGACAGCTGCAAGCTGCTTGCCATCCGCGTGCCCCTCACGCCCTACTACTCGGACCGCGACTCGCGCGGCAAGCACGACATCAGCGTCGCGTACCCGGCCGTGCCCAAGGGATGGTACGCGGTCGGACAGTTCACGCAGAGCGCCGCGCTCGAGAACGCCTTCTGGGGCAAAAGCTACGCGATTGCCGTGCGGCCCAACCCCAACTTCGAACTCGACCCGGAACACCCGGTGCCGGCGCTGTTCGGGGCCACGGGCTGCCTGCGCCGGTGGCACACGTACCGCCAGGGCAACCAGTACGGGATGTTCACGCCCGTCTTCGACACGCCCTACGAGCAGGAAGTCTTCCGGAAGTACCCGGCCCTCAAGGCCATCGGCAAGCTGCGCGACCAGTACGTGGCCCTGGGCGACGTCTTCGAGAACGCCGCCGAACCCCAAGGCGTGCGCCAGAACTCGCTCGAGCGCGTCGCGTGCTTCCACCTCAGCTGTCTGCGCGAGCTGCCCCAATTCCCGCCCAAGGTCTGGGTGTGGGACGACTCCGGCACGGGAGGCACGCCCGACGTCACCGTCATGGGCGCACCCAATCTGGTCATGCCGGACGGGAAGCCCGGCGAGCCCAGGCAGATGGTCATCCAGGCCCCCGAGACGGGTCCGAGTTACCTGTTCAAGTGTCTCGCGCGGGGCAACGACGGGAGTTTCGAACGCTGGTTCACCCTCGACTGGGACAAGGTCAAGTGGTTGGAGAATAAGTGGATGGCGGACATCCCGGCGTTGAGAGCCCGCATGTGAGACGCTGGCATGGTTTCCGAAGCTGCTGCAGTCCTTATGTTTGTCAACGGAAGAGTGTCACGGGAAGTTCTGCTGGTGGAAGCCGCTGTGAAAATGGAAGTGGAAGTGGTAGTGGGAACGGCGGGAGTTGGAAGCTCGCGCGAAACTACTTGACCGTCTATCCTCATCCTCTCGTATCTAGTATTCTGCATGACCATTTCCTCTCTAATGTAACTTGGTTTTGCTTTTGGCTTAGTTTCCTTGAAACGAGCTCGTTATGACCGCTGGCTCGGTTTCCAGAGCCAGGAACTCCGGTGACGGTCACTTATACGCGTCCTCGCAACCGAGACGAGGACTGTTTCGCGACTGGAACTCTTTCAGACACCCTTGGTGAAAGGCTACTTTGTCGCCAACGTAAGCATTTCTGTCCATCATCAACCATGCACGCTGAGTAATGAAGCAAACGCCCATATTGCAAACAACAATGTTTCCGTCCCAAATGTTTCGTATTCGACGCCCAGTATCACAGAGGCCGAATGTGGAAAGTCGGCGGCGGACCGATCTGGCCTAGGCCACGCCTTTTGGAGTTCATCGCGCAGTCGAACGAATCAACTCCCAGCAAGTCCTGCGACAAGAGTGACCAGGTTGAGGGAGTCTGGCACTCTCACAATGTGGGTTCCGTATGATGTTTGGTTCTGACAAGCATTGTCCACAATCCAGCGTCTGTGTACGGAAATTGAGCAGTCGGCGTTTTGAGCCTCGATGCTCAGGTGCTCCCCGACTCGCACCCACACGCTCTTTCAAACCTGATTCCAAATTCAATACCTCTTCAACACGTCCGATAGACCCTGCAGCACACCACCAAGTTCAGGACGTCCTGCTGCGAGAGTGTTAGTCATCGATTGAAAGGGTTATTCCTGCCCTACTGCTTTTGAAGTCCATCAAATCTTCTCAGCTGCCGAGCCGCCTCATTCGTTTGGGCTCCGGCAGTCGGCGTTGACAGCTTCGCGTGTTCAGTCATTGAGCGTATCATGAAGTGATGTCAGTCAGACTCTGCAGTGGCCTCGGGTTTGGCTCAGTCTACCGAATAGAAACTTGACTTCCGTGCAAAGAGAGACGTTTTGAAGCCCTATATAACTGAGTGCGCGGCCACCTCTTTGGGGGAGAAGCAGGATGTTTTACCAATAACTGCCCTGTCTCGTAACTGCTTCTCGTCCCCAGATTTTGCAACGTCTTCCTACGGCCAAGTGTTAAAACTCCACGAAAATGCCTACCACTCTCCGTGCCGATCTGCACGTCACCCCTCTCATCCCCATCGTCACGCCACAGCCTCTTCCGTTTGGTATACCGAACACGTGGTCGCATATGGCTTCGACTCTGATTCATGGCGAGAAGGAGGCCGTTCTCGTGGACCCTCCTCTTACCGTGGAGCAAGGCAACCAAATCGCTGGATGGATCAAGGGCGTCATTGGGCCACAGAACAAGCGTTTGACCACCATCTTCATCACCCATGGACACGGGGATCACTACTTCTCGCTTCCCACATTGTTGAAGCACTTTGAGGGCGTAAAAGCCGTCGCGACAGCGGGGACACTCAAGCACATGGTCCAACAACTCGAACCAGAATACTATAACACTTGGTGGGTGGCATCTTTCCCGAATGGTCAACTGGAACCACCGAGGGAAGGGGTGATTCAGCCGCTGCCTGCCGACAATGTGATTGACTTGGAAGGCCACAAGTTGCAAGTTGTGGAGGCCGGGCATTCGGATACCCATGATTCTTCATTCCTCCATGTACCGGACCTTGACCTTGTCGTTGCCGGCGACATCTGCTACAACGAGTTGCATCAGTATCTCGTTGAAGCAAACAATGCACAGAGACGGGACTCATGGGTCGCCGCACTGGAGAAGATCGCTGCTCTGAAACCGGCCACGGTGATTGCCAGCCATAAGCGACCAGGTGCAGTCGATGGGATCAACAACGTCTATTCGACAATCAAGTATATCCGGGATTTTGGAGAATGCAAAGCGAAAGCGAAGACCAAGGAGGAACTGTATCATGGGATGATGGCCAGATACCCGCACAGAATCAATCCAATCATCTTGTGGCTTGGGTGTGAAGGCAATTTCCCAGAAGGAATCAAGTTCGCGGATTGAACAGGAGCCTGAGGCGCATGATCAAAGAGTCGAATGCCGCCTGATCCCCGTAGCAGTGGAAGACATTGAGAAGCAGGGGGTGCATTCCATCCTCTAAACCCACGTACATTCACTCGGAGATCTCGTACCAGTTACAATGAGGAAAACTTCTGATGACGTCGATCCAGTTTGCATGCTGGTGGACGAGGCAAATTGGCTTCCGACGGAGATCTCGCTGGTCATGGTGTCTTGGATCATGAGCGCAATGGCGCGTTCATCACTCCGTGAGTGTCTCGCCAGGAGCATCGGGAGGCTGCTTGCAGTTTGTAGGGTGTCGATGATTGGCAGGATATTGCCGTTGGGCATATGAGCTCCAAGCAAATGCACGGTCCAAATTCCATTTAGCCAAAAAGAGCGGCGTGCATAGCTGATGCCGACTTGGCACTTTGGCTATCGGTTTAACCTCGGCGACGGGTGCTCGTGCCTGCGGAATTCCATGGCGGGGGCATCTGCGCCAGCATAGGTAGCCATAAGCCACTGTGTCCTCTCGTGCAACACCGAGTTCAATGCCAGTAATTAGGGAAAGAAAGCTCATATACGGAGTATCCTCATGTCGCTTAGACACACCTTGCGATGGCCAGTGGTTTGCCGGGTATTAAATTGTAAACTTTACGGCAAGCATAGTCTCAGGTCACGGACCGAACAACGCTTCGGTAACCGGAATCAGCAAACGGGATAGCGGCAGTAAGGGCTCGCCACGAGACAATGATGTAAACAGACGGGAGGATATTCTGTTGTCACACTCCAGTGATGGATTTTATTCCTGCTATGCTAATACACGTTTGAATCATTCGTGCCATCCCTGATCCAAGCTCATTCAGTTCAATTGGTTTGAGCACAGCAGCTTAAAGCCTGGCTGTATTGTGTCACAGTTATACAGCCGTTCAAAGCACCATCCTCCAGCGCCGTGTGTCGAGAGTGAAGGTTCATGCCGTCATCTCTCAGTAAAGTGTTCTGTAGTGTTACATCTTCTTGTCATCATCATAAACACTTCCTTCCAAGGTGCTGGAGTCAGTGCTGTCGTGGGTGGAAGCCTTCTCAATATCTTCTTCGGTCGGTCCGTGCAACTCTTCCTCAAAGACAGGGTCGGTATCCATGGTTTCGAATTTGGTCTTGAAGTCACCTAGAGCTTGGGTGCTAGAGTTGGATCGGCGACGAGCGTTACTGAAAGTGTAGCCATAGTCCTGGCCTTCTTCGCCATCACGGCCCCTATTGGCATCAGTATCCAGGCGCAGTTGCCAAATGTGAGAGTGAAGTCTTACCAGTTGCCCTTACCACCGCCTTGCTTCTTGACACCCTTGGGATCAGCATCAACATGGCCATGTTTGGCGAAGTAGCGAGGAAGACGTTCTTCAGGGAGGGCGGTACCATCGGCGATGGCACTGTGGTTGCGGTCGTTTCCTTTGTTTGTACGAGTCACTGGAGAGTCATGGTCAGTGAGCGTCGGCGTGGAGGCTCCGGAATGACTTACTGGTTGCGTGAAGGGTTCGAGGGAACAGTGGAGAGGTGGTAGACAGTAACAGAGTGATTCAAGAGTCAATGTGCAGGTCGATTGTGGCTGGAGTGAGAGTAAGAGTCAATGAGATGAAGTTGGAGTAGAGGTACGAGTAAGGGAACAAGAAGGGACACGCGACCCTGCAGATCAAAGGAAAGTGAAGCTCGGGCCACCTCTAGGATGATCGATCTTCGATCAGCTGAAATACACAGTACGACTCACCTCACTTGACCACTTGCTTGCTTCGTACGTTCGAGATACGCGAGATCACGGTTGGAGGGAAAGGAAGAGAAGAAGGACGAGTGAGGTTTTGACTTGCTTCTAAGCAGGAGGGATTCCGTTGGACAGAGTTGATTAAGTCAGGGATGATGAAGCCGGAACAAGGTGGCCTAGAAAGCTCTAGATACTGAGCAACAGGATTGGGGGAGAACTGGCAGAGCAACCCAGTGCTCGCATGACCCTTGCGCTTTTTCTGGGCCTTTCTACCCTGTTCGTTCCAATGACGAAGGCGCCTTCCCCGGATTCGTACCCTCCACCATTCCAGTTCGGCTGGCCTAGCGCGGGGTCGTGCTTGGTTTGTACCCACTCGACGCCAGCCCACTCTATCAAGAGGCTTCTGATTCAGGTACCAATCTGCCTGATGCCAGCAAGGCTGGATTGAGGATCTGTGGCGTAGTGATGGAGCCGGAAATACTGAGCATCTGGCAGGCCAAGTGCACAGAGCATTGGGAAACAGTCTCCGGTCAGAGACCCCACGGTGGATACCTCACCCTCATGCGGTAATTCATGAGAGAATAATGAGCATCGTCAAATGATCAGGGGTATGATATCACAAACTGGGTCCATCATGATACAAACAATCAGGTCCTGCGCAGATTCGGTAACCGTGGGCCGTTAAGTACCCAGTGCTCCGTACTGGGGCAGGTAGATAGCCTCAGCCTCTCAAGCCATGTTTCGCCCTCGGTGGTGTGAGGGCGGAGAATACCGGTGAGCTCCGACACGTGAGCGCTCTGACAAAACTCTCAACAAGCAACGAACCTACCCCAATCGAAGAGACTTTACGAACTGAAGATCTCAGTCCTGCGAGATCAGTACTCTTTGGCTCCGGGCATTCAGGGACTGAATTCAATCCAACTCCCATTTGGGTGAAATAAACAGACACAAGGCAGAGGCGACGGGACGGAATCCTGCAGGGCAGAGCTAGCGCCACAACTGCCCCTCTAGCGCACGTCACGGATTCCGATTTCTAAGCCCTGGTCTTTGGGTCATTTCCCCTTCACTTTTTCACACCACCTATCGAGACTGCAATAGTACCTCATCGCCGCCGCCATGTCGCCCTCCGTGCTAATGGATACCTCGGACGACTTCGTCATGCCGATTTCGAAGGCGCCACAATCCTCGAAGCGGACCCTACTACTTTCGCCTCCCTCGCTTTCATCCCACCAAGAGAAATTGACCGCTGTCATTGAAATGCACGACCGCGCCCACACCGACCTCCAAATGTTGGATAGACTCGCCCTTGGCCTCGTGTCCTTGCCGCAGTCCACATACGATGCTGTCATTATTCTCAGTGATGCCGATGGTTCACGGCGTGAGAGCCAGACTTTGTTGAACCGAGAGATACTAGCTTTGCTAGTCAAAGCACTGAAGAACGGTGGACACCTGCGCAGCCAAGACCAGTCTTTCGGAGCCGCTGACGGCCCTGAGAAGAACGAAGTTATACTTGCAGGCCTGTCCCCACAACCGGGGGTTGGATTTGTGAAGGTAGATTATGGTGCGCAGGTGTCTGTGCCGCTGAAATTTGGAAAGAAAAAGACTTCGGAGGCTGCTGGCGGTCTAAGCAATGGAAACTCGAATGGTGATTCTATGTCAATACCGTTGCACGGCAAGCGGAAAAGCGTGGATGATATTCTACCTGCGGGCGTGGGATTCGACGACGGGGCCGATGATTCCGACGATGACCTGATTGACGAAGATACCTTGCTGGACGAGGACGACCTGCAGAGACCTATTAAAATCCGTGAGTCGAACCCTTCTGTAGGTAGTAGTGACTTTTACTGATCATTCTTAGCCACTGAATGCAAGCCAAAAGCCAAACGACGTCGGGCGTGCAAAGATTGCACTTGTGGCCTCGCGCAGAAACTGGAAGCTGAAGACAAAGCGCGGAGGGAGAAGGCCGACAACGCTTTAAACACTTTAAAACTGCAGGCTGATGACCTTGCCGAGGTTGACTTTACGGTGCCAGGAAAAGTTGGCAGCTGTGGCAATTGCAGTCTAGGAGGTATGCTTTGAGTATGCTTATCGTCGATGGTGCATATGCTAATCTACATCAGATGCATTCCGATGTGATGGATGCCCTTATATCGGTCTCCCCGCTTTCAAGCCCGGCGAAGAGGTGCGCCTTTTGAACAACGATATACAATTGTAGAGATACAGCTTGTCTGGCATTTGCAAAGGCGTTGACGGCGGTGGTGGTAATTCCCCATATTGAGCATCACTCTGTGGCGGATGGATAGAGTTCATTTATAGCCGCGTCCGGTGTACGAGGGCAAACTGGGTACTTGAAATCATTGCAGGCTCAGAACTGCTTCGACTAGACCATGAATCGCGCGGAGCGTCCCTCCAGCCCTTTTGTTTGGCCCTAGTGTGCGCAACTCCGAGGCATATCTTTCGCCCGGCGAATGAGATGCTTCGGATTTCTCTCCCCGTCAGCTCGCTTGCATTTTATTTCGGCTGACCGACTTGCTGCCGCTTGCAAAAACAGTTCGCCTCAGCTTTCCGACGACGACATCTCTTACTTTACTCTGAGGGAAGCGCATTCCCGACACCGTCTCAGCCTCGACTTCGCCTTGCCACTGTTATTCCTGCCGCCGACACTGACGTTGAGCGCAACATACTGCCACCCACAATGTCATTCTCATCGCTCGTCCAGGACATCGCTTTCCGCGACTCGCCGTCCCAAGCCAACACTGCGCGGACAAGCGCCAGCAACATCAGCACCAATGACACCCAGTCAACTATCTCGCGGCCATCAATGGCCCGGTCATATACCTCTACCGCCGCCACCAGTGTGAGTATCGCAGGCGATATCTCAAGTCAGCTCCACGCGGGCTACAGCCACCCCTTGTCGCGAGCATGGCAGGCAGAGAGACAATTGACCAAGGTGAGCAGCTCATCCTTCATCACTTCTCCACCAACTTGACCACGAAGCACTGACTCGAACCAGTCCATGCTCATCTACCCCCTCTTCATCACCGACAACCCCGATGAAGTCACACCCATTCCCTCGCTCCCGAACCAGAACCGCCTCGGCCTGAACAAACTCGTCCCCTTCCTCACGCCTCTCGTGCAAAAGGGCCTCCGCAGCGTTATACTGTTCGGCGTGCCTCTCGCTCCGGATGCAAAGGACGCACTAGGCACAGCGGCCGACGATCCAGAAGGACCCGTCATCAAGGGCATACAACTTATCCGGCGACATTTCCCGCAGCTATTTGTTATCGCGGACGTATGTCTCTGCGAGTACACCTCGCACGGCCACTGCGGCATCCTCCGTGACGACGGCAGCCTGAACAACGCCATGAGCGTGGAGCGCATCTCTGACGTGGCGATGGCATACGCGCATGCCGGCGCCCACTGCGTGGCCCCTTCGGACATGAACGACGGACGCATCCGCGCCATCAAGCTGAAGCTCATCGAGGCGGGCCTCTCCCACCAAGTCAACCTCATGTCCTATGCGGCCAAGTTCTCGGGCTGCTTGTACGGCCCTTTCCGCGACGCCGCAGGCTCATGTCCCAGCTTTGGGGACCGGAAATGCTACCAGCTTCCTCCTGGGGGTCGCGGGTTGGCGAGACGGGCGATCGCGCGAGATATCCAGGAAGGAGCGGATATTATCATGGTGAAACCCGCGTCTTCGTTCCTCGACATCATCTCTGATGCCAAGGAGATTGCCAAGGACATGCCCATTGCCGCGTACCAGGTGAGCGGCGAGTATGCCATGATCCACGCGGGTGCGAAAGCCGGCGTATTTGATTTGAAGACCATGGCATTCGAGAGTACAGAGGGTATTCTGAGAGCGGGGGCAGGGATTGTAGTCAGTTACTTCACGCCCGAGTTTCTGGACTGGTTGAATGCTTGAGTGAGTGAATGAATGAGCGGGCGTGTTGTATGAGCGAGATGCACACGAGCCGCAGGGAGGCTCTGCTACCCTGAGGCAGGAGCACCCTCCTCTTCTTATTACGGTACAGCCGTCCGGTTTACATTGAGTCAGTCTGTCGGTTGAGGGAGACTCGATGAGAATTAGACGGACACGCATATTATGCACCCCAAAAATGATGTGATGTGATGAAAGTGAGAAACATGCTAAATGTCAATACCTCCATCACAGCCTGTCCCGCCCGGCAGGTCCTGACATGTTGGGCAAACCGGGGAGTGAGAAGCAGGCGACATAAACGAAAATGAAGATGAGATCAGATCGGACGAGATTGGATGAATGGCATGAACCTAACCTCCCTCTGAATGAAAGACACAGCTTCCAGAAAGCCAGCCATCACGCCGATTCTAGACTGCATTGCGTTGCATTGAATTGCCATCTTCGGATCCCCCGTAATACTCAAGTCTTGAGTATTCTCGTCACCAATCAGAAATGCTGCCGAGATATTGGTGTGGAGCTTCGACGCCGTATTCCATACTACGCTCACGTTCTGTTGGGATCACGTCCGTGCAAGGGACAGGAAGGAATAGAAAAGAGATGATTAGGCTGGGCTGTCTTCATCTGGCGAGGCAGAGAGCATCGCTCGTAGATGGCTTCGCGACTCTCGTCTCTCGTTATGTGTCACCCAAGAATACTTCTTGACGCGAACCTCGCGCTCGTTCTCTCCGTCCGTTCCTGGCGGCGCCATGCACCTCTACCAACCGCATCAGCCTATGGAGTAGGTCGGATACCATGGAATACAAGCAACGTTTCTAGGTGTTGTCCTCATACCAGCTCACACTTGAAGCGTAAAGCTACCAAGAGAGAGTTAGAAAACCGGGCAAGTCAAACTTCCTCCTTAGTAAAACCAACGTCCCATAATTCTCCCGGTAGTGACCAAAGTGGTGGCCAGTTGTGGACACGCGACGTTGAACTGTTGAGCTTTTCGTGTGCTGAAGGAAGAGTTTGGGATGACCAACTCTCTTTCCTAGTCGTCACCCGAAGCCTCGTATTCCATTCGTCAGTCGGAATGGATGTGCCTCCGTGTTCAATACAAAGTCGTCCAAGCTGATAAGATCTGGCTCGCTGAAAAGGAGATAGAAATACTTCAAAGTCTCTGCGAACCAGAAACTTTCCATCTCATCCAGTTGTATTGGCCCTCTCTTGCTCACCCACATTTCGTTCTCGTACGCTTGTCGATCGACGAGCTGAATGGTGCTTGCAAGGGAAGCATGACCATAGGGGGCACGAGTATGTTTGATGATGGATTGGAACATAGTCCAGCCGACGTCTCGCCAGTGTTCATTCCCGGTAACTCGCCACATGACGAAGACGGACTCGATTGCTTCGGGCCGAAGTCGATATGTCGGGTCGTTGACTTCGAGGAAGCCGGGCGGGAGCATGTCAGTGCACACTCCGTTCAAGCAAACTGGCTGGCCATGCCCCTCTAATACGCGATAGGCATCTTCACACTTACGCGGGTCCTCATCCGGACATCGCATGACAGAGAAAGATTCGGGCATGATCCCCGTCGGGGTGTTGAGATATGCCCATACACAGCCATTGGTGAGTTGCGCAGCAAGATTCAGGTCTTGTGACTCACCAAAAAGCCGAGACGCCAGTGCAAAGATGCCTCCAGCAAAGCAGGCAAGATGCTGTACCTTGGTTGCAAGGGTGATGTATCCGCGGTCAGGCACTTTCACAGCAGTCCCACTGAAGAGGACATCTGTTCCATGCGAATTAGGAATGGCTGGCCGGAAGAGAAGGTGTTCTTTAATCATGCCCGCGGCATGTTTCCACATAGTCTTGTACACGTCCGTCTGTCGACCCAGCAGCAGGTGGGCCTTGGGCAGATACTCGTACGCAGAGTCCGAGCCAGCACCTAGAGACCATCGGAGGCTTCCTTGCGCGAAAGACGACCCTTGACCTGCCACCGAACTCGGGCGGACTGTCTCCGGCCAGAGCCCTGGTATACCGGAGTCATGCTGCGTACGAGCCAAAACCCGAGCCAGCAACTCGACGGTGTCCATGTATCTGCGATCGCCAGTGATCTGTGAAAGTCTCGCAAATTCCAGGCTCAGGGTCCCAATCTCTGCCAACGGAGCGTTACTGGGAGCTCGAGGCGGTAACTTACTCTGTTCCAATCTGTATCGGATACGAGGCATCCCGTTCGGGGTTTGGAAAGCAGAATGTAACACATTACCGACCTCGACTAGCTTGGAGACCAATCTGACATCGTTGGTCTGGTCGTATGCTGCCAACAATCCTCCCAAGATTCGAATGGTGGATTCGAAGAGGTTCACCTCAGCATTGTCCAGGCATTTTGTGAAGTCGAATACTAGACTGGCATTCAAGGCCTGTTCACATTCATCTTCAAGGCCCATGAGACACAGGGTGTCGAGAGAGTCTATCAGCGTCGCTCCCCAGCCGCAGAATTGTTGTGTTGGCTGTCCAGACACCGGCGACAGGGCGTCCGCCATCCAGGCGTGTTTTTTGTATGCCTCCTAAGCGTACAGGAACTCGGATTCGACGGACGCGCGCCGGTCATACTGGGCAAACGAAGCGTGGGGGAACTGATGCTGGATTCGATCCTGTGTCGCTGGGCTCAGCCAGAAGATGATGAGTAAATAAATAATGGGAAATATGGCCGCAGCAGATAGGTCTAGCCTTTCCCCTAGAATCTGCAGGGGCCACATGTCGGGATTATCCGCCGACAAGGCAGTTTGAGGAGAAGTGAGACTGCAATCCAAGTTACCAGGCCAAGGATCAGAGGGGAGACCGAAATGGGCAAGCCGGTTCTGGAGTAATAGTCAGCAGAAGACGGACGGAGCGGCCGCACGGCGGACTTATCGACAGACTGCTGCACTCAGTAGCTGGAAGTTGCGCAGTGGCAAATCGTGACTCGATATTGTAGCGCCGGTTGCGAACAGTGGCGGTCCAGGGGTCGACGAGCTTGCGAAAGCAGCGCTGGGCTCGTTGAATGCCAAGACTGGATGACCATAGAGGGGCATCGCACGCTAACACAGAAACGCCGGAAGTTGCTGAAGAACGAGAGGAAGCAACCCCAGCCGGGCCCCTGCAGGGCGTATTACTGACCGCAACGCTAGGCGCTTGGGAGTACGCACCCGCACGCAAAAGTACGGTCTATAGAGGCAGCGAGTCGGATATGAATCGTCAGCCAAACCGGGCGATGCACAAATCAGCCTTAGGCCCGCCCACCGTGCAGAGTTCCAGAACAGCGCACAAGCTGCCACCTTACTTCCAGCGTCCTCCGTACGCGCGGTCACCACACAGTGGATAACGCCGTAGCGAGTAGGTGCGCCAGTGGTTGCGTGATGCTTACCTAAGGCCCCCGAGCCTCCCTGTACATTCCCCAATTCGCCTGCGCCCTTCGCTTCGCCCCTTTGCAAGGGTTTCCCTTTGTGCACCACCAACCACCCGGGTTACCCTAGCTCTCACTTGGCTCGGTACTGTGTACTTTCCCATTTCTCTCAACGTGCCTACTGTCGCAGGACCCACGAGTCTGAATGCACACGCTTCGGGGCTTTTGCCAGCAACTCCAGAGCCGTAGGGCTGAACTCTCTGCCACGGTCCGCCACCCCACCTCCAATCCCTATTGGGCGACCGCCGACGACTGATAACTGGTGCATTACTGGGTACTCGACCTCCATTGCCCCGAGATGCATCGAGTCGGTGCGAGGGTTGCGAAACCGAAATTGTATGGTGGACGTGTCTTGAACGATGGGATTGCTATACCGCCTGACCCCTCGCACTGGCAAAGATCAACATGATGGCGGCTTCTAGTGGCTGATCGCTCGGCTGGCAATGCTAACTTGAGGCTTTGGATGTGGTATTGTTGCGGTTGCAGACGACGATCCCGCGTTCCGTTCACCTATCCAAATTCACGCATCTTGCTTGCGGTTCGCCTGCGCCGACCCCCGCCCAAGACGCGTCGTTGCTATAGCACAAGGACGAGGTTGCGAACGCAACACACAATCGGACATTCGACCACCACATCCAGGCCCCGAGTCCTCCAGGCGTAGTTTCAAGGCACCGCCACCATTCGTTACAATACCACTCGCAGAATCCGCCGAAATCGCTCCTTGGCTCGTATTGGCATGGTAAGACTGGGCGACGCATCCGGCCACGACTAGGATTACAATATCCGACCTCTCGTTCGCTTATAGCCGCCAGCAACCGAATGAGTCGGAAAATGCGCAAACTACTGACGGGGATAGATCATGTGTGCAGCGCAGATCGTTTCTTGATCCGTCGCGAATTAGGCCAAGGAGCTGAAGAGAGGGTATGTTCGCTCTCACCGTTGCCACGTTTCGTAGAGTCATATTATCCCAACGATCGACCCCCAGACCGTGACTCTGAGAGAGCAATACCACCCTTCATCGACCAATGCCATGGGCGGAGGTGGAGCACTGCCGAGCTGGTGCGCTATCAATCCATATGACTTCGCGCCCCGTTTGCCGCTCACGGAACCATCTGTGAGACGCGGAGATATCGAACTAGAGGTCTAAGCAGTTGCAAGGCAAGCGGTGGAAGCGGTAGATGCGATGCATTGGACTTCCCTAGTGCCAAAGGGATCGTTAAGCCCTCCCGCTCTAACCAAAGTGGACTTATGCTTTCTCCACCCGACGGATGACCTGCGTCTATACACAGTAGGAAGCATGCTGGGTTCTCTCCAGTACCCACATACCCTATCGGACCCACGAGCATGGCTTATGATTCATGTGCAGACGGAGAGGCGGCTCCGTCAGCAAGCGCACACGAGGGAGGATGCAACCATGCGATGCATTTCCAATCATGCCCTCTAGACTCTAGCTGGCGCCTTCTACGATCCGATCTCGACCTCGGAAATGAACGGTATTTGGCCCTATTTCAGGTCCACAGGTTTTCCGTTCGCTCTCGCCCCATTTCAAGTCAAATACACAGCCCTGGTACCGACGAGAAAGCATAAACGGGCCTTGCTGAGCCCCCAGATCGTGCCTTGCTCTGATCATCGAATGGGAGCACGCATTATCCCCGCTATCTTGTTACGCTTTCTTCATCGCACCCAACTAAACGGGAGACGATCATACTACGCAGCCTGTCCCTATCTTCGGCTCACCGCCGGACTCAGCTCCAGCACGTTGGTCCAACTATAAACCGACAATGCTACGATATGCAGGGACGATCGACCGTGGGGCCACCATTGAGGAACACAAGGCCACAAACACAGCCGCGTGATGGTAAGTCTGGTCAAGCATATCATCTCTAAACAAGCAAGCGTTCAGGAATACCACGAGGCTGAAATTCATGTTCCTGGAGGAAGCCGAGAGCCTGGAACTCGGAACCAGAACCCGCTGTTTCCCTGCTTCCCCTGGCGTTCCCGCTTTCGCGCCTTACCCTTCTCACATAGATGCACATGGAGGTTGAGGGGGACCTATTCCTGACCAACTCTTGTGGTTAGGTCCCTATCTTACTTCTTACCTCGCTAAGCGACTCTGGGGGATGGCATTCAAACCAATCCATCGAACATTCCCGGGCCCTTCTGTTTACCTTCTCAAGCTGTCCGTGTGCTCACTTTCACTTCGAAGGGCTAGACTTTTGCCTCGCTGGATTGACGAGTCTCAGACATTGCCACAACTTTCGCTGCAGCCCAGATCATCAGATGGTCGAGGATATAAATTTAAACGCCATGAGCACTGATACGAATGCCACCGATTCCGATGAACTTCCTCAACACCATCCTCGCACCATGCCAGCCGACAAGGTCCGGACAAAGAAGTGGGCCCCTAAGACTTTCAATGGATGTTTGACGTGCAAGTACGCTCAAACAGATCCAATCTCAAGGTGCGCTATGACTGATAACGGCTTCTAGGAAAAGAAGGATCAAATGTGATGAGGGCAAGCCAGGGTGTCAGAGGTGGGTAGGTCTCAACGCGTCGTCACCACCACTACTGATTGTCAGCCAGATGCATCAAATCTAACATAAGGTGTGGCGGATGTGAGTTCTCCCCATCATTGACAGACCGTTCTTTTCCGACGGAGTTGTTCAATCATATGTTTGTATTGTCTAACCAAGATTTTAGATGCGCCACCTAAGATCAGACTGTTTGACCCAGCTTCATCCTCATCAACGCCGACTCCGCCACCAGCAATATCGCCGGCGGCAGCACTAGCAGTGCTTCCGGCTGAATCAGAGCCTGAGCCAGCACCGCCAGGCGATCCTCAATTTCAATCCTACTTGAGCTCGTACCCTCATCCTCAAGAGCTGGCCCTCATCCCCAGATTCGGCACACAAGAAGAATACCAATGCTTCCAGTTCTTCCTGGAGAAGACATCTAACCTGATCTCTGTATACTCGAAACCCTACCTGTGGAGCGTGCTTCTCCCTCAAGCAACATGGCACCAACCTTCTATCAAACACTCCATCATCGCACTCGCTTCACTGCACCAATCCCTCACCACATTCGGTGCAGCGTCTCAAAAGGCAAATCACAATTTCGTGTTTCACTACAACGCCGCCATTCGCGCCCTGGTGGCCGATAAACCACCCATCGATATCGTCCTCGCAGCATGTGTCATGTTCTGGGCCCTCGAGAACTTCAACGGCAGTGGGCAAGCCGCCATCGACCATATGAAAGCTGCGATCAAGATCCTGGGAGAATGGAAGAGCAAACGCCGTTCGAAGGACCCTGCCAACGACCTCATCTCAAAATACATCGAACCCACCATCCGCGACGGCGTCAAGTTCGCCTCGAAATGCGGCATCGAAGAGTTAACAGGTCAAATGAGCGCACTGTGCCTCACCACCCGCGACGTCCGGATCATGAACTTCAAACATCCGGCATTCGAGAATCTAGAGGACGCAGAGAAATACTTGGGCGATTGTATCAGCGACATCCTCAAACTTAAGAGCCAGGTCCAAGCACAAGTAGCACTCCACAGCACCCGCACGGTTCTGATCAAAGAGTTGGAACAGCTGGACGAGCTCGACGCCCGCCTCTACAGATGGATGCACCTGTTTCAAAACCTCACTGCAACGGGCCCAGTGTACATGCGGCGGATGTTGATCGTGCACAATGTCGCGGCCAATATCCTCCTCGACCAGCTGAAGAGACAAGCCCACTACACCGCGACCGAGCCCGGAGAAGAGCAACACCACGATCATGATTCCTCCCCCGAAAACGCCGGCCCTGAACGGTGCCGCCACAACTTCATCGTCATCGAGGTGGAAGACGTGCTGCGCTACGACCCGCTCACCACCACCGAGTCATGTCGCAAGAACCCTCCCTCGCTAGGATTCATTGCGCCGATCTTCCTCGTCGCAATGTCGGCGGAGAAAGTGGAAACTCGCCGCCAAGCCATCAACGCACTCAGATGGCTCAACGTAGCCGAGGGATCGTGGAGTACAGAGCACGCTGCACGGATCGCAGAAGCGACTCTCGAAATGGCGCACGAGTGTGCTCTGGCCCCAAGCAGCGTCGACGTTCAATGCCTGAATTTCGAGTTTGACGAGGACGATCACACTCTCACAATGGAGTTGGAGTGCGATCCAGAGGCAGAAGACGGTGCCGCCATGATGTCGACGAAATGCATAGATGCGTCCGATTTGCACTGGGCTGGATGGGTAAGTGGCTTCTCCCCCGTTACGTCACATTGATCGCTACACAGAATATGTGAACTATGCTAACTCTGTCCCCTCTTTACACAACTTAGGATATTCCTGAGCTGGTTCAACGATATGGCTATCAGTTCTCCTCTGCATGGCCCTCCTCGACTATAACGCACGATAGACTCGGCTTCACTTCTACCTCCACCTCTACATAGCTCGCCTCCAGTTCCACCATACACTTACGATGTCTCAGACATGAGTTTTGAACTTGAACTTGCTCTGTTTGCGAGTATCGTTGTCGTTTTGTTACACGGCGCAAGGCAGGCAGGAGTTAGGAATCAGGGGTCTAGGAGTTGGAATCTGGACCACCAACCATGGACGACTACAGGAGCACCATGACTTATCTTTTTCTGTCGAAGCATTCCGCATTCCACCTTCTGATGAGCTGAATGGGCTGAATGGACAAATAGATTCCGCGGGGCGGGTCAATCGAGTGCGTATATGCGAGTATTAGAGTGTTCAAATGTCCAAGTGTACAGCTGTGCAAGTATACTCGCCCCAGGATGGCCAGGTATGATGACGATACATTGATAAAAGTGACGGATCTGGCCGGGCGTAGTCTACAGTCAGGCAAGCTACCTACTTACACATCTATCACACTTGTTTTCGTGGTCATGGTCACGTTCATGAGATGTAACAGCGTGAGAGCGCGACTTTGTTCTCCGCACGGGGAGGTGGTTTATTCTTGAACATGGCAGGACGCGGGAATGACTGAACGACTTCATTAGGAGCGGACATGATCCTGACACATATCTGGTATGTCTGCCATCGCAGGGCACAGATCAAACATCTATGCTCATCTCACCTTCAGGTCACTTGGACGTCGGCGTCGGGGGCACTCCTCCCACCGTACTCGTACTGTCCTGCCGCGACTTTTTACTGCTGTTGCCACCAACACCACCACCACCTCCTCCCGCAGCAGCTTCCTGCTCCAGGAAGTTCTGCCACAATTCCGCCAACGTCTCGCGACCATTCGGGCTCAGCACTCCTTCCCCGCCAAGATACTCTCCGTGATTCAGCGCGGGCGTGGACGGAGTCCGATGCACAACCGGACTGCTAGCCATGCCCATCCCGCCCAAGCCACGCAAACTCCCAAAACTGCTGGTCGGCATGGGTGCGCCAGTCGTAGTTCCAGGCCGTGAAAGGCCGGCCTGTTCGCGCTGTTCCTCAGTCCAGCCCAGTAGTGCGGCGATAAGTTGCAGGATCTGGAATTTCTTGGGGTCGGAACGGTCGAGGGCCAGGAAGTGGAGGAGGTGGTTTGTCACGATTTGTCTGGAAGCCATGGCGTTAGTGTCAGTGCCAATACCAGCGACAATGTCAGTGTCAGCAAAAGGACCCGGTATCTCGGCCGAATGCCTCGCATATTTTGGGGCTGGGCTTCGCTTGGGTGTAGCAAAAGGGGAAGGCGTAGAGATTTGAACTGGCCAGAAGTGTTGTGTCGCAAATGGGGAAACGATGCTGAAAGCTGAATGGGCCACGGTGATAGGGGGGAAAGGGCAAGGGAAAGTGGTGCCTGGAATTTGGGGCCGCAGGAGCACGAGATGAGAGGGAGGTCTCAGCCTTGCTTAGCGTAAAGCATAAAGGCGACATGCAGGATGCAGCAGGCAGAGAGCATATGTGAGGTGGCAAAGAGTGAGTCGTCGTCAATAGTAATCAACATGGTGAGCCTCAACTGGCCTTGCAGCAGCGACAAGCTGGGCGTGGATTGCTAAGTTTAGACTTCCGCCTGTGGAAGGGATTCACGTGCGGAGTATGGAGATAGCAAGTGCAGCTGGGTCTGTCGGGGGTAATCGGCCTGTTCCGACAGGGGCGTTTCGGGGATACGATGGGGAATCATGGAGAAGCCAACGAAAATGCTGACGCTGACAGAAACGTACCTGTCGACGTTGTCCTCTGGTTTTCCTTTCTTCAGGAATCGCAGCGCTTTGGTCAAGTGATCATTGAGAATGACTGCTTCGTGCCGCAATTTACCAATCAGGAGGTTCTTCTCCTTGACTTCTTTCTCGAACGGGAGGGCGCGGTCGAGGTCTTTCCTCGTCTGTTCGAGTTCTGAGACGGTGGACTCGTGCGTCGCCTGCAGTTCTTGCAGCTGTTTCCGCAAGGCTTCCTGTTCGGATTGATTCGTCTCGACTAGTTCTTTGAGTTCCTGCTTCCGTACGGTTTGGATCTCCTGAAGGGCTCGTTGCAGACCGTCAACCGTTGATGAGTGCGTGTCTCTCTCACTCGCTGCCTTCTCATATGCCTCCTTCAGAGAAGCGAGTTGTTCTTCCAGATCCGCGTTTCGATCTGTCAGGTCTTTGCGGATGGTGCGTTCCTCCATGGCCAACACTTCCCAGTCGTGCATGGCTTGCTTTGCATTTTCAAATTCGTCCCGTATGTAGGCTTCCGACTCGACGAGTTCTTCTTTTTCCTTGAGCCAATTCTGCTGCGAGAGCGTCAGACGATTGCGCAAGCTGGAGAGTTCTTTCGACTGTTCGGCGTGTTTCTGCGTGAGCTCTTTGGCCTGGGCGGTTAGTTCTTCAACTTCGGCTGAGCGGGCTGTATAGCGTTCTTGAAGTTCGGACTTCTGTTCTTCGAGTTCCTCGATTCGTGTGCGTGCTTGTGCTAGATCTTCCTGTTGACGTGGTCAACATGTCGTGCGCCGATTGAGTAAATCTGTACCTACTGCATCGGCCTTCAGCCTCTCGCCTAGCTGAGAACGTATTGTATTCACCTTTCCCAGTAGTGATTGGTATTGCTCCTCTGCGTTCTCTTTCTCCGCCTGTGTGTCTGCGAGCTCGCCCTGGATTGCTTCGATTTCGGAGGTGTGCCTTGCTTGTAGCTCCTCGAGGGACTGTCGCAGTTGCGTAACTTCTTGACGCAGAGCATCGCGGTCCTTGACAAGAGCGTCGAAGCGTGCAGCTGCATCACCCTTGTCGCTATCGACGGAGGGTTCTTTAACTCCATTCGTCACCGTTGTCGTTACGTCTAGGGAATCTACATCCGGCGGCTGTTCTTTTACCGGCGAGGCTGGCGTTTCTTCGACTTCTCCATCGTCATCATCCTCATCCGGGCCATTGTGTGTGTCGTTTGTCTCGGTTGGGGTGGAGGGAACATCGGCGATTGCGGGCTGCGCGGTGCCCTTCTTCTTGGACTTCTTTTTCTTTTTCGACTTCTGGTCTGGGACAGGTGAGTTCAAGAACAGTCCTACTGCCGCTGTTTCAAGACATACCTCCGGAAGGTATCGATGTGTTGTTCGTCGACGACATGGTTATGTGGTTGTCGTCCCGTACCTGTGCCATGAAACAATGGACCTCATCGAAAGGTGTCCACAGACGTGCTTGGCATGCCACCTGCCTGCCTCGGACCGGCCCATTCGCTTACAATTCCACCGAGCAAAAACAATATTTCACTGAATGACGAGGGTCGAGCAGCAAGTGAATGGAGTTTGGAATCTCGGTTCAAGAAGCTTTGGGTAAAGATTGTGGTCATGGACGCATAGCTATTGGGGTATCATCACTTGATCGTCTCTACAAACAACGCCCGCATTCCCTTCAGCACGGTCCCAATCTCTCGCGTCGCGTTCAACCGATCCACGACCCTTTCTACCCGGGCTGGCTCCAACTTAGGCTTCATATAGGTGACTTCATACTTGCCGTGACCTGTGAGCGGCACCAGTAATTCGAAAAAGGCTTCTCTCTCCTCAGCTCCAGAGCCGGAACTTTTCGAGGGTGGAAACACAAACACAATCCTGACCTTGTTCTCGTCGCCGCTGCCTTCAATCCTACATCCGAGATATGTCTCCCAGAAATTCAGTTCAGGCCTGTTAAGCTGACTTTGCCCGTCCTGTTTCGCCGCGTACTCTCTTTGCGCTTGTATCTTCGCGTCAATTTGTCGTTGGGTCTGTGCGATGGCGGCCCTCAGTCGCTCGCGTTTCGCAGATTGCTGGTTTGCATGCGATTCGAGGCTGCTGATTTGTGCGTGCATTTCATTCTTCTCGGCTTGTTCGCGTGCGAGGACTTGATTATGTGTAGACAGCGTGGATTGGAGGCTTGCGATCTGGGTGCTAGTCGAGCGTTGTTCCTCTGCGAGTCCAGTCAGTCGACCGTCACGATTGTGTTTATGCCGGCCGTGCCCTAACTCACCACTCAATTCACCCATGCGCGCCCGAAACTCGTTTCGTTCTTCTAAGACCCTCTTCCTCCCTCGCTCAATGAACGCGTCGAATTTGATTGTGAAGTCGGCCATGCGCTTCCGCAAGTCGTCGAAGTTAAAGTCCACCGACGGCAGCTGGGTGAGAGGCGTGTCTGAGTATGACATGCTGGGCGCCGCCTGTGATTGTGAGGTGCGAAACGAGGAGGTGCTCGCAGAAAACTGCGATGAATGGATTGCGGTAGCCATGGTTTTCTCTACGATCCCGTATTCTGTTCGGGTTTGGGAAACGTGTTGTACGAGGGCAGGTAAGGTCGAGATGGGGAGTGGTGGTGATGATGCGACCATCACCACCGCGATTTGGTCGACCAGGCAACCACCTCGGCTCGCAACACAGACTCCCTTCACTGCACTTTAATCTTGCCTCACCTCATGAATCATAGTTCGCATGTTATTTCTGACGGTATCTTGCATACTAAAACGCTCATAGTTCAATCTGGAGTCACTTGAGAGAGTTGGACCGCAGCTGTTGCTCCAGATCTTCCTTCCCCTCGCTATTTTCGCTTGTTGCGTCCCCGTCGATCAATTGCCCCAGCATAGCCTCCATCCTCTCCATCGCACCCTCAATCTTGTGCAAGCGAGTCAAGGCCTCCAGAATGCGCACATCACGATCACCGTCACTATTCAGATCAACCAGTGAATCCATCCGTTCGCCCTTCTTCGGCTTGCGGTATCCCGGCGGAGCGTCCCTCTCGTCTTCAGCCTCGTCAGAATCTCGGAATTCGTTATTCAGCTTCCGATCAATCTGTGAATCCTGTTTGGGTGTGTTCTCAACCCTGGAGTCCCTTCTTCGCTTCTTCTTGGCCCTAGGGTTGACCGATAGTCTTCGACTGGCGTTGCTGACCTGACTGGCTCGCCTTTCTTCCGACAAGTGTGCAAATTGATCCTTCAACTTGGTGCTGGAGAGGATGCCCATGTCATCGCTATGGTTCAAATCGTCTTCCTCGGCGATCTTGTCCAAGACCGACTGGGGAGGATCGATATCAAAGACTGCATGAATGTCTCCGTGCACGCTAAATCTCGATATTGCCCAGTACTGTGCCGGGGTGGCCTTCGGACCATTTGCATTTTTCCAGTCAATCTTTTTGTTTCTGCCCCATCTGGGCTTGTCCGACATCCATAGAGTTCTTCGTTCGTACCACGCAATGAGCAGCAACGTCGGTAAGTTGATGATCCTGACAGTCGTCACATTGACTTTGTGGAACATTCTGTCCGAAAGAACCCACTTCAGAGGAAGCAGGAACAACAAAGCCAGAATGTTGAATGGCGGCATGTAAGCAAATATCGCATCAGACTTGACTCCTTCGAACGTGAGGACAGCCCTTCGGAACTGGATCTCCTGGACGGCGTTGTCTACAATACCGCTGAATGTGTTCGTCAACATCGACACAAGCACGGTCAAGAACAGCGTGTTGCCGAGGAACGCGAACAGTACCATCAAGACAGGCCCGAGAAGCCAATGGAAGTCCGTCGACTGTCCGATGCCTGTCCCGTCAAGTCCAAACCAGATCCAGATCATCCATTTCCCAATCGTCCCTGCCTCATGAGCTCCAGCATGCAACCACTTGAGGCTCAGTAGGAATCCGGCAAAGCACCACACCGCCAACGCTGTCAAGGTCAAGAAATCTGACATCATTGCTCTCAGAGAGAGGAACAGCATGTTTTCCGACATGACATTGAACGCCAAACGAGGTATTAGTACCGGTGCTGCACAACTGAGAACATCCAAGGCAGTCCGAGCAACAGCAATGGACCTCTCGTCGTCAGAGATTGAGAAAGAGTGGAGGCGAAGCCCCATGTAAATCAAGAACAATGTCGAAAACATGACGTCCAAGAATGACCAGAGGTTTTGGGTATACACGCCCCAGCCGTGTTCCAGAATCGAGGCGAATTGGTCAAGCACCTGTAGCCTTGTCAGTCACCAGGGTACCCTCACCAGATATTTGTCGTACCCATCCTGCAGCATATACATCAAACACCAATTCCACCACCTCGAACTTGGTTGTCATGCGATTCTCCCTCTCAGCCATCACTCCGATGTATAACCCCAACAACACCATAAACTGCAGCGCCTCGATCAAATTCCGTGTCCTTGGCACAACCAGTCGGTATTGATTCAACAGCGGCGCCCTCCTCGGATCATACAGAGAAATCGGCCTTTTCTTGAAATGATCCGGGATGATATCGATGAAACTTGACGGCGTATACACAATTTTGCCGCGATAAATCGCATCCACGACTTTTTGGCAAGCACTGCTCGCCAAAAAGGATTTACTGGCACTCACGATCGCGACCTCCAAGGCCGTCAATTTTCTCTCGACTTTCCCGGATTGAGACCGATGCTGAGCCGCCCAGTAGTGCATCGCATGTTTACTCTGATCTATGATCTCGTCGGGAGCACTTTGAAATGGCTCAAACCCTGCGACAAGGATGTTCGCCAGTTTGAGCAGGCCGCGTGGGCCGGGGTTGTGTTCGTTGTAGCGACGGAGGATCTTTTCCGCAACCAGTTCGCACAGCAGAGCGCGAGTGAGGTTTACTGTTTGGTGGTGTGTGGCGTAGGACTGTTCGCGGATAAATTGCACGCGATTTACGAGCAGGCAATACACTTTCAACTATTAGCTTGAGTCGAGAACCTGGGGGGCATAGCAGACCGATAGACAGATCCTGCATCTCGTAAAGCGAGTCGACCAGAGGACGTACGACCGAGATGTTCATACGCGGTGCTTTCAGCTGTTCGAGAGAGTATGGGTCATCTGCAAATCGTGGCATAAGGTTGATTAGCCACCGACCGTCACTGCCGTTCCTGTCGGCTTGACGTGAAAACTCACCAATACTCGTGATGATATCCCTGCGTATCCTATTCCCATTCGAATTCGCATGTTAGCACGCAGCCACCAAGCTCGCAATGCGTCCTTCCGACTCTCAAGTGTATGCCATCATCGACTGCGCTCTCTGCCTCTCCGTCCGAACTCCGCGCGTCGAGCGTCTTCCGTCCCCACCTTCAAGGTCGTGAACACAGAAAGAAGTCTCACACTCACCTGTGAATATTTTCATAAACACTACACTTCCCGTTCCCGAACGGGTCGGCACTGTCAGGCGGCTTCCCACCACACAGCGCCTGGTCGTAGCTCGTCCACGTACAATGTGGGGGGTAAAGCCCGTCGCTGTCGGCATAATCTTCCTCGTCATGCTGCGCGGCGAGCAGGGCGTCAGTCTCGGTCCGTTGGCGCTGGAGCCGGAAGTGTGGCGACGACGACAGTTTGTTGCGCGACGTGGTGCGAGAGATTGGGGCGGACGACGATCCTCCTCCCACCTGTCCCTTTGCCGCTGGGGATGCTTTAGGCGAGGGCATCCTGCCGGAGGTTTATGCTTGGCGGCGCTCAGGCCTGGGCCCCTGCCTGACTCGTGCTAGGTTCAGGCTTGGGTTCGGAATATTACCACTGTCCTCGTATTCGTGCCGCCAACATTGTCGGTCACGGGCTGGGGATTTCGGTTCAGTCCGGTCGATATCGGGGATGGATCTTCAAGAGATACGAGCAACGAGGACAAGTACAGGAGAGAGCTGGAGATATCGTAGGAGATACGTGTGGACCATGGAGCATAGGGTGTGATAGAGTATCGGGGTGCCGAAGTTGCGACCAATCGGGAAACAGGTGAGGTTAAGGTTATCGCGTCAGGGAAGAAAAAGAAAAGCTGCACTCAAGTCACAGAGGGGGCATTTCACCAGTGAGCTGTGGTGCAGAGCTGTGCAATTAGACAGGGTATGACTGGCTCGCCTGCCTGCGCAATTCAATGTAACTGTCATTACTGCGTGTGTGTGTGTGTGTGTACTCATCAATCGTAGAAAGCCGCCCATATATAAATGCCAGGGTGCAAACGTTTCCTCCCTCCACTATTAATATTAATCCATGTCTTAATATTATAACAAGATCATGATCGTCGCGGTCAACGCCAGCAGGATGCCCATCGACCAGAAGGTGGACCAAATGCCCTCCTGCACGGGCGCTGCTGCTTGGTTGCTGACTTGATACACGACACTCGGCGTCTGAGTCTGTGCAGCAACCTCCGAACTGACCATCACTATGACCAATCCGTTGCTCGTGATCGTCTGCAGTATCTGGGCTCCCGGCGTCGTGGTCGTGTAGGATGTCACTGTGGTCGTCCCCACCCAGCCGCCTGGTTCGTACGTTGTGGGCGGATAGTAGCAATCATTCTGGCACTGGTCGCAGCATTCCCAATAGACGACCGTTGAAGTCACGGGGCAGGGTAGGTACGATGTGACGGTGACGATGACGTTTTGTTGAGTGTACCAGGTCGTGTAGGTCGACGTGGGGGTCCAGGTCGACCAATATGAGGTCGTCGTTGGCGTCCACCACTGCGTGGTTGTCGGTGATGGCGTCCAGTATCCCGAGTCGCTGTGCGATTGTCAGATCCTGGAAGATTTGGAGCCGAATTGGTTTGTCTGTATGGTATACAATACTTACTATCCGGCCAAGGCTTGCCCCAGGAGAAGGCTGAGGATGATGATTGTAGGCCAGGTCATGGTGATCACCCGCCCAGGTGGCGGCGACAGCAAATCAGAGGAACGGCAAGTGATCAAGGTATGGGGAAGAGGTAGCAGCCACCATGTGAAAAGAACACCATATATTAGAAAGAAGCTGCTACATTGCCATCGTTGGAAATACGAGCCGGCGCTCATGGTTTACCTAGTCGACAAGCTGAAGTGGACACCCTCGGAGCTTCTGAAGCTCGACCGGAGCTCCTTGAAGCTTGATTCCATCTGTCACACGCTGTACGAGATAATAAAAAAATGGCTTGACCCCGCAATGAAGCCGCGATCGCAGGAGCAACTCGGCAAAAGACGTTCATCGGGTATCAGGTGTCAGGTTGTGGTGTGCGGGACCATATCTTACGCGTACGGCATACCGATTGCTGAAAAAGATGGTTGAGATCATTGGTGGACAAAGGGACAGGTTGGTTCGTGTACAAGTTCTTGTTTTTCTGTCGGTCCAATGAGCAACGCGTATTTCAGCACCTCTGAGCAAGGAAAGCTGTGGAAATGCCTTGCATAAAGCCGGACTTGCAGCAGCTGAAAGCCCGCAGTCTAAGAAGCTGCATTGTGATGTCAACGCAAGCGGAGGGGAAGTCGACTTTTGAGGCTGACGACAACGTGGCGCCGATCATGACAATGGCTGATTTTATTTTGCCGGAGCTTTATCGAGCCTCCCCACCAACTCACGCTGTGGAAACGCTTGTTGTCCTTCTCGACGATATCAAGTATTTTTGCCAACACGAAATCCGTGATGCGCACATCACATAGGAATGTTAACGCTGTTGGCTTTCGCTGGCCACTCGGGCTATAGCCAGGTCATCGTCTCGGCGACTTTCTCCCGGCCTTGGGAGCATAATGCCTCGTCTTGCAGAATCTATCTCTCATGTTATCAGCTAGATGGTGCTGAGGAAAACGGAATTGAAAGTCGAAGGTAAAACTTGTGTAGGGATTTGATCGAAGAACCTGTGCTCGCGTCCTGCTAGGGCATACATTTGAAAAGATAAGGCACAGCATTCATTGCGTAGAGCGTCGAGCCATTATTTGATTCTCATGCACGGTGTATCATATTCTCGTGACGACTAACAGCAGGTGTGAACAAAGAGCAAGGCAATTCTATCGTTGACCGCCTCTGCCTGCGCCGGGACCAGGACCGGCACCTGCGCCAGCACCTCCACCCATAAATTGTTGTGCGCTGTTGAAAGTCAGTGCCGCGAAAGACATCGAGCATATTGGACTCACAGGTTTGCAATGTTGGGATCCTGCATCATCTGTTGGATTTGGCTCATATCTGGCATGCCACCCCCGCCACCCTCTCTCCGGCTGTTCATCATGTTTTGGATGGTAGGATTGTTCATCAGTCCGCTTAGCGCATCGGGGTTGCGCATGAGGTTCTGTGCCATAGATGCAAACATAGGGTTGCTCATGATGCTCGACAGGTCAGGCATGCCCCCTCCACCTCGACCGCCGCCGAACATACCAGCAAGACTGGACAGGTCCGGCAGACCGCCACCACCACGAGTATCGCCAGGAGCGTCGTCTACGTCGTCTTCGGGGAGCTTTTCCTCCTCTGCTTCCATCCTAGCCAGTTCCTTCTTCGCGGTTTCCAATCCTTTCCTCATAGCTTCACTACCTCCGCTGCCTTCGAAATTAATTCCTTGCTGGTATGCATCAACACTTCCTTTCGCGTCACCCATTGCGAACCTAGCCAGACCCAGCCTTGACCATGCCTTTGTGTATTTTGGATCAGCGGCTACCGCCATTTCTGCATCCTTGACCGCCGAAGCATGATCGCCGCTTGCGGAATATGCAGCCGCGCGGTTGGAAAGGTAGATGGGATTGGTGGGAGCATAAGAAATCGCCTGCGTATATTTCTCGATGGCGGTCTTGTAGTCCTTCTGTTGCATGGCGGCATTGCCCGCGCTCTTGAGCTTCTCAGCCTCTGGGTTTATGGTCTTGGTATCTGCAGGCTGTGATGGAGGGGCTTGACTTTCTGTGGACGAGCCCTTTCCTTTCAGTTTTTCGTAGACAGAGAATATGTTGAGCAGAGATTGAGACCCAACAGCTTCCGATACCGCTGCCTTGTCAGACGGATCAACCTTGAAGGCTTCTGCAATGCAATTGCTGGCAATCTCAATGTTGTCTGCGTCGTCTGCACTGAGAGTGCCATCTTTCAAAGACGTCGACAGGAAGTCTACTATAGAGAGTGCTAGGCGCTTCTTCGTGTCGGACAGAGACTAGACAGTGTTAGCATCTTCTGTGGATGTTTACCGCGATGGCCTACCATCTTGAGGATCGCGAGGATGCGCAGATAGATCAATAAAGGGTGGCTGCCAGCGAGTCCTCGGAACTAACAGCAGACTCGACAGTTGAGAAACCACCGAGCCACCTCGCCACGCACTGCCAAATTGTGTATTGTGCGCCACCGTAGCTCCTCCTCGAGTTTCCCTTACTTCCACTTCACCCTCTACTTTGTGTTGAATTTGGCACTTGTCACAACACATTACGGTATGGTTCGACGCCTAGGTCTACGAATCAAGTGGGCTGGACCTAAACAGGGGAATCATGCTCTCGAAACAAGGGACTATCACTCAGCAAGAGGTGTTGTTATCTTTCACCAACCTCCACATAGCAGCGTCCCACGAACTTTACATTCACGGAGATGGTTTCATGCTCCTACCCTCCTTCCTCCGCCCTCACATACCTCTGAGGCCGGCTTTCGGCTGCCGGAGCTTTACAAGTCCCCCCCAGGATGATTTTATATTGAATTCTTACAAATCGTGAAGATTCTCAGTAATGCGACATGCTTACATTGGCTTACAGTCGTCCGAAGGACGGCGGGCAAAGCATTTCTCAGGCCAAGGTAAGGCTCAAATTGCTCCTCTTGAGACTACTCTAGTCAACAACGTTTTCTGTACGCCTCGTATACCCAATCAGCTGGATTCATATTATAGATCAAAACTTGACCTAGGTCCGTGAATACACTTTCTCCTCGAAGATCGGCCTCTTGAACGGGGACGGATTGTCTAAAAGTCTGCGGCTCGGCGTGATACAGACACGGTGCTGAATAATGCCACTTGATATGGACTGTGCCGACAGAGATGTAGGTACCTATATTAAAGTCCTTTCCAACCGGCACCTGCACAGTATCCAAAGACCGCTGCGTTCCTTCTGATCGAACACAACCTACTTCCCCGACTGTCAGATTGACTTTCACCCGTCGCCCTTTCATTTCAGCCAAACTATCGCCAGCTTGTGAAATGGAGCTACCGACGTACACCAAGCAGTGGCATAGCGACGTGTACCCAGACATCGACGCGTCTCGACCGGAGCTCTCCGTCAAAGGCAAACGAATTGTGGTTACTGGTGGTGGCGGAGGCATCGGATCAGCAACTGCCGAAGCATTCGTTGTTGCTGGGGCAGCGGAGGTCGTGATACTGGGCCGCACAAAACAGACTCTGGAAGCCACCAAGTCGGTCATCTTGAGCAAACATCCCAGGGCCAGCGTTATTCCCATCGTCACCGATATTGCGCGACCAGAAAGCGTTGCAGGTGCCTTCACGACCATTGCTAGTGGAGGTCCAATCGACGTGTTTATTAACAACGCAGCCTATCTGTCCATCGGTACGGTTGGTACCTCAGACCCAGTAGAATGGTTCAAGGTCTACGAAACCAACATCAAGGGATCCTTGCTCGTCGTTCAAGCCGCCTTGAAGAATATCAATACCAAAGACGGAATCATCATCAACGTCACCTCCGCTGCCGGACACGTACCTTATGTGCCCGGCTATTCGGCGTATGCCACCAGCAAGATCGCATCCGCCAAAGCCTTTGAATATCTGCAGCACGAGAATCCCGACTTGAAAGTCTACAACCTTCAACCCGGTATTATCGAGTCTACCAGCCTCGCCTCCAAGGCTACCGAGCATAGCGGACTATCGTTTCCACAGCAGGACACCGGTAAGTCGTCAAGCTTTCTCCTATTCTTCAAAACTCTGCGGCTAGTGGCTGATTTATCTCGTACAGTCGAGTTACCCGCCAACTTCATGGTCTGGCTGTGCTCGCCGGAAGCGGAGTTCTTGAAGGGACGCTTCATTTGGGCAAATTGGGATGTGAAGGAGCTTCTACAGAAAAAGCAGGCGCTCGCGGACGATCCAACTCTGTTGACACTTGGTTTGTTGGGTTGGCCGTAGTGATTCGCATGGCGAGCCATGAGCGTTCAGATACATAGTTGATGCGCGATAACTAAACACGAATCTTTGTTGTACTTGGTTATACCCTTGAAGTCGTCTAATGAGACGCACTTCGTGGTCCCTATGCCGCTTTACAAAACCAACCCACGATGCACCAGGAAATGCTCTCAACCACGATGAACATACCTGAAACGGGTTAGCAACTTTCTTGCGATCAAGAAGGGCTGTCCCCGCCCATAACTTGCATTAAGTTGGTGTTAAGTTTCCTTTGACGAATTCAAGGGTCCTGCTTACACTACGAGTGGTGGTTCAAGGGACTGCGTGATTGGGTGGCAGCCTTGCAACTCAGCCTTGCGTTTCGTGGTTGGTCGCTTGTGGTTAGCGTGTTGTGAGGCAGCAAGCTGCTCGGGGTTTAGCGGCCTTAAACCAGTCATCTCAATAATTTCAAGCGTCATTGAACTAAACAAAACAACAAATATCCCCTTTTCCATTCTAGCCCAAGCACGGCGGTCTACGCATCCACCCGCCCATGCAAGATGTTCTCTGCGGATGCATCGCGAAGAGAATCACTGCGTCCGAAACGAACACGCCCGGCAGCCGGGCCAGATGACTCCATCAAGTTACCGCAGGCGAAGCGGAAACGATCAGCCCTCCGAAGAGACACGTTCGAGCCTCTGACTGACGCAAGCCTCAATGAAGTGGCAGGACGTGACTTGGTCGAGGGGAAGAGCAACGGATACGCAGTTGCAGCTGCGCCCTCAAGAGAATTGACCCTGCGAAGCGCGAAGAAGCCAGAGAAGAGATCCGAAAGAGCAGCGAACACCAATGCCGGCTTGACGCTTTCGAGCAACGATTTCTACACTGTCGCCCAGCTACCCGCACTACCTGATCAGATCAGAAATCAGCCCAACGTCCAATATTCCTGCGTCATCTCCTCCGAGTTTGGCTACGCGCTCGCGTTGACACACAAGGATGCCATCATCTGGCCTTACAACTCGACCGCCTCTATCCCTTCCTCGCGGGATGTCATCTCTTTCAGACTGCCGTTCCCACAGGCATCTATCGGGGATCCTCTGCCACTCGGGGCTTTTACAGCGATGGCGGCCAATGGCGAGCCCGGAATCGTGGCGGTGTCTGCGAAATCAGGGAAAATTGTGTATTGGGAGACCTTATCTAGTGCCTCCTCTGTTATCCCGGGCCAAAGCTCGACTGTGCAGGGCTCGATACCTAGTCTGATGAGTGGCGAAATTGTGGAAGAGCTAGTGAATGCTGAACCCGCCGGATTCATTCTGTCGCTGAGCCATGGTCGCGTGGCTCACTTAAAGATTCGTGATCAATATGGCAGTCCTGGCATCGGCGTGCAAATTTTGCCCAAAGACACAAATGCGACGATTGGCTTGTTTGGAAGCATCAAAAATGTGTTTGGCGGAGATCGAAGAAAGGGTACACCGATCGTGAAGGCCGGAGCCTCTAAGAAAGGTCAACGCGATGTGGTCATTGCGACGGAGGATGGAGTTCTGGAGTTCTGGAGCACGAATCTTAATGTCCCCAATTCGTTTGGAAAGCGATTCAGCTTCAAGGAACACACACTGGAGGCCCTACGATCCTTTCTACCCGACCTGACGGACTTCAAGGTCCTTGATGTGGAGCTTTCAGCAGGGCCAAGTACGGCATTAAGTCGACGGGATAGTCATGGCATTCCCATGATGGCACTAATTTCCACGTCCAAGGAAGGAGAGACTAAGTACTTTATCATCGAGATGCTCGTCGACCAGGAGGCGAGGATCAAGGTAGTGCACCCTATCAGCTGCTATTCCTCTTCAACATCATCACAGCTTTCTTGGCGACCTCGGCTCTGCGTGTCCAGAACTCAACCAGCGGCTTTTATCCTCTTCGAGACTGCTATCGTCCTGTTCTCGCTGGTCAAGATCCGAGAGTCGCCCTCCTCTCAACTATTGATGGAACGACAAGCGTTACCCGAACCATTTCAGGATTGCATTCGATTTCGAGACGCTTCTACTTATAAAATCCTTGGCTATGCGCTGGAAATGTCGGAGAAGCAGTCGTCTGTCGTGTTTGGAGTGCAGGGCTTTGGAATCGTGAAAATGACTTCCCACCTACGCGATGAAGAGGAATTTGACGTTGACGAAGCAGATGAACGAGATCGAATGAGTGCAAAGAGCAAAATCGAGCAGGCAGTCTTTTTCGGCACCATCAAACAAAACCCGCTGGATCTCAACAAGGCAGATCGGTCGTTCTCACAGGAGGAGATTGAGGCAGCTGCGATGGAAATCACATCAGAAATTCTCTCATCGTCATCCAAACACCTCCCGAAGAGTGCACCTTCCATCGACATGCAGATGCGATTACGTGCAAAAGCCCTCGATGACTTGGCCGGGCATTTGATGAGTCACTATCATTCCTCAATTTCTCGAAATATTCGATTTCAACTATTGCTTGAGGCGGAGAAGTTGGCAGCTGCTCAAGCGATCTGGAAGGTCCAAGAAGAAATCCAGCGAAAATATCCTCAACCAGATCGGGAAATGCCGTACCTCGACTTTACCTTGCGTGCCTTGCATGAAACCCGGCAAAAATACCCAGACCCAGACAAGGGAGAAAAGGATCGGGTCAGACATTGGCTTGTGAACAGCGTTCAGAACGTTGGTCACTTAATGTCCGAACTGGTCAGCTGCATTCCGGAGCTCGAGCCGATGGACGTTACAGACCCAAAAGTGGTGACTGATTACCTGAAAGAAGCCGTGGATTTATGGGTTGCATCATATTCTGCCGTCTTTAAATTTCGCGAGGACAACGCACACTTGTATGGACTCGGGGACGAAGTCTTCAAGGACGGCGTGCTCGTTGAGGGCTTTCCAACTGACATCCCTCATCCGTGGTCGTCAAGCCCGGAGCCCTTGCGGTTCAGTCAGAGGTTGATTTATGATGTCTGCAAGTTCTTGAACGAGTGGTGGGACTTCACTCATGGGAGAAGCAAGAAGAAAAAGATGCCGACGGACGATGAAGGAAAACCGTACGAAGGACCCAGCAAGGCTGGACTTCGGGAACTTGCCGCTCGTCTACCCACAGAGGTGGATTTGTTTTCCCGGCTCGTGTTCGAAGAGTCAATCCAAGCAAAGAGCAAACTCAAGGAAAATGAGAAAGACCCTGAGGCCTTGAAGGACGAAATCAAGAATATTGACCGCGAGGTGCAGGAAAGACTGGGCCAAGCCTTGCAAGCCATCTCAGCGTTCAACATGCGAGGGGCCATTCATCTAGGGGAGAAGCTGAAATATTACGCGGATCTGGTCACCATGCACCTCGAATATTACAAGAAACTGATCGCAGAGGCCGCAGTTGATCCATCACTAGCTGAAAAGAATCAGCGCGAACTGGAAGAGATGCGAGACCGGGCCGAGTCTTATTATGGCAAATTTGGTAAAGGCTGGGCCTTTGCTGCCTATAGTCAGATGCTCATTGATGGTGAATGCGGCAGTTTACTGCTTAAGGGCCAGGAAGATGAGCAGAAGGAAGAATTCCTCACATGGTTTTTCAAGATGGCCCCTATTGCTCACCAACAACTCGGCAAGCTCAGCTGGATTCATGATGTAATCTCGAACAACAATTACCAACGCGCAGAGCAGACACTCCAAGAGGTCGCCGCTGAAGAACAAAAGGATGTCTGGAACAAGAAGACGGAACTTGCTATTGCCAAATTGGTTGGCTTGGCTGCTGATGAGGGCACTGGTACGCTGCGGGATCCGAAGGTCTATGACGACGGCTTGTCAATGATCGCTATTCAGGAACAAATTTACAGTCACGTTATGGCATTTGTTGGTGCTGCCCTTGATGGAAAGGCAGCGTTTGATCTGGCTCAAGACACGTTTGCCTCTCGAGTGGTGGCGAAGAGCCCTGCTCTGAAGCGGCAGTTGAAGCAGGCTCTGAAGTCTTTGTTGCGCCAAATGCCGCTGACGGCCGAGGAGCTCGTCGACCTGTTGACCTTGATGGACCCTATTGAGTGGGCCGGACTTCCCGAAGAGGATCCTGAGGTTAGTGGCCAAGAATTCGCCCTTGCGCTTCGGGTCGTGGATCTCTCCGGCCTGCCGTTGACGAAGCAAGAGGATCTCCGAGCGTCCATTTGGAGAAGAGCAATGGTCCGTGATGATTGGTTGGTGTTGAATGAGACTGGCGGTAAAGATGATCAGCGGGTGGAAGAGGAGATGCAACAATCAAGCCTGTTCCGTGCTCTGCAACATGTTTTCGTGATGGAACAGATCGAGGGGACACCAGTCCACCTGCTGTCTCCCAGCGAGATCCTCAGCCGTGAAACATTTCCAGCAAGCTTGCAAGATAAACTTGCCGAGAACGAAATTGAAGGAATTCGCAAGGATATCGAGAAGGAACAAGCAAGGCTCAAGAACTTCGTCGAGAAGGGAAGACTAGAGGATCACTATGGCGGATTAATCACTTCAGCGCAGAGAAATGTCAGGGATATGATCGATGCGCAGGGCGAGCAGATGGCTCAGCAGGCCTCGGAGCCAGAGCAGAGCAATGGTGTTTAGTGGAGAGGTGTGCCACAAAAGACTGCTTTGTACCGAGTACTGGTGTACTTGTATTACCAATGGCAATTTTGAAGCGACAGACAAGGCTGCGCAAGGCTTAATTGAAACGCGTGATGAAGCGCCAGTCACGGAGTCGCGTTGGTTTTATTTGGATTTAAGGGTTTAAGCCTATTCCCCATCAGGCAATCTGCCGTTGACAGCAACTCGCAACCGCCAGCCTGATGCCTCGTGGTTTCGGTTCAGCACCACACTCTGCTAAGCTCCTCTGCCTCTCACCCATCTGCATTTTTCGCTTTCTCTCGGGCGTTTGCGCCAGGTTTGCCAGCTTCGAAATCAGGGTGGGTGCCAGGGCTCGGTCGCGATGACGATCCTGGGCAAGTTCGAAGTTCAAGTATTCATCGACGGCATTCGAGCGGAGGAGTTCGACGACGACGAAGAAGAACAATGCGGCTTGCCCAGGGTGAACGAAGTCACCAAGTATATAGAGGCAGTCTCCGGAGCTTACTTCGAATTCAGATTCTTCGCGGAAGCCAACTACGAGTTCTCCAATGAGAATGCAATCAGCTTCACTTTGTTCGTTGACGGCAAGCGCATCATAGGAAAATATGTGCAGGAGGAGGGTTTTCGAACGGCCCGGATCATGGGGACGCGTGTGGAAGGACGATGCGAGGGCAGAAGGTCCATGGAGTCTACCGGCTTGAAGCTTTACAAGTTTCAGTTCGCAGACCTCACTACCAGTGCGGTGCACTCCGTAATGTAGCTTATGATGTCCGCTAATACCCTGCAGGGGACCTTGAACTGAATGATGATGTGTCGACTTTCAAAAAGATGTATGGCGATTTGGGAACACTCAAGGTCGAGGTATGGCGGATCAAGCTGTTGGATTCGCTCGGTGCCGACAACTACTCTGGGAAGGAACCCGAATCGGTCCCAGAAAAGGCATTGAAAGGGCGACCTCTCGATCTTGCGACGCGGTCGGTTCCATCGCTGCTATCCGGAGGTCTCTGCTGACTTCGCTAGGATGATCCCCGTTGCGGTGACCGACCAGCGTAGGGACTGCCGAAAATCAGAGGCTGTTGGGGAGCAGCCATTGGCAACGTTCAAGTTCAAGTATAGGACGCGGCGTAATGTCACCAGATCCTCAATTGTTCGCTCTTCTGACCGGGAAACAGGTGCTCTCCAATCCCTGCTGATCCTTGACCGATCTCCCACGCCCGTACCATTGGAAGACCGCCCCGTGGAGAAACTCACCAGGGAGGAGGCACTCGAGTTGCTGAGAAGACAAAGAGTATGAGCCGATCGCACACGCCAGAGATGTGGCTGACCTTCTTTAGGAGCAGCGTGACGTTAAACAGGAATCCGGAACAAAGCGTGAGCGAAACGAGACAGCCACTGAGACCAAGCCCAGGCGACCTCTCAAGACCAGTAAGGGGAACAGTGGAGAGACGATTTATCACATCGACTCTGACGACGAAGACGACAAAGATGCGATTGAAGAGCTGCCCTCCGGGCTCAAGCCCGCGAAGGTGAAAATCGTCGAATTATTGGATGACGACTGACGAAGAGGGCCAGAATGATCGAGATGGGGCATAGGAGGTAGGCAGGGGCGGATTTGCGACACGGGTAACGACACCCTTTCATTTCATCTCATTTGAGTCTGTAGCCGTGGTTGCGGGTCTGTGAGATTTAGGTCTTCGAAGTCTCTACCCCCCACAATGGCGTTTATCCAAGCAGCCAGCCTCCGTCCCGCCTTGTAGACCATGTCGTCAATAATCGGGATAGCCCCATCGTAGTACTCGCCCGCCAGGTCCTGCCCGTGAACATCCCGCGCTAGCACATACGAACACACATGCGCGTTTGCCTCGCCCGCCCACTCAAGGGCACACTCGGCCGCGTCGTGCAGACACACGTCCCCGTCGGCATCCACTTCCCCGTCGTTCGCAGCAAAGAGCCTCTGCGCCCAAGTCCACGCCGCGAGGCCCTCGTCCTCGTGGCCCATGCCGGCATGCCTGTTCACAATCAACGTATCCCACACGCTGTGCAGATTCGTGGCCCTCCCCTCGAACACCACCGCGTATTCATTCCCGCCGCGGTCTTCCGCCTCCGTGTGCAACGGCTGGTGCACATCGCCGAAGAAATGCAGCACGAACCGCAGACTCTGCCCGCGCTGCCACATCGGCAGGCCCGCGTCGCCCACCCGCTGCGTGTGGTTGGCGATCGCAGATACGACGCACCCCGTCTCCAGCGCGCAGTCGCGCGTCACGTTGACGCCGCACCGCGTGGGCGGGTCGTCCTGGGCGTCGATATAGTGCCATCCCCTGGTGTACGCGAAGGACGGGATGTAGCGGATCTTGTCCGGGAAGAGGGCCGCCTCGGAGATGTCTTGCCCGTGGAGCAGCAGGTTGGTGAAGCGCGTCGACTCCGGCGTGAAGTACAGCGAGGCGAGGTATGCGACGGTGCGGTGGCCGAGCGCTCCCCACGCGAGGGTGCTGGGGAGGAAGAGGGTGAGCGGGATGAGAAGCAAGGCGCCGAGGCTGTGATGCCGCATTTTGACAAGATGAGGCTGGAGATGAGGGGACAGGGAGGGAGGGAGGGAAAGGAACGGGAGAGAGAAAAGACGACGTGTTCTATTTGTACGTGTATTGGTGTTCACATGGTCAGTAGGGTGGTCAACTGATGCGTTGTTGGCGTTGGTGTTGACGCGGTTGTCATGGGAGGACGTTTGGCCCGCCGCGGCCTGGTGGGGTCTGATCTGCGTGGCGGCGCACGCACCCAGCACGTTGTCGTTGCGGGGATGCTCGTGCTCCGGCTCCAAGTTGTTCACTTCATGCTCATCTCTGATGCTCACCTTCCGAGATATGGCATACTCCTCCACTTTGACTACGTCCAGACATACAAGAGCATGGTTTGCCCGAAGATGGTTCCTCATATCTTGGTGCAGACGTGTTGGAATGTCCTCTGCGCAGGGAGATGAAGTACTTCGGCGGCAAACTCTTAACCAGCTAGTGTTTCTTACGCTGCTGTTTCTAGCCGACCATTGTTACAAAGAAGGAGAAGCAGAAGTATCACTACGTTGACACTATCCAAGTCGACATCTGGGGTCCTGGGGAGTAGAATCAAAGCCAGAGACGCAGTGAGTTGAGGGGGTATACACGCTTATTCTTCTAAAGATTATTAGACCAGCCTGTTATGAATTCAAAGTACAACTATATGACCTTTTGAGCCCACCAAGATCATTGAAGAGCCCAGGCAACAAGCATCCTTTACTACCTAGTCACAGGCGGTAACAGGATACGGGGTGACTGCCGTTTCTGCGATATTAGTGCATCCCTCAACTGGCGCTCCAGCCACCGCTCCGGCAACTCCAAGTCACTTCAGCTTTCTTCCAAAATGATCCGTGAAATACTCCATCGAAGTGAATCCTATCGAGATTTTGCTCGACAACTGCCTCGAATTCTCTTGTGGTCTTTGTCTTCTGACCAACATCATCCACCAGTGAGCAACTAATTATCCTCTTACGCCTCCCGCTTTCCGCCCCTCATTGTTTGTTGCACTTTGGCGCTCCATAAGGCTACTTCCTCAACCCCATCCTACCGCGTCGTCATCATGGCCGTAATCGACCAGCTTACGGTGGAGTTCAAATCCGGCAACGAAACGCTGCAGGAACACGAAGTCCCGGAAGAAGAACAAGTCGACAGAGACTCACTCGGCCAGCCGCCTCCAAACAAACAAACTGTGAAGTATCTCGAAGCTGTCTCTAATACCGAATTTGAGATACGGAGAAGCCGAGTACCTCACCTTTAGAGTCTACGTTGACGGCAAATTCGTCACATGCGAGCATGTGTACAAGGCTAAGTATCAGGCCAGGTCGAAGGGTAGAGCCACTTGTACCGGATTCAGGGACTTTGTAGATGGAAAATGGCAGAAATTCCCATTCTGTTGGGGCGAACTCGTCACCAGTAAAGCTTTCTTCCATGTGTCTTCATTATCTGACTGCTGCAGCTGATGAAAACCCAAATCACACGCTGGCCGAGTTGTCCCAACAATATCGAGAACTGGGTACAATCAGAGTCGAAGTCTGGCGGAAAAAAAGCACCAAATCCAAGCCAACACTACCTAGAGCTCTTCCACCCGTAGACGTGAAGATCCCCGAGAAGGCACTCAAAGGCGAGGCAATCGATTTGGCGGTTCGGTGAGGTCTTTACTATTGATTCCAACGCAATCTGACAACAATAGACGAGGAAAGCCCCAAGACGCCAGGGGCCAGACCACACTTGTCGGCAAGAAACTTGATCCCGGTCCACTCGCAAAGTTTATCTTCAAGTACAGAAGCAAGAGTAAGTATAGTGTGCGCCTCGAGATCTGGGAGTATCGATATCTGAATGCACTCAGACGCTCTGCAAGTCCTCGGAATCCTGCCACGATCGCCCAGCCCCGTTCCATTAGAACATCGAGAACTAGCCAGTCTTACACATGAAGAGGCATTGGAGTTGGTCCGTCGACAACAGGTATGCGTTACCGTTACCACTGCTCCCCGCATGTCCAGCTGTTGCCTCGTCCATTCCTGACCATTATTTGTAGACACAACTTCAGGCTACGAATACCAAGATCAAGAGAGAAGATATCGAGGACAACCTACATCAACTTGCAGCCCCCAAGCGTGAAGCAGCAGACGAGGGCGGTGACCTGCATATCATTGATCAACGAAGGAAAAGGACCCGACAGGAGATAGAGACCATTGATTTGACGGACGACTGAGGCAAACACACCCAAAGTCAGCTTTGATGCTGGGGAGACACCAAGAACTTCAGTCGGAAATGTATTGAACGGCAAAATTCATGCCCACATCAGATCGGGCAATGAGTCGGTGAGCTGCATTATGGGGTTGACGGCGTTGAACGGCACAAAAGGTCTTTCACGTCTCTCCATGTCATATGAATCTGAAGAGAGGCTACCATACGTGAAGATGGGGGCAGCTGGAGTTTCGAGAACCTTGTCATTTCCACTACCTTCAGACTTGAGGCGGGTGTTCATCCCCCGCGTAAGTTTAGCCTCGAAGTACCTTCTATCTGAACATTCCCCTACACATAGCTCCTGCGAGCTAATTGTCGACAAAAGCTCTCGCTACCGATCTCTCACTGCGACCGGCGCCTCTATTTCCCTCTACTTTCTTTCCGGGACACGGTGGTTATTGACAAAGTGAGCTCACATTCTGCGGTCAAGCAGGAGGGCATTGAGCATGAGGCGCCTCCTGAAGATTACCTGAAGGGCCTGCACTGAGATTTCTCACGCGCTACCTCTCCAAAGGTTGTCAAGGACCTCAAGACGACTCCCCGCGACGGGTTTCAGGTACACTACTGATCTGCCCGCATCAAAATATGGCAGGATACTACTTAGGCTTCAGAACAGACACTGATGGATGTTGCGTTTCCCCCTCCCCCGGCAAGGTCGAGTAGAATGGTACCGGATCTCTCCCCCGAGACTTGCAGGGTTCGGAGAGTCACAACAACAGAGCGCACTGGAAAGCCGAGCCATATTACTGTAAAGCATGTCAAAGCAAAGCTCGACTGAGCCACATAATGCCAAACCTAACATCTAGGAGTGGACGACGCATCCACTGCCACAGTTGCTGAGGTCAAAGCCTAGTTACAGTAAATTGGGAAGGAATCAGGTTCAGTTCCGGCGTAACAACGTGACTCACATCAAGACCTAGTGAAAAAGCACCGCCGGGGCACTCAAGTCAAAATATATCCACGGCAGTACTGAGGCTTGGGATGCGAAGGCTATCGACAGTGGCTTCTACTCGGCATTCGTCTTCTATAGAACTGAGGTTGTATTGCCAATCTCCAGAGTTCTCGCTAGAGAACCGATCTTGGTGAAAGTGGCTAGACAGGAGGTACGTCTTTCATTACTGCTTCCTCTTCCTGCTTGCCACTACACGGCTGGGTATATGGACTGATGTACATCTGCAATACTTTAGGACGCCGATGTCGAAGTCACTCTGCTCCAAGTCGCTAGATTCATGCGAGCAGCAACGACAATGAGTTGAAGTGATATCTGCAGGTCAACCACAGCGGCTGGAGTTCTCAAAGATGTCTAAATATAGGTATTCGTACGGGACAGCAAACGTATTGGAGCACGAGAGTGATTTCCAGGATGAACCGATCACATGTGATTCTATTGAGAGCGAGCACCCTCTAGCTCCTGCCTCACCGTCTGCTCGACGCAACGTACAGGAACGTCGCCGCCAAGAACGAACGGTGCTTTCCAGTTCTTCTTCATTTTTGTATCTTTGACAATCCGACCTTCACTCGCAGATTTCTTATTTTCCTCCGTCTGATCTCAAACATGGCGGTTATTGACAACGTGGAGGTTTCTATAAGCAGTCGCCACCACGACCTCCAGGAGTTCCCTGTACCGATCGACGACGAAGCTTGGGGTGACTATAGCGACCATCCATCCTGCACTAAGATCGTCAAGCGCTACATTGAAGCAGTCCCGGGTGCCAATTTTGAGATTAATTACTCAATAAAGACAGGTCAAACATATGGATGCGCCGATTACCTGTCATTTAACACCTGGGTCGATGGGCAGAGGGTCCTGGCCCCTGTTGTAGAGCCACACAGATTGTTGCATCGTGACTGGAGCGTTTCTCGCCAAGGTTCCCGAAGTGGGATTGGCTCCAAATGGGTGATACAACCCTACACCTGGGCACTACTGCTATCGAGTAAGTTGGCCAAGCTGAACAATGTTCTTTACTGACAGTCGTAGCGGATGAGACAACGAATGCGACGATCGACGACATTAAGGCAAGATATGGCAAGATCGGTTCCATCCGAGTCGAATTCTCCCGGAAGAAGCGCCTGGGAGTCACTCGCCAATTTGAGCCAGTCTCACTGAATGAAGATCCTGTTCCGGAAAAGGCGATCAAAGAAGGTCAAGGTCTTGATCTTGGTGTTGGGTAAGCGACGAAGATGATTTCGAGACTACTTCCTGATGCAGAGAGCCAGCTTGCAGCACCCGCGACCCAGGGACTATCCAGTCAACGTACACCACGGCGAAATCATTGACGACGGACCACTTGCGGCTTTCACCTTCCTTTACAGAAGTAAGAGTACGTTGTGTCGAAGCCGAGGATTTGTTAGCCGGCTGACTTGTGGCAGATGCTTTGCAGATCCTTGGTGTCCTCCCCCGAGCCCCCGAACCTAAACCATTGGAGGAAAGAGACCCTGCTACATTGAGTCGTGCGGAAATGCTGCAATTGATTCGCCAGCAGCAAGTATGTGCTGTCATCCGGAATCCGGAAAAGCTGCGAATTTGTGTTCGCTGACCTGGTCTTGCAGGCAGAGCTCGGAGCAATGAGAGCAAAGGTAGAGAAGGAGAAAGCCGAACCGGATATGCGCCGATTTGGGACAATTGAAAGAGAAGCAACCGACGACAAGGACAATATGACCGTTGCACAGTTGCCGCGAAAGCGGGTTCGCAAGGAGGCTAAGGTCATTGATCTAACGCACGACTAAACACCCACAGCAGAGGAAAACTATCTCAGGAACGTGGTCGAGTTGTGGAATACACCGATTCCGTGTAAACTGCACGCCATAATATGTCCCTGCGGACATCTCTTCATTAGACGCTCTCAATCCTCGAAACTTTCTCGAGAAGTAATTGGAGAAGGACTTCAAATGGCACGACACCCACACGATAACGCAGCCTAATTACTCTTACTCCACACTGCTCCATATTTATCCCTGCGCCTCAACGCTAGCCCAGAAAAAGGGTATAAAAAATCTTCACCGCCGCTTTAACTCTATTATTACAGATTGATTTTTTTTTTCAAAAACAATCAACAGTCCGGATTCCCAAGTGGTCACCCACCTTAGTACTAACGAACCGGCATGTGGCTTAAGTACGGCTGAGCGAACGGGAAGCCCTGTTTTCCACATCCTATGGTCGATTGCGAAAAGATATGTGCTTGTCAAAGATATATCCCTAAACCTTAGGACCGCGTCCTTCTTTGAGCCCCTGATTCTATTAAGTTCTCAGTGTCAGGACTAGGTAAGATCTAAACTTGTACGAATAGTTCCCCACTTCTCCCCTTGAGCAAAGCCTACTCTGTGATGGGTAACTAATCAAACTTCACCCTACATGATCTGCCAATTTCTCAATCTGATCGATCTGCTACCAGTGCCTGAGATGTCTTCCCTTTCTCTAAATCTGAAGTACATCTAATACCGGCAAGCTAGGAATCGGCTTATGAAGCACAGATCTGGCGGTGGGATAAAAAGCAACAATGAAATGAACACCGAGCTGGCGGAAGCCGTCTCCAACCTAGGATTCGACTCAGCAGGGCTTGATGGAAAGACTACCGGGTCATGCTCAGAGCTGTCAAAATGTCTCACGCATTCAGTATTTTTCCCATCCCATTCGAGATTTAAGATCCCAAAGAGTGTCCGGCGCAGAGTTCCACGGAACTGGTACGGTTGATCGGGCTAGACGATGCGGCGTACGTGGCTGTCAATCCGGACAACGAAGCTTTTGTTTCTTGGATTCTCAACCAGCCGACTAGTCTCAGGGGGGGATGTGATGGAACTATAATGTCAGATTCGACGAGAACCGTTTGGGCGTAACCGTGGCACCGACTAAGCGGTCTGGGCGAAACCCGACTCCGTTACCTTGAATGTCCAGCGATGGCTAATGAAGAGGAGTGGTCCGTCTCGTGCAACTCTAATGAAGCACAAAGGAAGCTTTCACGGGCGGCAGGGGGGATCCTTCGTCCAAAGGTAGGGGTGTTGCTGAGTCCTGCCTGCTAGTAAGTGCAATAGACTACCAACGCAGTGGCCGGTTCCTTCTCTTCCGCCCCTTTCACTTCAACCCTCCCCGTCACTTGCTTCTCTTATTTTGACATCTGCTTCACTCGGGGATCCGTTGCTTCTTTTATTTCGACATCTGCTTCACTCGGGGATCCGTTGCTTCTTTTATTTCGACATCTGCTTCACTCGGGGATCCGTTGCTCCCTTTTGGCTTTTCCGGTCCCATATCAATCTTGCTCTGTTCAACATCATCTCATTTCTCCTCCCTTGTTCACTTTCAGTCTCCGCAAATATGGCGATCATTGGCAAGTTCGAAGTTACTATCACCAGCGGAGGCAAAGTCCTTCGGGAATATGATTTTGCTGCAGACGACCAGGTCGACCATGAGGGGGACAAGCGAGCTCAAGTCGACGGTCTTGCCGGAAGAAAGAGGTCTACCCAGAGTCATGAAAGGATATTCAGATATGTCGAAGCCACTCCGGACGCCAACTTCGAGATCAGCTACAAAATGGGTCCGAAACAAGCATTTGGCTGTGCGAGCCATATTTGTTTTCTTACATCAGTCGACGGACGAAGAATCTGCTCACCTATGGCTCAAAAGGAGGAATACCGAAAGTCTGGTACCTTTTCAAGCACTAAAAAGGGTGATCTGAGCATTTGTGGCTCCGAGATGAAGCTGCACCGCTTTTGCTGGACACAAATTTCGACTAGTGGGTAATACCTGAGATCTCAGAAAGTTACTGACGGGCTGGCTCTGCCACAGCTGATGTCAAGCCGAACGCAACACTGGCGGAGTTAAAGGCAATGTATGGCAACAAGGGCACTATTCGGGTGGATGTCTGGCGGCAGCAAAGCCATTCCAACGATCATCAGGAAGATCTCTTGGCTCCTACCATGACCAGCAACATCCCAGAATGCGCCTTGAAAGGTCGGGCAGTGGAAGTCGGAATCCAGTAATTCGCCCTACTTTTGGTGGCTACTGAATTATTCACTGATGTTTGAAAGATTCAGGAAAGCGGAGCGAATCAGACATCGCGAAATCATCACAGCTAAAGCCGTCGATACTGACCCGTTGGCCACGTTCGTCTTCTTCTATCGGAGCAAAAGTGCATTCCTCAATGTCACACATCCTCAGTTACTAACGGCTGCAGGTGCTCTGCAAATCCTCGGCGTTATACCTCGCACTCCAGAACCAGTCCCGCTGGAAGACAGAGACGAAGAGACACTGACTCCCGCGGAAATGCTAGAGCTAATCCGCCGACAGAAGGTAATTGACTTTCCAGACCTGCCTGGCTAACCATATCGCCTTGACATGTCTAGAAAAGTCCGACTGACAATGACTGCAGGCAGAACGAATGGCAGAGAAGGTGAAAATCAAGGAAGAGAAGGCTGAGGCCAACCTGAGACAACTGGCAGGCATTAAGCGCGAGGCTGACGCCCAGGATGACGAGGAGATCAGCATTGTAGCTCAGACGGCCAAGAAGCCTCGGCGTGAGGTGGCAGTCGTGGAGCTGCTGGATTGAAGCCTAGCAGCCCAATCAACTCGTCGCGGTTGACCAACAAGGTGTGCATGGAATTAGTCTCTGCCTTGTTGCCATGAGGCGAGCAGAGTCACCCAGGGAGTTGTCATGTCATAAGAGCTGGGTGGTTTTCCGGAGCCATCTGATGAGGAAGGCTGAAATGAGCATTTCGGGGAAAGCTTGGATAAAGCTGAGAGCTCAGTACTATTGAGAGAAAGAGCTACGAGCGCACAGTTCTGGCTACCATGCGCCCAAACCAAGCAACATCATCCCACACACTCTTCGGTCTTTCGGGTGGCGGCTCGACAGAATCATCAAACCTGACACTAGGTCCAGCTTGCGAATCCGCATCTTTTGCTGCACCAGAGGGAGCAGAAGCAGCAGGACCATCACCAAGATCTTTGCCTTCCCCTATCTCCCTCGCAGCCTTAGTCGCATCAAGCTGACTGCCTGGGAAATCATCCTCCAACTTCAAAAACACATCCACGAGCCCATCCATCCACGCGCCCAGTCTATAGCCCTTGATACTCTTCCTCAGCTCATCCTCATCCTCGCTATCAAATTGTCCTTCAAAGTTCAATTCACCATAGGGATCTCCATCGTCTGAGGAATCATCGTTCAGGTCTTCGTGATATTGTGCCGCAATCTCCGCCTGAGATTGTTCGTCCGCCCAGTCGGGCGGTGCATCAATTTCCAGCATTGGCGTCGTAGATGGAACGGACGTCATCGCCAACGATTTCCGACTGCGGCGCTTTTCTTGGAAACTGCCTCGCCGACTTAGGTTGCCCGGAGTATTTCGCCCGGAGCGTATGCTCGACATTACCATAGAAGGGCGCTCTTCAAGCGGCGTAGCCAGAGAGGTCGAACTGTCGCGCTTGGATATCCAGCTCTGACCTTTCGATTCCCTCGATCCCTCGGTGAGTGTAAGGCCGGTTTGAATGAGCCAAGACGAATCGGACACGTGCAGCGAGTGACCCGCATAGTTTGAGGCCGAGTACGTCTGGTGCAGGGATGGATTATTACCGGGCGCGAGCGAGGCGAGTCGTCTCTCCGAGATGGACTTGTGGCCCAGTCCTTCACTCGTCAATGCGCCATACGGGCCGGAGACATTCCCACTCGTCCCCTCGGTCAGTGGTGACGGTGCTTGGATCGTCACAAACGACTTATTCTTCTTCCTGTTCAACCGCGTGCGGGAATTCGCTCTGGATTGAGCGCGCGAGTTAGCCGCGCTGCCGCTCCTTGACAGGATGCCGCCCGGGGAGGGAAGAGACGCGATATGCGATATCGAGGCCGAGGTGTGTAACTCGGAGGTCGAAGGGTCGAAGTACGGCGAGTAGTCTGCCGGGTCGATTGGGTATTTCGGCGTCAAGGGCGCGAGGGAGAGATGCTGCAGGTTGGGATGGCTGCGGCGGTGGGAGCCGGGGGCGAACGAGGACGAGCGCGAGAGTGTGGCGGGCGACTGTGAAGACATGGCGTGGTTAGAAGCTGGCATATGTGGTAGAGATGCTGGTGAAGGGGGTTTATGTGGTGATGGAGAGGGACCCACGTAGTGGGTGGGAGACACACTTCCATGTTGCGGTCGCGCGGACCCTTGTGACCACAGGCGAGAGTGAGTGAGCTCAGGGCACCTTAAGTTCGTGTTAGTCGGTGTAGGACGAGTTAGTCACGAGAACCGAGACTCGCGGATTACAACAGGTGATATTGAAGCACCCAGAGCACGAAAGGGTGGAGAGAGATGATGTCGTTTCGTTCCAGGCCGAGGCATGCGCTCCTTTGGGGTTTGGCCAATAGCAGAGCGTTGGTCAAGTTTATGTCAGCCGTTCTCGCCGTGTTGGTGCCAACACCTGCGCGCGGAGCGAGAGAACACAACCCTGAAAAGAGGCGAGATTTGCTTACACTTAACAGTCGAAAGTTGGCTCAGCTGTAGGGTTTCGGACCTTCAACGGTGTTTCACTAGAATTTTCGGTATGGCTCCGTAGCAACATGTAGCTACGCTAGGTCGGGAGTGTAGACGTCAAATCCCGCTACCCCATGGGGAGAGCGGGATGTGAGAAGAGAAGACCATAAGAACGAACAACAGCAATGTTTTGAAGAGAGAGAGAAAGAGAAACGGATATTAGTGCGTATTTTATTTTTGGTAAACTCCGTCATCCTTTCTTCGTCGCTCATAATGATGCTGGAGCATCAGGCTCGAAATGCAAGTATCATCCTCGTTTTGTTCCGCGTGAGGGAGATACTACTACAGTGGCCACAGAGAATCAAGTCTCGGGCTTTCATTTTGCTGGTTGAATCTCGCCTCGATTGACCACAAAGGCCTCTAGCGTCGATATGGCTGACCACAACCGATTTTGCGCCTCCGGAAAGACCAACGATCTGGGGCCGTAGAATACCTCGTCGTTGACTTCCTCTTGGTGTCGAGGCAGACAGTGCATGAACTTCCAGTTCTCGGCGGCTCCACCTCGCTTTGCCAGTTCGTTTGTGATTTGATACCCTGCGAATGCCTGTAATCTCTTTTCCTTCTCGGACTCCTGGCCCATAGAGATCCACGTGTCCGTCACTATAACGTTCGCGCCTTTGATGGCTTCTTCCGGGGTGTTCGTTTCGAAGATCGTGCCCCGTCCTGCGGCGTCGACTTCCTCTTTGATCTTCGCGGGGATCTCATATCCTTTCGGGGTCGCCACCGCCATTTCGATACCCAACTTCCGGGCCCCAATGCACATGTCGAACAGGACATTATTGGCATCGCCTACCCAGGCGATTTTCAAGCCCTTCAATTTCTCCGCCGGTGTGTCAAAGGCTTGTGTCAGCGTGGCAAAGTCGGCAATTATCTGCATAGGATGGTAGGTGTCGCACAGCGCATTGATGACCGGCACGGAGCTGTCTTTGGCGAGATTTGCAATGTCCGCGTGGGGACCGACTCGGGCCACAATGCCAGACACCATGCTGGATATGACCACCGACGTGTCGTAGAGGGACTCGTTCACGCCCAACTGGATATCGTTCTTGCCCAGGAACATCGGATGGCCACCCATGGCGACCACGGCTCCCTCGGTCGATACTCGTGTGCGGGTGGACAGTTTGGAGAAAAGTAATGCGATGGTCTTGTTCGAGAGGGCATTGCGCTGGGGCCACGTTGGCTGAAGGGCTGAGTGCTTGTACGCGGTCGCATTGTTCACCAGCGTGCTTAGCTCGGTGGGCGAGAGTTCAGATATGGACAGGAAGTGACGGGGAGGATTTGCGGCAGAGGTCGAGAGGGAGTGGGCATATTGTTGGAGGAAGGGTCGTGACCGCATCAACGGCCGTAGGGGCGCCATGCTGCAAGACGTCAATATTAGACCTGCCAGAGTGCAGGATGCATCGCCAGCAATGCGAGACTTAAAGTGAAGGAGGGAGCAGAATTTTTCATCTACCCTCAAAATAATTTTTGAGTCACAGTGACTGAAAGAAGAAACGTGCAGCTTTCGACCTCCGCAGATTGAAGCTTCTGGTTCGTCCTTCTCCGCGCTGGGGTTTCAGCCCTACAGAGCGTAATTATCCATAATACACACTACTCCGTCTGGAGGGAGGCTATTTGTGAGCCACTCTTCGTCCTAATCGATCCGACATCATGAGCAGGCCTTTACTAGAGGAGCCAATTCTGTTGCTGGATGGTGGACTGGGCACCACCCTTGAAGATGAGCATGGCGTCAAATTTTCCTCACAAACTCCACTATGGTCGTCACACCTCCTAGTCACAAATATCGAGACCCTTAAAAGAGTCCAGAGAGACTTTGCCGACGCTGGAACAGATATCATCCTTACAGCCACGTACCAGGCAAGTTTCTTAGGTTTCAAGAACACCAAAGTCACACATCAAGAGGGGATTGAAGAAGATGAGGCACGAAGCCTGATGCTCTCCGCTGTCAAGATTGCCCGCGATTCTTTCAACGGGCGACCAGGGTTGGTGGCCCTAAGCCTAGGAGCTTACGGTGCCACCATGATCCCAAGCACCGAGTACAGTGGACAGTATGGACCCATGACGGAGCAAGCCTTGTTCGAATTTCATTCCAAGAGGCTCTCGTGCTTTGTGAACAGCCCGGAGTGGGAGGACGTCGATCTCGTCGCCATCGAGACATTGCCACGGCTAGACGAAGTGAAGGCGACAAGAAAAGCTGTGCAAATGATCAAAGATAAACCATACTGGATCTCCTGCGTCTTCCCGAACGATGACAACAGGCTGCCTGACGGGACGGGGGTCGACGAATTAGTGGGCATCATGTTACAAGGAGAGCGGCCTCCGTTTGCCATTGGGATCAACTGCACCAAGGTCCATAAGTTACCAAACTTGCTCCGAAATTTCGAGGACTCTGCTGAGGCACACAACTTAGCTCTTCCAAGACTGGTGATCTACCCAGACGGCGCTGGAGCTAAAGTGTATGACACGGCCCTGCAGCGATGGGTGGGAAATGATGAGGACCGCCCGCCCTGGGAACAACAGGTGTACGACATTGTCAAGGAAGTGCAGGGGCGAGGGAAGTGGCAGGGCATCATTGTCGGGGGATGTTGCAAGACGACGCCGAGCCATATCAGGAAGTTGAAAGACAAACTAAAGGAATTAAAATAGAAGGGCTTCCCGTCCGTCGGTGCTGGAACCTCAAAGAGAAGTCTTGATTGCTCGATACCTAGGCAGCCGGCCTTCTAAAGCTGTCCGATTTCTGTTTGTCGCCAATCGGCCCCTGCTTCGACACTTTTTTCAGGGAGAACATGAGAAGCTACAGACAAGAGTGTTGGCAGAGTTATGAAATACTACGTACCAGCTGCTCACTCAGTCAAGGTCCAGCAGCAAGGTTGGGTCGATGACGACAATACCAGATTGTCTTCTGCCCGGATTTGACCCAATGTGGGGTTTTACAACTGGGGAGAAGGGCACTAAGCGGCCGCCAACATCGTCGGTAAAAGGCCCTTCCTTGAGGAGTCCGAGGCATACTGCTTCTTCGACACCAGGCTGTCTGGAACCATGGCAGCATCTCCGACTACCACTGAAGCATTAGTGCTCCCAGCGCTCAAAGCTCCACTGCAGCTACAACGAGTTCACCTGTCCCCTCTCCAGCAAGATGAAGTATTGGTCGAAATACATGCTACGGGTATCTGCCACACGGACTTGTCGTGTATGGATGGCGTGCTGCCGATTTCCACGCCGGCAGTGCTGGGTCATGAAGGCGCAGGCGTCGTCCTCGCCGTTGGACATGGCGTATGCCACGTGTCCAGGGGCGACAGAGTGCTACTGAGCATAAACGTCTGCCAGAAATGTCCGAACTGTTTGGCAGGCCATCCAAATTACTGCGACCAAGGCATGCCTCGAAACTTCGGCGGTTGCAGAGTGTCTGACGGCAGCACGACGATGTCTATTGATGGAGACACGGAAGGTCACACGCTCCCTTGTTTCAGCAGTTTCTTCGGACAAAGTTCGTTCTCCCACCATGCTGTTGTGAATCAGTCTTGCGTGGTTAAGGTCCCGCAGGAGACGGATTTGAGATTGTTCGCGCCTTTGGGCTGTGGGATCTCTACGGGCGTGGGCAGCGTCTTGAACACATTGGACCTCAAAGAAGGCTCGAGCTTGGCGGTATTCGGAGTTGGCAGCGTTGGCCTGAGCGCAGTGATGGCCGGCAAGCTGAGAAAGGCAAGCACCATCATCGCCATTGACCTCCATCCTAATAGACTAGAGGTGGCGAAGAAACTAGGCGCCACCCATATTGTGGATGGCAGCAGCGCAGATGTCGTCGCAGAGGTGAAGAAGCACCTGCCCAATGGCGCGAATTACGCTGTCGACTGCACCGGCGCGGCAAGATGCATTGAAACAATGATGGATTGTTTGGCTGTTCGTGGCCGAGCTGCACAAGTTGGGTTAACCGCACCTGGCAAGACGGTGCCTATCAAAATACTACAGCATTTGCTTCGAGGACAAGAATATATTGGCTGCGCCGGCGGCGACTGCATACCGAGCAAGATGCTCCCGTACCTCATGGAGCAGCAGCAGGCGGGCAACTTCCCTCTCGACGAGATTGTGTCGTACTATGACGCCAAAGACTATACAAAGGCATTTGAGGACTCGAGATCTGGAAGGGTCATCAAGGCAGTCCTGTGTTGGAGGTGACACCGCCGTGTTCGGCAACGTGCCATTGGATTCTGAGAGAATGTTATACAAAACATGAGCTGAGCTGACTCGGCCTCGGAGTTAGACGTGGCGATGGGCAGCTACGACATGCTCTTAGGGCTCGCCGTTCTCCTTTACAACACCATTTTCTTCACGGGCGCCGTCCTTCTCGTGCACAACAGTGAAGCCTTTCCAGCCCTCCAGCTTATCTCGGCATTGCGCCTCATACATCTGAATACCTCCTGGGTGCGTAAGGAGCTGGATACGCTTTCCGGGGATGTTCGCCCCGTTCCACCACGAATTCGTCAGCGGAAAAAGGGTAGGCCTGTTCATCGCATCGATCATGTTATCCCACTCGTCCTCGGCATCCTTGTTGGGCTCGATACTCTTAGCACCCTCCTTCTCAAGCTTCTGAATCGCAGCGAGGATGAAATCGGCCTGTGCTTCGATGATCGTAGGGCCATTGGACAGAGCTGTGGGGGCTGCGAGAAATGAGTCATTTCGAATCGCGTGAGAGCAAGGGGGAATACGGACCATGGGGAGTGTAGACCATGAAACAGTTGGGGAATCCGTTGAACGTCATGCCCAGGTATGTGCGAATACCATCCCGCCAGACGTCTTTGATATCCACGCCATCTTTGTTCTTGAGACCCATTTGCGTTAAGCTGGTGATGCGGTCAGCGACGGCCTCTTTCCTTGCGTCATGCGACGAAACTCACGATCCCGAAAACGAATCAAACCCCGTGGCGAGGACAACGACATCAAAATCCAACTGCCGACCGTCGTCCAACAGCATGCCAGTCTCATTGAACGTCTTCAGGGGCGTCTCGTTGAGATTGACGATGTCGACGTTCGGCCGATCCAACATCTCGTAATAGTCCTGCTCGAGCGGGCTTCGTTTCGTACCGAAGTAATAGGGTGCTTCCCTGGGGACCATGAGGTCCCTCTTCTTTGGATCCTTCATCCGCTGGCGGACCTTCTTAGCCCAGAAGTCATACACGGCTTTATTGGCGTCCTTGTCGAGCACGACGTTGCTGTAGTTGCACAAGAGGAAGGAGAACCCGCCTCTCGCCCAAATTTCTTCGAGGTGTCGTTCCCTCTCCTCATCAGACACGTCGAACACACCGGCCGTCTCGACCGAGCCCGGAAATCCGGCCATCGACTGCCGACCCGCTTTGAAAAGTGCGTCGAAGTACGACTTCCACCCTTTTTGCTCGTCAGACCTGAGGGGCCGCTGCCCCATGGGCAAGCACAGACTCGGCCTGCGCATGAAGACGGTCAGCTGGTCCGCTTCCTTGGCCAGCTCCTGCACGACCTGCACGGCCGTGGCCCCCGCGCCGATCAAGCCAACTCTTTTGCCCTTGACACTGATGTCCTCGGGCCAGAAGCCCGTGTGGTGGATCACGCCCTTGAAGGTCGTCAGGCCCGGAAAGTCCGGGATGTGCCGCCGGTGGAGCAGCCCCGTGCACAGCACCAAGTACTTGCTCTTCGCCAGGTGGCCCTGCTCGGTCTTGACGGTCCACTGGCCCTCTTCGGCGCTGTACCGCGCGTCCACGACGTGGGCGTTGAACTGCACGTCCTTGCGCAGGTCGAGCACCTTGTCCACGTGCGCGCAGTACGCCCGGATCTCCTGGTGGCCGGGGAACTTCTCGGAGAACTCCCAGTCGCGGTACACCTCGGGGATGTTCAGTTGGTAGTAGGGCCACTCCGAGTCGACCCTCGCACCGGGATATCGGTTCCAGTACCAGACGCCGCCGAAGTCGCCGCCCGACTCGAAGACCTTGGTCTTGAATCCGGCCTTGCGGAGCCGGTACAGCATGGAGATGCCGCTGAAGCCGGCGCCAACGATGAGGACATCGCTGTGCACGATGGCGCCCACGGACGGGTTGATGTTCGTGTCGGCCATTTTTGAGGACGAGACAAACCGCGGCAGATGCTGTAAACTAGAGCTGCGAAAGCGGGTTCTTTGAACGTTTCGAATCTCTGGCCACGGCAGACCTGTCACCTTATGTACCTACCAGAGGACGGAATAGGTCCGTTTTCCTTAGCATCTACTTAGTCTGGACGATACTGGTATCTCCCGTGACTAGGAGTTGCCGACAAGATCCCTACTCCTCCCATGGCAATGATTTGCCCTGTGTGAGGTTGCACAACGAGTCAAGGTAAGCTGACTGATTCTGGTCAAGGCCATGGCATGACGCTGTGGGGTGAGGGGTTGTGGGAGGAGCCGTGGAGTGCTCACGTTAGCCGCGAAGGTCCAGGAGGGTATTTTGCGTGGCAGCCGAGGTTGCTCCCAAAATCAGTGCTCTGCTCGTACGGAAGCGGTCTTGGTGCTCGACGTCTGGCCTGTCACAAGCCAGGACGGCGGGAGGGGGTGGTTTCGGCATCTTGGACCGTCTCTGTGTCATCCTATGTTGTCCCGTGCCGTCTGGGTGGACCCACTCCTTGGTTATGGCCGCGTGAAACGCCTGCAGCAATCGGGGGGTGCTGTACGAGGTACATACGCACAGTATACCCAATGTATACGTTGGATGGCCTGATCAATGCAGGGCGTCCGGACACCACACCCACACGGGACAAACCCATGCGACTTGCGTAAGCCAGTACCCTATGAGGAATTGCTGACCTAGCGACACCAGGAGAAAGGGGGCAATGGAACCTTGATACAACTTCATTCTACTGCACCGTGGTTACGAAATACGGACTGTGTTTCAAGTCAGGCGCGCCTCTGACCCGAACGGGTTGTCGCGATCAGGTCCGGCGATTGTGCCTCTCCAATGCCTGAACTGTCTGGCCGGCACGCGATGCTCGAACATGGTATCAATCTCTGCGGCAGTCCGCTCCTTCATCTCTGGCACGAACAGCCAGGTTAGCACCAGCGCTAACACGCTGAAGCCCGCAATGATGAAGCCGGCTTTGGCTCTGAGGTTGCCCTCGTCGATGTTGTACGCATACGGAAGACTGATCCCGAATGCACCCTGCGCGAACGCGCCAGTGAACCACCCGATGCCTTGGGTTTTGGCGCGGAGGCGAAGGGACGATGTTTCGGCACCGACCACATATGCGACAGGCCAGACGCCAACTCCAACCACAACCTAGGTTCCGCATGTTAGCCGGGATCTTCCTGTCTTGCCTCGGGACGAGCTATTGGCGCACATGAAAGCTTCCGAATGAGAAACCCCGCTGATGTGCCATAGGGAAACACAAGACATGGGTGTCGTGCCCGGAAAAGGAACATAAGGGATACTCACGATGATGACCATCATAGTGACTGCGGTGTACCTGCGCGGAATTAGCAAAGGGCACGCATAGTGGACCACAAGGCAAAGGCAGCCCATACCATATTACCACCACGCCGTCGAAAATGCCAGCAACTCCCATGGCGCCCCATAAGAGGATGCTGATTGCCAGAGTAGTCATCCCGAGGGGCCGGCGCCCAACTCTGGTCACGACCCACATGCTCACGATGTTGGCCACCAGGCCCAGCGCGACGCCGAGCTGGAGGAACAGAAGAGCATTGTGCGCGCTCATGCCGACCACCTGGATGAAATAACTCGCGTCGGAGAGCAAAGACAGGCCGAACAGCTGGGGCAGGATGTTTGCGAACATGACGATCAGGGTCCGTCGCAGATTCGTCCCCCTGAAGCACTCCAGGTAGGTCGCCCGATCGTGTCTGGCCTGTTCTTCCTCCTTCTGCAACGCAAACATTAGAATGTCGATGTTTCTCTGCGTGTTTGTCTTGGAGCTGTCGAGCCGTTGTTGTGCTCTGAACGCGCGGTCAAACTTCCTCTTGCGCAGGAGGTACGCTGGACTCTCGGGCAGTATTATCGCTATGACGAGCGGGACGGCGGAAAACGGCCACTGGGCGATCATCGGAGTGGTGTACGGTCGCTTCCCGGGATAATCCAACGAGGTATAGACGACAACCGCGCCGATCAGCTGGCCGAGAAGCGTGAACACGGGGAAGAAGGCCATGACCGATCCCCTTAGCTTTGGCGGGAGGATCTCGCTAAGGTACGTCTGGATGGTACACAGGACGCCTCCGATGGCCAGCCCCATGATCAGCTTTGCCGCGAGAAAGGCGCCCCTGCGTGACTCCAAGTCGTCCAGGAACTGGGAGCTGTATACTGCCGCCACGCTTCCGGCTGACAGGATACTGCTGAGCCCGAGCGACAGTCGTCGGCCCACCCGATCCTGCAGCCAGCCAGCGACGATGCTGCCCATCATGATGCCGATTGGACTGCTCGCGTTCCACAACCCCATCCACATTGAAGGGATGATGTATCGATCATCCAGTCTGCGACCATAGTCGCGTCTGCGAAGGATCAACTCTGCGACTGAGAAACCAAACGAGATTCGGACGCAGCCGCACTTACTGGAATTCTGGGATCGCCGAGACATTTCCAACGATGGACGTGTCAAACCCATAGAGCAAGATGCCCGACGTCAGGCCGAACGAGTATGCGAGCACTCGGGGCCATTTCCGGATCGACTTCCACAGATTGGGCTCATCGTCGACAAACGACTGTTCGGTCAGTTGAGGCGACAGGTCCAGGCTTGGAGTCGCGATCGAGATCTCTTTCTCCGCCATGACGCGTCAATGCTTCGTGTCCGTCGGCGTCGATGGTTGCCGCGTCGATGGTTGCCGCGTCGATGTGGATTTTCGCCCGGGACATCCATTCCAAAGCAGACCGGCACCGGATGCGCCAGGGACAGTGGTTATAAACGAGATGGCAACGCCATGTGTCCTATGGCCAGGGAACCCCGCATCAAGGAGGGTGTGATCTGATGGCGAGCGCCGTGTAGCTCCAGGGGAATATGGCCGTGTCAGACCGTAGGCGTCCCCTCCCACCGTGGCTACCCCGCAGCGACATGTGCCGTCAGACGAATGATATTTTCGTGAAATGCCTTTCTTGAAGCGGAAGTTCGAATGGCTTGGCACCCAATCACCGTTGGACAAGCTTGATTGCAAATCCTTGGCACAGATGCTGATCTCTCCATCTGGCGAGCTTGGGCTGAATCTGGTCCTTGGTTATTAAGCCAGAATGCTCGCTTCCAGACTAGTGCCAAGGCACCCGCCCGCTCTGCCACGGTTGGCAATGTCTGTTGCCGATATCAACTACAGCAGCTGCAGTGTCAGTATCGAACATGAACAGCGAGTAGAATGTTGGCTGTTCTTTCTTACGCAGCTATCACGCGGAATAATTTAATTGACGTTCGTGAAGGAACGAGCATGAACGTGGAAGCAACGGGCAGTCAGACTGCCAAAAAGGACGCGACCCAAGTGGCTTGGCGTGGCTGGTCGTCAGGCACGTTAAATCCCGGTAGACACAAGCCTGCCAGCATCTGCTTTTGAACCGATTTGTCAAAACGACACAGCGCATATCGTTGTGTGCGAGTCTCCGGACAACTTGAGAACCCTGGAATCCTTCTCGCCCAAGGAAAAAGAAACGAAAAGAAATCAACTTGAGGTTGGATGGTAGTTGCAACTAAGGAACAACGCGATCTTTGTCGGGTAAGTTGCCTGTGACGCGTTGCTTCATTTAGACCTTGAATCTCACAAGTAGCTGGGATTCCTCACCACATGCTCACCACAATCTCACCACCTTCGCTGCAGAAATCTTGTATGATTAAATGCAAACATCCCATCCCATTGTACAGTATCTCTTGCTCGTAGCCCACCGAGGTCTGTACGGCAGTGTCAGGTCTCGGCTTGCTCCTCTTTCCCCAGAGTCTAAGCCCACACCATACACGGCACATCTCCACCTCGATGGGTCACTTAAAGGCTTTAGTGCTTGTCTTCTTCGTCATAATGTCCCGATGGATCATCTTTCAATGAAGGGTCCAGCACCACCCGCGGGTCATCACTCTCAACCCATCCACAGAAAGGCTGACTCAACTTGTAGCCCATCAGCTGCTGGATATGCACCGGCATCTTCAAGACTACTTCCCTCGGGATTGCAAGATATTGGTTCTCTTCCTGACGCAACCAACCCTTTGTCATGAAGCAACTGAACCGTTCAGCCTCGTACCTGTTTGAATATTGGAAAGCTTACCTGAACAATAGACGTTCTTGATCAGTTGTCTTGTTGGCTGACCCTCCATGGTAGCACGAGCTAAGCATCATGAAAGCATCCTAAAGACAAAATCAGCGTGCTTCAAAGTATCACCCGAGGCAACTCACGCCTGGCTCGAGCTCTGCATGCACCGCAAGTTCATCCTGAGGAGGTCGATCTTTGGACCACAGGTGACTGCCTGGAATAAATCTTGTCGCACCATTCTCTTTTGTTGCAGGCTTGCCAGCGACGAACCAGCCAATCCCGACATCTCGGTCATAGTTGTCCGGATACACTTCTACTTCTTGCTCGTACGTCTGATGGCACCAGCTGTCCCGGTGCAAAGGCTGGTCCCAGGCCCCAGGTCCGATCGAGAAACAGATGGAGTTGTTGAGCTGAGGATCCGAGGTCGCAAAAACCTTCTTCTTCCCACTCCAATACCAATTCTTGGTCGTCAAAAACTCCTTGCAAACTGCTTGATAAAGCGGATGGTTGATGATGTGCTCTGCGCATATGGGAGATTTGCCTATCATGCCTTCCACCCTTCGAGTCTGGATCGGAAAGAAATCTCCCTCCCATACCACGTCCGCTTCAATGTGCGGACGCAACTCCCGCTCGACCTGTGCCAGCACACTCTTGTTGACAGCAGCTTTGATCTTGCATCCTCCGCTGATCTTCAAAGCTTTGATCACATCCTCCGGGTTTGCATCAGCCTCGAATGTAGGGACCGGTGGCAGACTTTCTGCTTTGATGGGCAAAAACTGCCTCTCAGTCTCTGTGACCGTGAGCACTGTTGTCGCCATGTCGAGGTTGATCTTCAGGTGTCGTCGCCCTACATTACCCGTTCGAACGCCTCTACCATTTTAATAGGAATCCGCCCTCAACTGCCCAGCAAGGCTCCCCTGCCTAACTAGGCAATGCAGACTTGGCTACGGTCTTATCTCGTGGCTTGGTCCCATCGGTCATCTCCATCAACTCTGTTGCCCGATCGGGAACCGCGCCTCGCGCAAGCTTCCTTGGCCCGAGAGCTTACCCATGCTTAGGCTTGACCATTGACAAGTCGAGGATTGTCGTTCCGTCTATCCTCGACGGCCTATCGTAAAGCTGGAGCTATACACAACTATTATCTCTCATTCCCAGAAGGGCAATAATGTTCACCAAAGCTTATCACTTGCAGCCCCTGCATCTTCCCAACCGACCGGATAGGATACATATCATGGAACGGCTGACCTTGGGTCGAGAACTGGAAAATCTTCTCTACACTCCCCGACGTTGTGAGACGAACGCCCAACGACACAATGGCTGTTACTACCGCAACCGTCATGGGTTCAGCAGACGACCAGCAAAATGTGCATATCGACATCGATGACCTCGAATTGAAGGCGCAGGGTTACGACAGGGCCATGCCTCGGCGGTTCAGTCTGCTCTCCCTGATCTCAATGTCCTACGCTTTACTTGCCACCTGGAACGGCTTCGGAAGTGCCTTCGGTACTGGGTTTACAGAGGCATCTTCTGCCGGTTCCATCTGGACACTGACAATCGCTGCATTGATGACAGCCGTCACCGGCATCGGCATGGCCGAATTGTCAAGCGCATACCCTGTTGCGGGCGCACAGTACTATTGGTCCTTTGTAGTTGCAACCCCGGAATGGGGCCCGTTCGCCTCATACATGTCAGTGAAACCACTGGAATCTGTCGGTGCGAGCTGACCATCGCCAGTTCCGCAGGTATCAGTACGTTGGGATGGTGGCTGGGCCTCGCCAGTGTGACGAACTTCATTGCGGCAGTATGCTTTGCACCTTTCCAGTTCTCTTCGATGGTTTTCAAAGCCTGAATTCGGGTTTTGTCTCGGGTGGTCGGTGTGTCGATGCTGACTTCGCCGGACACTATAGATGATTGCCGGGATCGCCGTTCTCAACCATCCAAACTATGTCATTCAGAGTTGGCATATCTGGTTGATATTTGTGGCGGTCACTTGGTCAGCCATTGCACTGAACGTATTTGGGACGAGATTCCTTCCTGTATGGAACAGGTTTATCCGTACGGCTTCCGCTCTCAGCACTCCGAGCAAGCACTGATTCGTGACCAGTTTGTTTCTCGGCGACAACGTTGGTTGTCACCATGATTACGATTTTGGCGTGCGCCGCTCCAAATTTCCAGACCGCCAAATTTGTTTTCTCCGATACGACCAACTCGACGGGCTGGTCGAATGATGGGCTTGCGTTCCTCCTGTGCATTGCAAATGCACTCTATGGGTTCTTGGGTGAGTGGAATTCCCGAAGTTGCGAGTAGAAGCAGAAAACCATTCCCACCGCTGCAAGAGTGTGAGCTCTATCTGAAAAGCCACTGGGGGACGAAGAATCATGAGTACAAACAGACAAAGGATCGAGTCCTGAATAACAACTCTTCTTAGGAGTCGATTGTGGCGCCCACCTCTGCGAAGAGATTCCAAGACCTACCGTCAATGTACCCAAAGTCATTGTAAGTGGATCTGCAACTTCGAGGAGACGTACTCACGGATGCAGATGTACCCGGTCATCATGGGATTCATCACATGTAAGTCCGGGACAACCAAGTAGTGAAGACTCTGACGAGAGACGCAGGTTTTCCCTTTTCAATCTCACTGTCATTCGTGATCACCGACTTTGAAAAAGTCATAACCACCCCGACCGGTCTTCCACTCATTGAAGTCTATTACCAGGCGACAGGTAGTAAAGCTGGCACTACAATCCTAATGCTGGCATTCGCACTGTGCTTCTTCGGTTGTGCTACTGCAAGTGTCACCAGTGCCAGCCGACAGATGTGGTCTGCGTCGAGGGACAACTGCTTTCCTCTCGCGAAGTATTGGAAGCAAGTCCACCCCCGATGGCAAATGCCGATGAACGCAGCGTGTCTTGAGGGCACTCTTGTTTCGGTAAGTGAGGTCACCCCGAAGAGGACATTGGGTACTGACAGGATCGGAGCTGTACGGATTGATCTACTTGGGGTCGTCGGCTGCATTCTCTTCCATGGTGGGCGCTTGCATAGTCTTCCAGACAACCAGCTACATCGTCCCGCAAGGCATTCTGGCGTGGCGAGGAAGAGACAAAGTCCTACCTCCAAGAGCATTGAATCTTGGGAAATTCGGCCTTCCCCTCAATATTATCGCTTGCGTCTGGGTCGTGTTCATTGATATCATTTTCTGCATTCCCGTATTCCGGCCCGTCACCGTCGGTGAGTTCACCCGTCTCTGTCAGGGACTCTCGTTCTTGTCGCCATTGTCCTGTTGGTCCCGACACGCGCTAATCGGTCTTCACAGAGAATATGAATTGGATCAGGTGAGCCGGGCAGCTTTTCGGCGATGATGACTACTGACACAGTATCAGCGTGGTGATTGGGGGTCTGGTTTCGTTCCTTCTCCTCAACTGGGTGCTCCACCAGAGACACATCTTCAAAGGTCCGAATCTCAATCTGGACCTGCTGCAGGCGGCTCGTCATGATGAGCTACTTGGACACACGACGATCGACGGAGTGTCTATGGGAGATGAAGATGCGGTGATTGAGGCACTTAGGCAACGCTCTATCTCTCAGGATAAGAAGGTCTAGACTCTGGATAGAATACAGGGGAATTAGATGCCCGGGCCGTGATTGCTATGGCCGTCGGGTCATGTCAGGGTGCAATAGGCCCCCATTCGACATGGATTCTGACGGCTCTGCAGTCGGCGGGTCTAGACTACATCTGCTGTGTCTGTTCCTGCATGTGCAGATAGGATAGCCGACTCCTCCGAGGGGAACGTGGGACAAGCGTAGACAGGGGCCTGATGCCGTATCTCATTGGACGAACCCCGAAGCAAGATAACGGGCTTGCACCTCGGTCTTCTTGCTTCGCAACCATCTCCTTTCCTTCATGTGCTTTCTGTCTTCCCATGTAATTGTCAAGATCCTGCTCGGAGCCCCGGCAAGGAACGACTGAGCTCAAGCCAAATCTGACCATGACGTCCATCCTGTCGCCTTATCAGCGACCAGGACACTTGCCCATTCGGAGAACAAATTCCCTCGCCTTCGCGAAATCTGATTGCCACACGTGCGCTTCCCTGGGGCTGCACTGCGATCGACACCGGCCGCGATGTTCCCAGTGCCAGGATGCGGGTCGACTGTGCCAGGGTTACTCCATGCAGTTGACATGGCAGCGAAATCACTCGACAGCCAACAAGCCGCCCAAAGTCAAGGCGATTGTCTCTCAAGCGGGCAATAGCACTCTAGCTCAACCCAGAGACGACAAGAAAGCTGGGCAATCGCCAGATTCCAGAGGCGCGTCGAACGCGCCCGCCGCGCCGCGGGAGTTCACGTTTGTTGCTGGCCGGCCGGCGAAACGGCGGAAGAAGCATCATCGGGCCGCAGAAACCGCGGAGGTGGAGGACGACGCCTTCAACGTCGGCGAACCCGAGAATTCAAGGAGCTCAGAGTCCTCGCAGGGATTGACGAGGGCATTGCTCTCTCCTGCCGAGTTTCGTAGGTCGGCGGATCTGATGCCAAAGACTCCATCCCTTGCGCAAGCACGAGACTTTCCCGCAGGTGTTTGGCCCCCACCCACGCTCTTGGACTCGGAGATCGTGCCCGAGGTACAGAACATTCACAGCCCGGACAGCGAGAGTCTGGAACAATGTCTGCAGATTCAACAGTATACCGATTCTCCTGGAGCGTGGAGCCATCCGACCACGTCAGGGAACACCACGGACTCGTGGTCGGAGGGGGGATACGTTTCCGAGTCCGAATACATTTACCAGACGAGTCTATCTCACATCCCTCAGATACGCTTCGCCACGCTACACGACAAGTTCTCCGGTCTCCTCAACATGTGTATGCCTCAAACTCACCGTTTCCTCTGATCCGGCAGACCAGCTGACTTTAGGTGATGGTGATTCTTAAGATGACGTCCAGTTCTGCAAGTATCCGATCACCGACGACTTCGGGGTGAATCCCTATCGGTACAGGCCCGAGACGACCAAAGGGTCGCGGCATTTACTGCACTCGATCCTCGCGATCTCGTCGCATTTCCGGCTCCGCTCACCGACCCAGCCCACGCCACCCGCCGAGGCGCTGGAGCACAAGAACACAGCCATGGTGCTCTACCAAAGCGCGTTGACGGAGACCGACCTGTACAAGAACGGCCTGAGCCTGCTGGACACGGCACTGGCTCTCTGGCAACTCGAGGTGCGCTGCCAATCAGTATTTCCAGGTTTCCGCGCAGACCAATGTCCCAATTGCTAATTCGATGAATTCGATTTGATGACAGGCGACCATCTCGGCCCTCAACATCTGGAGATCCCACCTAACAGACGCGTTGAACCTGCTCGAGCTCTGCGGCGGCCCCGAAAAATGGTCCCTAAGCAAGCGAGCGAACGTCCAAGTGTCGATGGTCCTCTGGTGAGCCTGTAGCCACACTCAACGCGTTCATTTAGAAATATCATTCTCCGATCTAGTAATACTGACCCGAGGCCGAAGGTGGGACGCCATCGTAGCCCTGCTCGCCCGCGCAGAATGCATCCTCCCCTACGTCTACCTCGAGGCCGTCCTGCGTCACGAAGGCCGCCAGCCCTGGACATTCTATGAACTGAACGGCTGTCCGCGCGAGCTGTTCGTGCCCATGACGCAGCTGGCGAACCTCACCGCCCGCGAGCAGGACGAGACCGCCGCGCTCCTGGTTTCCGAGATCGAACAGTCGTTGAAACGCTACGAGTATCCCGGCGCGGGGAGGGGCTTGTATCTCGACACCGACACGGATGCCGACAGCGACGCCGAGGACGAGGACGAAGAGGCCATGCATCTCGAGCGCGACAAGTACCACTGCTGCGAAGGCTTTCGGTACGCCCTGCTGATTTACATTCTGCGCGTTTTCAAGACCTCGAAGCAGACGCTCCGGCACACGCACGCGCACGCGCACAAGACCCACAAACGGCAGACCGCGCACCCACGCCCGGCCCAATCGAGGATATCATATCTCTCGCGCGTCTGCCTCGACCACGTGGCAGCATGCCGGTCCACCTCGCTGATCCAGAAACAGCTTCTCTTCCCTGTGTTCATTGCTGGGTGCGAGACGCGCAACCTGACCCACCGCGAGTTTGCCGCCGAGTACTGCCGGCGGTGGTTCCGCAAGTTCGGGTACCAGATGTACATGACTGTGCTGGACGTGATGGAGGCCGTGTGGACCGAACAGGATACGGGGAACGAGGACTTTTGGTGGGGGGACGAGCTTGACGCCCGACGCGCGAGGGAGGGAGAGTATGTCCAGTTCTGCTTTGGATGAGAGGAGTGCAGAGGAGGGAGAGT